>PVIJ01000311.1:0-317497 GCA_004024925.1 Scalopus aquaticus
GAGCTGTCGGCAGCGGCGACGCAAGTTCGACGCCCGGCCGGGGAGAATCCCACATGGTGCGGCAGACCTCTCCTGCCTCGCCCGCTGCTCCCCTCAGCAGTGTATTTCTGATCTGCCTGTTCTGCTCCCCACTCTGTCTCTGGTGAACCCTCTCGCCGCCCCACGCCTCTGGCCTGTACCCCAGCTTGTATGTATAAATAAAAAAATAAAATCTTAAAAAAAAATTAAAAAAAAAATTATGCCTCAGTGCTCAGAGGACTAAACTGCAGTTGCTAAAAAGAAAAAGCCTCTTAAGCTTTTTTCCTATAGAGCTAGATAATTGGGCCATGGCTTGATTTTATGGTGGAGTAAGAAGCCTGAAGCCATAAACGAGAAAGAGCAAGACAAAAGAGAGGTGAGCAGGGGCAATATTCAGGCACCCTTGAGCAAGCCCTACTTGGGGGGCGGAGGAGGGGTAAAGGCACTCAAGACCCTCCCTGTTTCAGTCCTGGCTGAGGGGCTGACGTCCTTTGTCCCGACCCAGAAAGTCACTGGCTCCTCCTCTGCTGTGTTCCCAGTGCTGTTGGTCAAGCTTGGAACTGACCTCAACCTCCTAGGGGGGGTCCGTGCTTCCCAGGACCTCAGCAAGCCTCCCCAGCCGAGCTCCCCGCTAGGATGTAGGGAGCAGGAAGGGCTGATGCTCCGTGAAATAAGTCAGAAGGAAAAAGAAAAATATCAGATGGTTTCACTTACAGGAGGAATATAGGGGAACAAAATAAGGGACCAGGAAAAGAAAAAAGATAAAACGAGCAGGCAACTATAAATCGGAGACATTCAGCAGGTAAGGGGGAGAGAGAGAGATTAAAACAGGGGCAGGAAGAGCACAAGAGACTATGGTGATGGTTCATGGGAGAGTTGGTGGGAATTTTACGGGGACTATACCTGAGAGGTGAACTTGGTACAAACATTGTACAAAAACATCAAACATTGTACAAAAATGAACAATGATGTAAGTATATATATGTAAATATATTTTTAAAGGTTTATTTTTATTTATGCATACAAGAACTGGGGTGTAGGCCAGAGGTTTCAGAGGGGTGGGGAGTGAGAGGATTCCCCAGAGACAGAGTGGGGAGCGGAACAGGTGGATCTACTGAAATACACTGCTGAGGGGAGCAGCGGGGGAGACAGGAGAGGTCTGCTGCGCCCTGTGGGTGAGCTCCCTGGCTGGGGATTGAACTCATGTTGTAGTGGCTGCTGATAGCTTCATAGCATGAGCCTCAACCCCGGAGCTCCTGTGATGCCTCTCTTAAAGGACCCCTCCAGTAAGCAAACCTCACCCTTCTGAATTCCACCCAGTGTCCCCAGGTAAAAGCATTTTTCTAACCCTCCCTTACCCTGGAACCCCTTTTCCAGTCCCTGTTTACTAAAGGCCTTCCCAGCCGTAATCAAATTCCATTTTCTAAACCTCCCTCTTGCATTGTAGGAAACAAATATTACAATAAAACATGAAGTTATGTAAATCACCCACATCAGCAAACCTGCTCAAAGTATCCAATTCAATGATTACTTCACTGAATGATATGATTTCATATCTTTTTCTCAACTAACAATCATTGTTCAGTCGGGCAATTGCGTTTTCAAGTGTCCATTCCCCACCAAGCTCAAAACATAGCCGCTGTCAAAATGGGGAGCAGGCACGGATGGGCTTGTGAGGAGGACAGTAGAGGAGCCCCAAAGGCAGCAGAGGAGAGGTGATCAGGCAGAGTGGCTTTGGAGGGCTCTTGTGCTAACGTTGCACCCCACCTTGCTATTAACTTGCCCCCTGACTACAAGACAATTGCTCGACCTCCTTGAACTTGGGGTTCCTCTCCTTCCTAGTAGGTGAATTGTGGAGGAACAATGAGGTGCCAGCTGGCACCTCTCAATTTATAAACACTGGGGGAGAAACTGAGGTACAGAGAATCACTGGGCTCAGCCAGCCTCGCCGTTGCTGCTTTAGCCCATGGAACACGATTCTTCTTCCAGCAATTCAATCTCTTAGCCCTTAGTATAGTTTAGGTTTCCTGTGCATCACCCAAAAACCTTGTTGACTAGCGTAAAATCTTAGCTGTATCCTTAGAGCGTGTTCTCATTCCCTGGGAGCATGCTGGTGCTCTGTTGCTTAGCAGTAAACTGTCAATCATATAAACTTGATATTCGTTGGCAAAGCTTCCCCCACCCAGTCTCCATGAATTCCCACAAGACACCGAAGCAATGAAAGCCAATGAAATCCATCGCTGAAAGAGGCAGCAGCTGGGAAGGCAAGGTGGAACATACCCAAAATACCTTTGTTGCAGGGTAAAAAATAAACAACTTTTTTTTCTGGATGGAACACTTAACTCCTTAAGTGTGTGTATACTTGATTTCTTAGGCCACGGGACACATGCACTGGAATATATAGGAACTACAACACAGATTGGAAATATTTGACACTAAAGTTGATGGTAGAAATAGCTCAAAATAAGGAAGAGAGAACTTCATGAGATTGACTTTTTCAAGCTGGAGTATAAAGAGGCAAATGTGTCTCATCTAATAAGCAGCCATGAGAAATAAAACTATGGTGTAGATTTTAGCAATCTAACCGTGACACAAAAATCAGGATTATTCAAATACTCTTTATGGTACGCAGGTTTTAACAGAAAACCCAGTTGTTACCCAAAGGAAAGGAAATTCTTACAGGAAAATGACCTTAGTGACCGTAAGAACACAGAAAGAGAAATGGAAAGACCTAGACTTAGCACTTGGTAGCAGACATAACCCACCCAAAGAAGCTACTTCATTTAAACAAACAACAGGGCCTCCCTGGTGGCGCGGCGGTTGAGCGCTGCGCTGTGGAGCTGTCAGCAGCGGCGACGCGGGTTCGACGCCCGGCCGGGGAGAATCCCACATGGTGCGGCAGACTTCTCCTGCCTCGCCCGCTGCTCCCCTCAGCAGTGTGTTTCTGGTCTGCCTGTTCTGCTCCCCACTCTGTCTCTGGTGAGCCCTCTCGCCGCCCCACGCCTCTGGCCTATGCCCCAGCTTGTATGTATAAATAAATAAATCTTTAAAAGAAAAAAACAAAACAAAAAAGATAAATAAACAAACAACAGTTTCTCCCTGGGAAACAAGCAAAAGCCTGTTCCACTTCATCAGGTTTCTAATAAGGACAAAACAAACTTTTACTTATGATTTTATCTATGATTTCTGAACATCACTCACAAATCAAGGCAATGCTGCTCACATTTAAAATTTCACTTTTGTTAAGTGAAACTAGAATTAGCTCCCTGACAGACAAGGTGAGCTAAGGCTGAGCCAGCTCTTTTGCTTTTGAGGTCAGTAAGTAATCTAAGGACTCAAAGTTTTCTCTCCATTGCTTAACTTCCCAGAGTAGAGTTTCCTTCCTCTATCTCAGAGAGACACGAAAATATTTTTCTGATGCAAATGCACTTTGGGTTGCCCAGTAAGTCCCCAGATAAAGAGAGATGATGGCAAGCACCGCAAAGCCAGCTTGGACACTGTGGTGGACATTTGTCATGTATTTGACACCTAACCCCCTCCTGTGTCTGGAGAACCATCCATCTCCCGAAGCAGAGGCTGCCTAATGTTACAGAAACTACAACTGCTGGATTCTCCCTTCCTTGGCATGCTTTGCAGCTGGAATGTGGACCCAGGGCAGCCACTGTAGACCTGGAGTCAGCCCCTGGAGATGTAAACAGGCAGGGGCAGCACAGATCCCTGTTGGCACTGGACAATGGCAGTAAAATTCTATCCAGAAGCTTTGCTGGCAGCGGTTCTGATGACAAATCACACCCCATGTTCAGTAACGGAGGTGCATGCTTCTGTGGGTGTCTCTGTACCCTCTGTGACAGGCAGTGCCCTTCTCTACTGTATGTTGGGGCTCTGTTTAAGCTCACTTGCCATGGATTCTACTTCTCTGGCCCTCTGGTAGCTTTTATGAAATTCTTTCAATAGATTCCTTTCTTGCCAAGCTTAGCAAATCAGTTTCTGTACCTTTTGACAAAGAACACCTATTGTTTCAGAAATCATCAGCAAAGCTATGAAATCAACCAGGACCAGCAAAGCACATTGCTGCATTGATAACTTCCACTGAGGTGGCACTAAGGCTTATGGCCCTCGTTCACCTTTCTATTCACAAAGTACACCCCAGAGAGAAGGACACATATAGAGCAGAAAAGAGGGTAGGACCTGAAACTAATCAAAATCTAGTCCAATGTACAGAAAGATACACCTAGAAAGTTAAATTATCTAAGTGGCTTAGGACCAATTCTATTCAGATCTTTTATATGGAAGTAGAATGGGGTACTAGAAGAACATTTTAGTTTTTAAAAATCTGAATTGTAGGGCCTCCCTGGTGGCGCAGCGGTTAAGCGCTGCGCTGTGGAGCTGTCGGCAGCAGCGACGCGAGTTCGACGCCCGGCCAGGGAGAATCCCACATGGTGCGGCAGACTTCTCCTGCCTCGCCCGCTGCTCCCCTCAGCAGTGTATTTCTGATCTGCCTGTTCTGCCCCGCTCTGGCTCTGGTGAATCTTCTCGCCGCCCCACGCTTCTGGCCTGTACCCCAGCTTGTATGTATAAATAAAAAAATAAAAATCTTTAAAAAAAAAAAAATCTGAATTGTAGTCACTCCCTCCATCACCTTCTGTCTTGCAATGCCCTAAGGGCAATGCACCCAGACACTCCTCAGTTGTATCAACAAATTTATGTACCATTAAAGACATGTATATCCACACTTCCTAGTCTTTTTACTTGGCTTAAATGTGTTTCCCTTGGTGGTGAACTTTTAGTGATTCTTCAAAACCCAGCAGCTCATGTGTCACTTCCGTTGTGAAACTTTCCTTTGGCTCCCTAAATTAATTCTACATCTGCTCCATTGGTGGAACCTCCACTGGGACCTTTTACTGTCTTTGTTTTGAGCCTTAGTCACCCTCCCCCTCCCCCTCTCCAAACTGAATGTGATTTCCTAGAACAAATGAATGTCTTAGGGGGTCAGGATGAGGTTAAGGCAAGCAATGTCTCTAAGAGGTGATTCAGTCTCAAGGCCAAGTGCATGAAACTGTCCTTAGTCATCTTTCTCTCTTTAGTTCTGACTCCTGTTCTTCAAATGGTGCATAATACAAAAAGGAGTATATGGTTGAGAGGATCATCATATGATATACAGAAGGCAGTGTCGAGCACTGCCACAGACAGGTTGGAAAACCTCACTGAAGTCACTTGGCCAAGAAGACACAACTACAAAACTACCATGGTGCCTTCCATAACCAATCTACGATGCTACAACTCTAAGTTCAAGAAAGTTCATAAAGGAAACAACAAGTTGAAATGACAACAGATTTCTGATCAGAAACAACAGAGGACAGAAAGAAATATCACAATATTTTTCAAGTGCTGAAAGAAAACAATCAACACAGGATTCTATATGCAGAGAAACTACCCACTGGGGATGAAGGAGAAATCAAGACATTTTCAGATCAAAGAAAACTACGAGTGCTTATTGCTGGATGAACTACCCTAAAAGAATGGCAAGCAGGAGTTCTCTAAAGAGAAAGGAAATGAAAAAAGAAGAAAGTCAAGTGAGTCATAAGACCAGCCTCACACACGTGCACAAAGTAAGTATCAGACAGGGAGATGCAGGAGAGAATGGTGGTGATGAGAAGAAAGCAGCCAGAGAGGGCCATTGTCCTACCCAAGAAGAGAGGAAATTTGTATGGGGTAGGGATTGGGGTAGGGTTGACAGGTATGGCCACAAAAAGAGCTAGCCCGAGGGACTGTTCTCAAGATGCAAACTTAATGCAAAAAGACCATTAGAAGGGGTGGAGGTTAGAATAAAGAGGGCATTCAGAGGAATGGGGTTGGGGAGGGAGTAAATTTAGATCTACAAAGGGTAAAGATGACATTAGTCAAGATAAGTAATGGCCCTGGGATGGGGCATGGTGGGATTCAAACTCTCCTAGCTGATGTGTCCTGGAGAAGTCACCTGACCTCCCCCAAACTTCAATTCTCATATCAATAAAATGGAAATAATCAAACTGACTTTACATACGTTATCTCTCAGCCTTCTTCACCATCCCATTGAGAGTCTGAGGAACACAGACACCTAAAAAGTAGTAACCTTGTTATCATCAGAACAGATGAATCACTGAAAAGATAGGGGAAGAAAGAGGAGGTTCAGAGCTTGAGACCTTGTCTTGGTAGATCTAAACCACTTTCTCTTCCATTCTCAGAACAGTTAAGTTGAAAGGGACCTGAAGAATGATTTAATTGAATTCTTTCTCTGCAGGAGCAGGAACTTTGTGGACATAGTCTCTGTCCCAATAACTCAATTAACTCAACTGTACTTTTTTTTTTTTTTCGTTTTTGCATAGAAGAACTGCGGTATAGGCCGGAGTTGTGGGGGGGTGAAAGGATTCACCATAGAGTGAGGAGCAGAACAGGCGGATCTATTGAAATACCCTGCTGAGGGGAGCAGCAGGTGAAACAGGAGAGGTCTGCGGCGCCATGCGTGTCAGCTCCCTGGCCAGGGTTCAAACTCAAGCCTTAGCAGTGATAGCTCTGAGACTAAACCCCTAGGCCACCAGGGAGGTCCCTCAACTCTGCTGACCATAGCACAAAAGCAGTGATAAATGTAACCAAGTGACTGTTGGCGTGTTCCAATAAAACTTTACTTATAGACATAGAAACATGAACTCCATCTAATGTTCACAAGCCATGAACTATTTCTTGATTTTTAAAATTGTTTAAAAGTGTATAAAACATTTTAGTTCATGGGCTATACAAAACACAGGATGCGCCATAGCTTGCCAACCCCTACCCACAGAGAGAGGCTGTGAGCTCTGGCTAAAGACAGTTTGGAATGAGTGTGGGTTTTACTCCCATAATTTACTAGGAATGGGACCTCAGCTGTAAGTATTTAATATTCCCACATCTCCTCATTTATAGACTCCTCATTTATAAAATGTAGATAAATTCATACCTAGTTCATACAGTTTTGGTGATGGTCAAATTGAGATAAAGCATGTATAAAGGAGCTAGCAGAGGACCTGATTCAAAAAAACTAAAACCTCAAGCAGCAAAGAGCAGGTCCAGGGAAGGCAGGCCCCACCTTTACTAACAACTAAGCAGGATCCAAGCTTTTGTGAACAACAGCTAAGCAAGACAGTCCCCAGTGCACAGCTACCAGGAGACTTGGCTTTACAAGTCAGATGTTCCTGAAAATGTAACTCAAGGGGTGCTAAAGCCCCCTGTCCTCTTGGAAATGTCTCCCCATCCCTGAGATTTCACCATGAGAAACATATCAGTTTGAAAAAAAAGAAAGAAGAAAGAGGGGCCTCCCTGGTGGCTTGGGGGTTAAGTCTCAGTGCTGGCACCACTACAACCTGAGTTCCATCCCTGGGCAGGAGCCTGACCCACATGGCGCAGCAGACCTCTCCTTTCTCTCCTGCTGCTCCCCTCTGCAGTGTATTTCAGTAGATCCGCCTGTTCTCCCTACTCTGTCTCTGGTGAATCCTCTCACCCCCCACACCTCTGGCCTGTACCCCAGTTCTTCTACTCAACATAAAAGGAGAGAGAGAGAGAAACGTATTACTCTGTTTTAAACTGCTCTCTACTTGAACAATGTAAATTCCCTTGGATAAGAATTTAATTAAGTTCTATCAGCTACATTTATATGTCATTTATCCACTACTTTTTAAGTGTTCTCTAGACACCACATTTGATGAGAAGTATAAAGAAGGAAAATGGGTTCTGTTCATGCAATGGAATACCATCCAGTCATTAAATAAAAGAATGAGTATAGGGACCTCTACAACAGGGATCAAACTTGAAGACATTATCCTGTGGGGGGTGGGGAAGGACACAAATACCATATATTGTGTAATTCGACTCATAGGAAGTATCCACAGCAGGAACATCCACAGAGACAGAAAGTAGATTGTGATTGCCAAGGGCTAGGGCTTGGGAGGTTGAGGAGCAGTGGAATGAGAACCAATGGGGGTGACAGTGTTCCTTCTGTGGGGCTGAGAATGTTCTGGAACCAAATTGTGGTATGGCTGCATAAACTTGTAAATAAACTAAAAACCACTCAACTGTATACTTTCGATTTATTTCAGTGGTGATATTTATATCATGTATATGTTACCACAATAAAAATATATACATCTATAAATAAGAGTATGAAGATTCTGCGGGTGGGCAAGAAGCTCTCATTTGAGAAGTGAGAAGAAAAACTAAAGAAGAGAGAATGAATTCACCAAAGACCATTTAGTCCACGTTACAAGTCTGCATATGGTTCACCCTACAGACTTGCTAAAAACAGTTGATTCCAAAGATAGTTACTGAGCACCTACTATGTGCCAAGCGCTCATTCTGGTTCTGAGAATAAAACAGTAAACAGGAGAGAAAAATGTGTCTCAAAATTCTTTGCAATTAGAATTAACCAGAGCAGGGCCTCCCTGGTGGTGCAACAGGTTAAGTCGCAGCACTATGAAGCTATCCAGAGCCACTGCAGCACGAGTTTGCTACCTGGCCAGGGAGCTTCCCACAGGGCGCAGCAGACCTCTCCTGTCTTCCCGCTCCTCCCCTCAACAGTGTATTTCAATCAATCCGCCTGTTCTGCTCCCCACTCTGTCTCTGGTGAATCCTCTCACTATCCCACACCTCTGACCTACACTCCAGCTTGTAAGCATACATAAATAAATCTTAAAAAAAAAAAGAATTAACCAGAGCAAAAGGCCACTCCATTCATTTCAATAAATACATGCTGAATAGTTACTGCAGAGGCCCTATTGTAAGACAAACAAACAAATGAGAGCATTTTTTCATCAGATCTCAGTTTAAGACTGATACCTACGACATCCAACAGCGAGAAAAGAAGACGAGTGTTCATTGAAGCAAGAGAACCAAAGGGCTATGCTCTCAGAGGGGCTGAGGTTGGGGTGGCTGACGCTTCAGGGGAAAAAGATGGAATTTACATGAGATCTGTTAATTTGCAAACTTGTTATCTTTCCAGAGCTAGATCTCTAGAGAGGACCGAGAAGTGAGGCAGCTGTTCACTTATTTTAAAGTGTTGTTTGCAGACTAACAATCTAACACTGCTAAGCAGCACATCTATTTTTTTTTTTCTTAAATCAATTCCAAAGATTAGAATATATTTTAGTTGTTTTCTTTTTCTTTTCTTTTTTTTTTTCTTTTAACTTTTGGGAACATCAGATATAAACCAGCACAGGAAGCTGACTGTCCACTTTTGAAGTCTTTATCACCTTTCTTAGCCATGTGTCCCAGTATTTACAACTCCGACACAAAGAGCAAAGTTCTTCCTCAATCTCCACTATTTACCTTTGATTCTCAGCAGAGTGAAAATGGAGAAATGCACTTTGGAAAACAAATAAGAGTCCAGTTATATATAAATTTATGTTATTTTTAGAGTATGGTATAAAAGCCAGTTTTTCCCAAACTTCTACCAAAAGCAATAAAAGCCTGGATGATTTTCTTAAGCCCGAGTGGAGTGGAGGAAACGCAAAATGTTTGAAGTTCTGTATCCAAGGTGTTCACCCTTCTTTTTTTTTTTTTTTTTTTTTAGATTTTTTTTATTTTATTTATACATACAAGCTGGGGTACAGGCCAGAGGTGTGGGGCGGCGAGAGGGTTCACCAGAGACAGAGTGGGGAGCAGAACAGGCAGATCAGAAGTACACTGCTGAGGGGAGCAGCGGGTGAGGCAGGAGAGGTCTTGCCGTACCATGTGGGATTCTCCCCGGCCAGGCGTCGAACTCGCGTCGCCGCTGCCGACAGCTCCACAGCGCAGCACTTAACCGCTGCGCCACCGGGGAGGCCCGGTGTTCACCCTTCTTAATGTTATGCTTCTGCAGCTGCGTTCTGTCTGTGATTTAGTCTTCAAGCATCTTACACATCAAATCAACCTTTCTTTAAAATGATAGGCCACAGTGAACAATGAGTTACAAGGAGCTTAGGTGAGGTAGAGAAGATCACAAATCTAGTTAAGAATACAGATAACTGGTTAATGTTTTTCCTTTGATCTGTTGCTAACTTTGAGGTGAAGAATGATACAAGTCTGTGGATATAGACTTTGGTAATAATAAGTTTTAAAAAGTTGAACAGGGGCTCCCTGGTGGCGTAGGAGTTAAGTCTGAGCACCATCACTGCTAAGGCCTGAGTTCGATCCCCAGCCAGGGAGCTGACCCACATGGCCCAGCAGACCTCTCCTGTCTCCCCGCTACTCCCCTCAGCAGTGTATTTCAGTAGATCCACCTGTTCTGCTCCCCACTCTGTCTCTGGTGAATCCATCACCCCCACCCCCACCCACCTATGGCCTACACCCCCATTCTTCTACACAGAAATAAATAAGATTTAAAGAAAATAAAAAAGTTGAATAACACAAAAATAATAGGATCCACTTATGAAATTTAGAAGAGACCCCAGAGGCTTGCTTTTGCGTTTCACTATCCCCTGGGCACTGCCTCCACTTTTGTTAGACTCTAGACCCAGGGAACATTCTCCTCTTTCAGAGGTCAGGCCTGGACAGTTAGAACCCAGAGGCTGGGGTGTCTGTTGTGTAAAACATCCAGATGGCAGACACTCAAAAGCGAGTCATGTTCGCTCGACCTCATGGAGGAAGCAAGGAGGCAGAACACGGCAAGCCCCCAGTCTTGGCAGGCAGGACTGTCAAGTTAGTTAACTCCCTGGCGGGGTGGGACTCATGCCCATATGAATGAAACCCATATCATCAGACCTCGAGGCACACCCTATAGAACAGAGGCAAGTGCAAGTTGGCAAGATGCCCACAAAATGTCATAACCAGTTGAGTCATCAAATGGTAGTTAAAGAAATGATGTTCAGTGTTAATCAAGCCACGCAAAGTTTCTTCCCTTCAAAGGCGGATGTGTATTTTTTCCTAACTGATAAACTTAGTCGTCGACTTGCCAAAGGAAAGCTCGCCAATGCCAGTCTGGCTCCCCATTTCACATTGAGCTCAGAATATTAACAAGACCTGTTGCTAAGGGACATAGATGCACAGAGTCTAAAATACAAAATTATATTAATCTAGCGGCTGAAAGAAACCCTCTCTCGGTAGTACTTCATGCCGCGTCTCTGCAGCAGGGAATGCGGGGCTCCTCAACTGCAAGCTTTTCCATACCTTGGCCCCTGCGTATTTCTCCCACCTCTCCTCACTGCTCTGCCAGATGACTGACATCGCCATCCACCCAGAGCTTGAGGACCGCCTGGACATTTCACACTGCCCTGCAGACCGGAGCTGAGTCTGCTTGGACTCCTTAACCCCGATTCTGACTTCCCCACTCACTTTCCAAGGTCCAAGTAGTTAATCATTTTCTTCTGAACTATCGTTAAGTCACAAATGTGGCTACACTATTCGTCCTCCATTAGAACGTGAGCTCCTTGCAAGTATGAACCAGCTCTCTGCACACTCCTAATGTCCAGCCATGAACCCCATAGAGCAGCATTTAACAAAAATTCAGGGAATGGGCCTCCCTGGTGGCACAATGGGCTAAGTCTCAGCACTCTGAAGCTATCAACAGCCACTGCAGCACCAGTTCGATCCCCGGCCAGGAAGCTTCCCATATGGCGCAGCAGACCTCTCCTGCCTCGCCCGCTGCTCCCCTCAGCAGTGTGCTTTGATTGATCTGCCTGTCCTGCTCCCCACTCTGTCTCTGGTGAATGCTCTCACCACCACCACCCCACCTCTAGCCTACACCCCAGCTCTTGTATGCATAAATAAATAAATCTAAACAAAAAAAAAGTTCAGGGAATGAATGAATGGATGAATGCAGCATATGAGGAGGAGACAGGACCATTCAATCACCTGATGACCAACTGCATAAACAGGCCCGATTTCCACCATACTGGTGTTCTGGCATATTTTATGTTTTTAAGCCTTAAGAGTTAGTTTCTGTCTCTGCAGGAAGAGTATGAAAACTTCCTGGCAAGTCAAAGGTTAGCCGAGCATCAAGATGCCCTTGGGATGCTCAGGTGGGTGCCAGGAGATCTGCCCTCCAGACCCAGCTCACCCTCCCCTTGGTCTTTCCAGTTACTTGACTCCTGTTTGTCATAATTGCTGCATCTATAAAAGGAGGTGTTCAGACTAGGTGGTTTCTAGAATATTCTATGATTCTGAAATCTTGCCTTGATGTCTTGCTAGGTCTGTATTGCCCAGGCTCTACACTACTTACACTTGGGTGACTGCCACGTCATCAAAGAGTTCACCCAGTACTTATCACTTGTCCACTGGGGAGAGCATCAGTGCACATCTCTGTGCTGTTCAAGCACATTGACTCAATTTCTTCACCACATGATATTATTACTCTTTTTTTTTAAAGATTTATTTATTTATACATACAAGCTGGGGTACAGGCCAGAGGCGGGGGTCAGCAAGAGGGTTCACCAGAGACAGAGTGGGGAGCAGAACAGGCAGATCAGAAATACACTGCTGAGGGGAGCAGCGGGCGAGGCAGGAGAGGTCTGCAGCACCATGTGGGATACTCCCCGGCTAGGAGTCGAACCCGCATCGCGAGCTGCCGACAGCTCCACAGCACAGCACTCAACCACTGCGCCACCAGGGAGGCCCGATATTATTACTCTTTTTCACTGCCCTAGTGGCCTCCTTACAAAGGCAACCAGCCACAGAACAAAGGCTTGGATATATGGTCTGACTCTCTTCTACTCACGTAGATTATAAGAGGATCTGAGATGGTGTATCTCTTTCCATAAAACCATGATGAATAACATGAAAATTTCCATTGACACAAAATGCTACAGATCATAATATTGTCAAAATCTCATTCGGGTACCTATCTCAGCAGTCATATTCACTATTCTCATTTTTTCACGTATTTCCTTCCAGTCTGCTTATAAAGCCAATCCATCTGTCTGTCTCCCTCATAGCCTCTTCTCAGGTGACCTGGTTCTACAACACCTCTGAGTAGGCAGTGGGCCACGTCAGCTCTCAAGGTTGCAGGAATGAACACCCGACCCAGAGCCAGCCAATCTGGCAAATACTTCTCATCAGACATTTTTTACTTCTTTTGAGAGAGAGAGAGAATTTGAACTTAGACAAGAGAATGTAACTAGCCAAAGAATGGTGGGCACTGAAGTCCCATAGATGCAGCACTAGCAGGTCTTTGAAACCACATGCCTATTGATGAGTGAGCAAAAGCATAATCTGCAGGAGAAAGAAGAGAGTCTGAGAAAAGCAGCATGAAGGTACTTACAAAGGGAGAGTGAAAAAGAGGAAGAGAGAAAATGTATCATAGCCCCCCTCCCCACTATCTGAAAGTACAGCATTCTTTTGTAAGTCAATAAAGACTTAAAGGGAAGAAACAGTTACCATTAATTTACATGGAAAAATTTTTGAGTGTTCCTAGATCCAAAAAAGAACCAACTAAATCATACCAAATAATACATAAAACCTAAAATAACACCAACATCCAGTAAAAGCAGCAATGGGATAGGGGAGGCTCTCTCTCAGCTCAGGGTGGCCCTGTCTCTAGAATGGCTGCTGCAAAACCAAAGCTGATGCACGTTTCACGTTCTGCCTTTTGGCTTAAAAGTGAAAAATCCTCATTTGCTTTCTTGCAGTTAGCGAAAACAGGTACTAATATAAAAAATAAGTCCTTTGTAAAAGTTAAGTACATAACAAGAACTTTCAGAAAGTGGGGGATACCTGTACTCAGTTCCTACCAGGCTGGGGTGTACCTCCTGCAACTGGATTCAATAAAATTCTGCCTAATACTTTTACTTAAGTACGGAAACAAAGCACTTTTACTTAAATACAAAACAAAAACACATACAACCATACATACTTGTATATAGTTAGACCCATTATTCCCAAACCAATGCAATCACACCTTCTTCATAACCTATCTTACCAGGTAGGTGTCTGCTAAGTTACTCCCTTATATGCATGAAGGGTGTTTCTATTTTTCACTATTTTATTTTTCCTAAAGATTTATTTATTTATGCATGCAAGAGCTGGGGTGTAGGCCAGAGGTGTGTGTGTGGGGGGGGGGGTGGTGAGGGGTGAGAGGATTCACCAGAGACAGAGTGGGCAACAGAACAGGCAGATTGACTGAAGTATACTGCTGAGGGGAGCCAGTGGGGAGAGAGGAGAGGTCTGCTGCGCCATGTGGGAAGCTCTCTGACCAGGGATAGAACTCGTGCTGCAGCAGCTGCCATCAGCATCATAGTGCTGAGACTTCCCTCTTGCACCACCAGGGAGGCCCTTTCACTATTTTAACATGGCAGTTATATAGTGAAAATCATGAACTGTGACATTTAAACGAGCTAGAATCAACCTCCAGTTCTGCAACCACCAAGTATATGAGCTTGGGCAAGATACTAACTTGAGTTCCCGCTTTCTCCTTCATAAAATGGGGGTAGGGCCTCCCTGGTGGCACAGCGGTTGAGCGCTGCGCTGTGGAGCTGTCGGCAGTGCGCGATACGGGTTCGATGCCCGGCCGGGGAGAATCCCACATGGTGCGGCAGACCTCTCCTGCCTCACCCGCTGCTCCCCTCAGCAGTGTGTTTCTGATCTGCCTGTTCTGCTCCCCCTCTGTCTCTGGTGAGCCCTCTCGCCGCCCCACGCCTCTGGCCTGTACCCCAGCTTGTATGTATAAATAAGTAAATCTTTAAAAAAAATGGGGATAATTTTCCATATGCTCAGGTTTCCTTGAAGATAGAGCTGCTCACAAATGTTGATCACAAAACCTGGTGAACAGTAGCTCTGAGAAAATCACTTGCTATAACAGGATAGATTCTCATAAATGGTTCTGCTGATCAAAGGGGACAGAAATGGCACAGGTTCTAGATACTGCCCTTGCTGGGTGCAGACTGAGTCTCCACACTTGCTCACATGCTTTTACCACAGACAGCCGTGAGCTTTCCTCCAGCACCTCCCCGTCTTCCTTCAGCTTTGCCTTGGAAGCAGATGGCTCACACTCAGGGCTGCTGTTCACCTGGGAAGCTGGTACCTCCTAACCTGAGCGGGGAAACCAATAGCTGGTTTGAGTCTTAAACCCAGTGGCCTGACAATCCAGCTGATTCACGACTTCCTGTTTTCCTCTGACTCTGCGGGGCTCACTCAGCCCTGCACAGGTACTCAGCATGGAGATAAGTCTGGGCTCGTTTCAAACAAGCCCCAGACGAGTTCCTGTTGCTCTTTTCCTGCCTATCCTTCGACACCCTAGCTCCCCAGGCTTCCTGTGAGGGCACCATCATGCAATCGCCAGACAAACCAGCACTCTTCTGAGCCTGAAAGAAACAGGTGAGGTGGAGACTCCTTGCATGCACAGATAACATGGAATAAAACTAAATATTTGTTCCTGGATCCTGCGCCCTGGTTTCGTGAACACTTTGACTCTCTGATTGCTGTTTTCCAACTCACCTCCTTGCTCATTACGTTCATTTTTTTTTTAATTTTTTTAAATGATTTATTTAATTATGCATACAAGAGCTGAGTGTAGGCTGGGGGTGTGGGGGTGAGAGGATTCACCAGAGACAGAGTGGGGAGCAGAACAGGCAGATCTACTGAAGGACACTGCTGAGGGGAGCCGCGGGGAGACAGGAAAGGTCTGCTGTGCCATGTAGGAAGCTCCCTGGCCGGGGCTCGAACTGGTGCTGCAGTGGCAGCGGATAGCTTCATAATGCTGAGACTTAACCCCTTGTGCCACCCAGGAGGCCCCCTACTTATTACTTCTCTCTTTCCATCTCTCTTGTGCTGCCTACCTATTCTTCTGTGATTTGAGTTACCTGTCCCAGGACTACCATAGAGCCCTGAGATGTCTTACCTTCTGGCAACTTTTTCTTGGTTGCCTGCCTGGGTGCCTGCACTTGAGGCAAGGCACCATCCACACTCTGGGCCAGACAATGTGACCGATGATGGAGGTCTGTGCTAAATCGGGAAATTTCCTTCCCTTTGACCTTCCACCCATCTACCTCGAACAACATGTCCTGACAGTTTCATCCTTCCTTGTCCCCTTACTCAAGCTCATCCTGGTTTGTTTGTACATCATTTTGTGCTAACCAAACTCAGACCATATAAAGAAGATAAAGTTGCCTATTAACTCTAATAAGCATGCACACAGCTGAAAAGATCTCTTCTTAATCATCAATATTGTAAGAGCTTGCTAACACTCGAGTAGCTCCTTTTTTTTTTAAAGGCTTACAGGCCTTTTCTAAAAATAAGTTTTGCCTGGCTACAGATCCTTGGTTCTTACTCACTCCCATTCCCTCTTAAGCTTTGCTCCATTAGGACTAAAACCATTTGTAGCAAGGGGAGGATGTCCCTTCCCCACAACCTGAGGGCTCCACCTCTGCATCTCTGCACCAAAGCTACCCCTGTTTTGCAAGTTCATTACCATTAAACACTAATTAAGTTTTGGGGATCGATACAGCAAGTGTGTGTGTGTGTGTGTGTGTGTGTGTGTGTGTGTGTGTGTGTGTTCGAACAACACCCCTCAGTCTAGACACATCCAGTTTGTCATTCACGAGAAAGTCAGAAGAGTGAGCAGGTAAACTACTCAAGGACCAGATGGCCAGTGTTTTATTTTACTGACTTATTCTCCTGAGAACTACACAGAAAGTTCCATTCTACCAAGTTTACATCTTCCCTCTGTGCACATGTTTTCCTAGTCTCCCCAGTTTGTTGTTCTCTTCCCCTGGAACGGTACCCCAGCTGCATCTTGTACCAAAACGCACGTGTGCATCACACAGCACACACCTGCTGACACGCTTGTCTTCCCATGTGGCAGGCTGAACTGTGATCCCCCACACACACACACATACACTCCCACATTGTAGTCTTAACCCCTGTACCTTAAAATGGGACCTGGCTGGGGAACAGGATCATTGCACATTCATTAGATAAGATGAAGTCACACAATCCAAAATGACTAGTGTAGTGAAAGGGGAATTTGTATACAGGCACACACAGAGAATGTCATATGAACGTGAAGGCAGAGATGTGGGTGATGCTTCTACAAACCAAGATAGTCAACGAACCAGAAGCTTAGGGGGACAGCCTGGAATAGATTCTCCCTCCCTGAACGGTGAGAAATGGTTTGGGAGGAATCAGTTCTGCAGCCACCCTGATCTCAGGCTTCTGGCCTCCAGAACTGGGAGACAATAGATTTCTGTTGTAAGTCACCCAATTTGTGATACTTTGTTATGGCAGCCCTAGCAGTCTGATCCATCCTACTGGACTGAGCTTCTTGAGGAAACTTCTTGATGGCATTCTATGCATCTTTATATTCACCTAGCACTGCGCAAGGCACAGATTATTTAATTGCTGGTTAAATGCAACCAAGAAATATAGGGCCCCTTACACCCCCCTTCATCCCTTCACCTCCCCAACCCTTACCCTACCAACTTGACTAGCTATAGGTATTATCCTTAGATACATTACATCAGGGAAAATAATTGAAATCTGGATGCAAAAAGTCATTAGAACCCTAATGTATCAAAATGAATCCATCTCATTCTTCTATCAATTTCAGAATTAAATCTGCATTTTCCCCCTACTTTATGCATAAAAATAAAAGCTCACTCAAAAACAAAGTCTCAAGCAAGAAGACCTGGCAAGCCACTGGCATGCATGGGTAGAACTGGCAGGTTCTAGCTACCTGGCTGGTTCACTGTTCTCTCTAATTGCCCGGCAAGGAGGGGCAAAAACTGACCTGTGGCTTGGCCCCTCTGACAGGGCCCGGGGTGACTCAGTCCACCCTTCCTCCCCACTCCACTAGCCTTGAGTTGAATGAAGTCACTGAGGAGAAAGAAGGTGACTAAGTACCGGTTACACAAAGAAACAGACTATTGTGAGCTCCAGAGCGCTCGGTCACTGTGGTTTTGAAACCAAGATAATGCAAGAAGAAAAATTAATCTATCAATGGTATTCAATATATTTATCTTTCAAATGGAATTTTTCTGAAATTAAAATACACACACACACACTATATATATGTATAGATAAAAACTCCCTTGCCAGAATCCAATATCAATGCTTTAGAAAGTAATTTTGAAACAAAGAACCTTCTGGAGCTCCACTCTTGTGGTAAGTGAAACAAGAATTCAGAAGCATATTAAACAGCTTTCTTCCTCTTTAGCTGACTTCAGATGATTCTAGAAAAGGAAAAAGCACTAAGAAATGGAAAAGGCAGGCTGGCAGGTTATAAAAAATGAAAATTGCAGCTGTGGCCAATACTCTGGAAAATATTCTCTGACCTCGGAGACATTGATTATTGAGCTAACAGCTTGTGTCTATAATCACAGTGTGCCTATAAACCTGGTTGATATGATAGAGCTGTTTAACTATTAACCTCTAGCTTTCCTGGAGTTTCCACAATCCAAAAAACACCCAAAAGGTATGAGATATGATTTTGCCCATTTGCTAGCCTAGGGTGACCATAAGCAGTAACTACATCCTCTAGCTTGGTAGAAGAAGGAGCCCTTGCAAAACACAGGTAAGATGTCTGACACTCCAGATATTTGGCTAGGGCATTTCTCTCTTTTGTTCTTCTAAGGAATGATTCGACCTGCATTAACATTCTATTGCTGCCCCTAGATGTTTGAAGTCAAGATTCCTTCTACATAGCTACTCTGGATCTAGAACACGATTTCCTCATCAACGCTGAAAGTCAAGTTGCTACTTGCAAAAACTTCCCTGATCTCTCTCTCCCAACTGCTAGAATTTCTTCTAAGCATAGAAAAGATTCTACCTTGTATTCTACACATTTCTGGCCTTTCCTTATCTTTACTAGATAAGCTCTTTAAGGGCCAGAGGGAGCAAATAGTGAAGTAAAGGTATGTTTATGGCAAGTTGACTACAGCACAATGTCTCAAACGTAGACAGAAGTGCAGTCAATAAATATTTACTGAATGAATGAGGAGCACTACCCAAAGCATGTGGGTAGACACACACACACACACCCCAAACACACGCAACACTTACACACATGCACACACAGATGCACACAGACATGCACATACAAACACCTATACACATACACACATGCACACACAGAGACATGCACACACAAGCGCACACACACACACACACACACACACATACATCTCCTGACTTAATTTTCATAACACCCTGGTGAATGTATGTCCGTCTCTCCTTTCAGCAGGAGATGAACCTGAAGCTAGAGATGAAGTAGATTTGCCAGGGCTCAGAGATGGTTACATGCCAGAATAGATCAGGATGAATTTCTCCCCAGATCCACCTAGCACAGTATCTTAAACAATAACAGTCAATCAAAAACATATTTGTTGAATTGATCGGAACAAACCCCTTATCCAAGTTTTCTCTTTTGGTTTGTTCAGAGTCTTTGAGGTTATTTCCTTCAAATAGCAAAGGAGTGTGGACTCAGAAAGAAAGACCAAAAATGCTTGTTTTCAGCCATCACAGAAAGGTTACCTCTGCACATCCACTGTAAAATAACTCACAGACTCTCTACCATTCTGCTCCCACTGGTTCTTTAGAGTCTAACTTCACTTATCATCCCTCCTTATGGAACTGGAGGAGGGAAAAGAGTGAAAAAGAATAAATAACTTGTCACTAGACATCCAGACCATCTATTCCCACGGCTTTAGCTTGGCACCATGGAAATAACTGAAGCACAGACACAACTGTTCTGCTTTGGTTGAAACCCAAGAGAGAATTCATTAATCTGAAAGGAAATTCATACCCAAGCCCCCTACTTCTGATCACAAAGAGGTGACTCTAGTTCCTTCCGCACAGGGGAAAAAAAAAACCAGCAAAGATGTGGGTTCATTCACAATTTCAAGGAATCTGCACTTAGTACAGTTATGTAGAAACAACCAGGAAGAAAGGAAATCACTTTCTGCAAAGCAGAGATTGCGGTCTCCCCCTAGTTAGACATGGTGCCAAACTGCCCTGTCCTCATTCCTTTTTTTACAACATTTGGAGTTAGATGTGTAAAGATGCCAAAGTTTGGCTCTCCTTAGTTACAGCTAATGGAATCTATACTCATTACTGTTGTTTAACATAAACTTCCTGTCTGCAAAGACCAGTATCTATCAGTAGACCAAATGTAACAGCTTCCTCCACCAACTGGCAGTTTCTACCTGGAAATCAACCTTACCAATCAGAATGAGTCAGAGTCCATATCATACGGTGAAAAGACTTAAAGGAACATGTCCCAAGGAACCTATATATAGCGGGACCCACTCAGCCCCTCATACTTGCCTTCCCTGCAAGTATGCCCAAATTCCCAAATAATCCATTCATGTTTTCTCTCTCCAACCATGTCTTTGGGGTAACAGGTTTCATAAATGCATTATACAGAATAGTCAGGAACTCAGATTCCAGGGTCAGACAAACAGACTTCTCACCGCCATCATCTCATTGGCCTCATTTTGCCTATGTACAAAAGGGGTTTCACTTCACCAGGCCCACTTTCGGGGAGAATGAGAACAGACATAAGTCATACCATTGCTCTGCAGTTTCAGGAATATAAAAGGAATACTCAACAGTGTTTTCCATCAAAGATGGAAAGAATTAGCACTTCCCTGGATGTGGCTTCAACTGACCTCGTTCTGGATATGGTGGACCCTACGCATCCCACCAACACGACTCTGTCTTCACGTAGCTTCCATTGCCACCTCTTCTCTCCCTGCATTTTCAGAACCTCTACCATGAACTCTCCTCCTCAATACCTTAATGCTTAAATAAAATTTAAGTGACTCTGTGAGCAAAACAAAACATTCATGCCCAAAAGAATGCTATCCATCCACGGGTAGGGGAGTTCAAGTGATCGAATGGCTCTAACCTTTGTAGGAGTTGATAACCAGACACCTCTTTGGGCAAGATGGAGGTTGTCTTACTGTAGAGGGAGACTTCCATCTTCACACAAAAGAAATAAAGAGAAATGCTGAGCTGGGCCATGATAATAATCAACGAAAAGAGGTAAGGGTTGCAGTATAAGAGTGCCTTTAGTTTATTTGCTTTGAAAACAAAATGTAGGACATCCCTGGTGGTGCAGGGAGGGGTTGAGTCTCAGCACTATGAAGCTATCTGCAGCCACTGCAGCACAAGTTCGAATCCCGGCCAGGAAGCTTCCCACATGGCACAGCAGACCTCTCCTGCCTCGCCTGCTGCTCCCCTCAGCAGTGTACTTCAGTAGTTCTACCTGTTCTGCTCCCCACTGTCTCTGATGAATCTTCTCACCCCTCACACCTTTGGCTTACACACCAGCTCTTGTATGCATAAATAAATAAATCTTCTAAAAAAAAAGAAGAAGATAACAAAATGTAGGCTCAAGAAGAGAAGAATGAAGGTTGAATGAAGGTGCTAGAGGAAGAATTAATGAACAGCTTCTCAATGGGAAGGGAAAAAAAGGAGAAAAACATCAAGCAAACAGGAAGTATCAGCTGAAGGAAAGGGCTCCGGGACGGGCTGAAAGAGACCGGTAGCTTAATTCAACGGAAATGAGCAACAGCCTACAAATCCCATAACTAGGAGAGACAGCACTCAGACATTTCCTGCAGGCCGGGCCCTAGGGGTCACTGACTGACCAGGGGGTGAGCAGTTGTCCAGGTTAACAAGTTCTAGTGAAAGTCAATAAGGAATGTAATATGGAAGCCCCATAAAGAAAGGACTCCCTTGGGCCTGCCTGGTGGCCTATGGGTTGAATCTCAGCGCTATCACCTCTGTGGCCTGAGTTTGATCCCCAGCCTCGGAGCTAAACCACATACAGCGCAACGGACCTCTCCTGTCTCACTCGCTGTTCCCCTCAGCAGCGTATTTCAGTAGATCCGCCTGTTCTGCTCCCCACTCTGTCTCTGGTGAATCTTCTGATCACCCCTGCCACTTCTAGTCTATACCTCAGTTCTTGTACACAAATAAATAGATTCTTAGCTTTATTTAAAAAAATGAAGAAGGAAGAAAGGGCCCCCTTACTGTTTTAGGAAAGTCAATAAGGGACAGGGTCAGCAAACTTATTTTGAAATAAGTAAAATTTTGGCTTTGGGAGACAGTCTCCCACAGGACTTTTCAACTCTGCTCTTGTGGAGGGCAAGGCAGCCGTGGACAACGTAAAAATGAATGAGCATGGCTGTGTGCCAATAAAACTTTATTTGTAGACACTGACTTTGAATTTTACAGGATTCTCACGAGCTATGAAATGTTATACTTTGGATTTTTTTTCCTCCAACATTTAAAAATGTGCAAACCATTTAGGTCACTGGATGTTCTTAAACACAGGTGGGCTGGATTTGGCCCACGGACTGCATTTGGTGATACCTGGTGTCCAGGCTGGGCCGTGTGCTCAGACAGGACAGCTTGCCACTTAGTGGCTCTCCAGCCATGGGCTCAGTTTCTTCATTTGTCAATTAACAGTGACCACATCTCCTCCCCACAGGGTTTCTGTGATGTTCAAAATCAGGGTACGTGAAAGATGATCGTGTTGATCACAGCACTGAGTGTGTGGGGTGTGAACTGGGATCAGCATCTAAATCTCAGCTCATGGTTTGTTAAAAAAACGAATAAAATAAAAAGGCTGAGCCCCAATCCATTGAAGAAGAGACCTACAGACTAGAAAATAAAACATTACAATAAATTAAAAACAAAATGAACAGGCAACTATTAACCAAGGATACTCTGCAGGGGAGGGGAGGAGGGAGGGGAGGGAGGAACACAAAGGACTGTGGTGATGGGAATTTTGCGAGGTTTATACCTGAAAGGAGAAAGCATGCATTGTACAAAAAGGAAGAATGATGTAAAGTTTATATAAAATAAATTTTAAAAAAAAGAAACGATGGCAAGAGGTAGCAAGTGTCTATGAATGCTTCAACTCAGAACTCAGCTGAGAAAATTACAAAGATGTAGAAGGGACTTCATATGTGTAGGTTATAATCTGAATATCCTCTCAAGGTAGGAAAAGGGGGTGTGATGAACCAAATTGTAGACCAGGTCAGTGAAGGAAGACTGGGGAGAGAGAGCGGGATACAGAGTTCAGGGAGTATGAGAACGTTGGCAGAGCTCAAGGAAGAACTGGGGAGCCCTTTCATTTGGGGGGTTATCCATATAGAGCTCCATTCTGTCATAGGACAGCCAACTGTGAAAAACTTTCAGCTTATCTCTGATAACAATTCAAGGCTCCACATCAGAGGTAATTCACACATCTGTCCCTGACACCAGCACAGGGCAGAGAAATTCACTTCAATCCCATCCCACTGGACTCTAGAAAATTCACCTTAGATCCGTCTATCTTTAAAGAGAAAGTCAACGATCGTGTAACACTAACCGTTTCGAGGGCTGGGTAGGAGAAACGACACCTCTTCCAGCTATGCTAAGTTGCTTTTTTATGCTATTCTTGTAACTCTCATCGTCAATGGGAATATTCATGCAAACAAGGAGCACAAGAAGAAAAAAATGACATTATAATTTAATTACCACAAACCTTTTATGAAACACAGGGCGGTGGGGGGCATGATAGGAATCCCCACCGATGAATCATACTTTCATTGCCAGACATTTATCGAGCACCTTGTACTTGTAGGGCAATGCTAAAAGAGTGAGTGATGCAAAGATACATAAGAAATGTTACTACCCAGCAGGGGCTTTCAGAGATCATCCATAAAAGGCAAATAACAATTACAGTAGTTAAAACTTGCAGCTGTACAGTGTAGGCACTGAGAATTAAAATGAGATTATTTGCAAACTATCCTTTGGCAGAGAACTGGTAAGAAATCCCACCACTGTGTTTCATGTGTCACCATTTCTTGGGCACAGAAAGAGAAGCCTTGCTGAGTTTACTGTCATCTGCCCCCCTTTGCTGACTGCTCCCCACACAAACAAACAAAACCAAAAATGTTAAATATACTAAATAGTCTGAAAGACAAAAATGTTTCTATGTATGTAGATTCCCAGTGTTTGTGTGTGGTTCTGTGCAAAGAACGTTAGGACAAAAATCAGCAGACTGAAGCTTCGCTCTGACTCTGTCTTCAGACAAACCACTCTCTTTCAACACCTCAGTTTGCTCATGTGGAAAACGTAATGATTGGACAAAGAACCTCCTTTCAGTGCTCTAAATTCTATCACTAATATTAGGATGCAAAAATAGGCACATTTACCAAGGAAGGCTATGCAAAGAATATACTGTGATTGACTTATATAACTCTGAGAACAACAAAGTTGATCTTAACCTTAATCCCTCTACCAAGTTAATAAACTCCAGTAAACCACCTTTTGTGATCAGGCATTGCACATGAAACTAAACCAAACCAAACCAAAAACTACCCTGCAATAATGCTTGTAACACAACCAGGTACTACGTATTATTTATGAAACTAAAGAAAATACTACTTATGCCCGTAAAGATAACTGAAAATGAAGAAACGTCCAGAAATGAGTGATCTCCCAGGATGGAATTTTAATCAGATCATTTCATTTTTCTTATTATTTTCATACAAGTCTAGGAAGCTATAGACTGTATAACAAAATGAGTTTATAAAATATGAGGTTTATATAAGGCATTTTGGTTAAATTAAAACTAGAAGTCACTAGGGAATTAGATTGTTTAAATGCCAGGAACCCAATTTTCAAGCCACAATTACCTAAACTCTGCAGTCTGGGAATTTTCTGGCCTAACTTTGAAAATAAATTGATGCCCAAATTAAAATTTCAAAGGTACAGTTTATGAGGAAAAAAGAACTTAAAACACATCAAACACAAATGTCAGAAGAAGTGGAAAATTAAACTTCTTTGTTACTAAAAACTCCAAAATGAGAGTAAAGTAGTATAATACCTTTTATCGAACTACCAAAGGTTTTTTAAATTTTTAAACCCAGGATGAAGGAAAGTAGCCATACCCTTCCGGGAAAGCAATTTATTTGGCAATATTTACCATGATGCTTAAAAGGAGAGAATGGGCATTTGCAGACATTATTGATGGAATAAAATTAGTGCCAGCTCTCAGGAGGGCAATTTGGCCATATATCATGCATGCCCTGTGACCAGGACTTCCACTTCTAGGAATTCTTCCTAAAGAGATAATTGGACAAATGTGCAAAGATATATGGTCAAGGTACTCCTTGAGAATTATTTAAACAGCTGTAAAAAAAAAATAGAAAGTAGGTGATAGTCCAATAGGAAATTGATCAATGGCGACATTCTTACAAATTAAAATTAACAACTGTTTAAAATAACCATACATATAGAAACATGTCCATACTATAAGATGGAGTACAAAGCGTGTTGCAAAACAGCACAGTATGCAAAATAGCGGGGTATACTGACCAGGCATATATATATTCACAAATGCAAAGAATTAACAAAAAGTTAATGGTAATTAGTTCTGGGTGGAGTGACTTTGTGTGATTTTTCTTTTCTTATTATGGTTTTCCCTTTGGTTTAATTTTTTCACTTAGTATATATCATTTTTACAATCATAATAATAATGGTAATTTTTTAAAGATAGAGAAGAGAATGGGGAGGGGGAGAAGAATTGGGTATTCATGACCTGTAGTTTTGCATCCTGGAATTTAGTCTAAGGCCATACATAGCATATGCAACAAATGTTTGAGTCAGGGTAACCTGGCAATATGCACAATATTGAAAGTTAATAAACAGAAGACTCTCCTTAAAGTAATACAATAGAATTGGATATTTTGAACGAAATATATTAACTTGGTAATATTTCACGGTAGAGTAATAAGTAAAACAAAGGGTAACCAAATAGATGCTGGTTTTTATACACAGGTTGGATCTATTCATGTACATTTAAGTAGAACAGAAAAAAGTCCAAATGGATATATGCCAAAAATACATACTGCTGTAACTTGTGATTATTATTGTCTATTTCCCTTCTCTTTACTTTCAAATATTTCCGTAAAGAACAAAATATTACTTATGTATTTTTTTAAGTTTTAAAAATATTCCTAATTGACCTTTGAGATGTTAAGATACTGGAATGCAGGTACAATAGTACTAACCTGTAACCTTAAAACCCTTAAACCCTTAATAAAAAAGGGACATGCCTCACCGTTTTCTCTAGCACTAAATTCACCACCAAGAGATCCCTAGAAGCCCCTCAGCTGACATGCACCAGGCAGTCAGGCACGGAATGCCACTGATAGAAAACCAGCTCAGGAACCCAGGTACTTATTCTGATTGTGTCCTGAGATGCACGGGGTTATAAAACATACTGGCTCAGATTACAGGCTAAGCATGACAAGTTCGGCTGGTACTACCTAACAAAGGCATTTACACCGAATGAGAAATTTACACATTTCATTTCCCAGGGTAGAAAGGTTTACAGAAGCAAAGAACCCACAGTGAGGTCAAGTTCTTTCCCCGAGTGGTCTTATGTGTTTCTGAATTATGCCTTATGCGCATTTCTCATGCACATTGCCTTGCCACTGTATTAAGCTGAGATAAATGAATATTTTTAAAACGTGAATGGAGGGAAGTGAGAAAGAGTGCTTTGGAACAGTCAAACTTTTTGCATATTTTCAGGTAAACTGGGAGATAACAGACTGAACTCCTTCCCTTTCTCCCTCCCTTTTTTCCTCCCTCTCTCAGATCATTATGTCTGATAACAATAGTTTTTCTCTCCAGGGTAATGTAGATGACACATTTTTCCTGTAGCCTGTCTTCCTGTAAAGTGCAGGAATTCCTGCACTTTCTGGGTGCCCTTCCTGTTAACTTACATTTCAGATTTCCTCAAAAGGCATTCTACTACTTTAATATTTGAAAAATGTCAGCTCAACCCCAGGCAGCTAATATAAACAAGCTGAAAAGCATACCACCTAAAGTTACAACTGTGCAAAACAAAATTTCTTTTTAAGAAATCTTTCTCAGAATCTCACTGCTGGTGAGGCTGGAAAGGAGTAACCCAGTCCTCCCAGCTCCCAGGAGTCTGTAATTCTTTTGCCTCGGCTGTGCCGGCTGTGCCTTAAATTAGAGGTCTGTAAAACCGAATTATAGTGATCTAGAAAGTTCATAAAGGTCCTTGAATTGAACATGTGGTTAAATTCTTCAATACTATGAGGTTGTACCCACCTTTCACTTTTCCTCCCATTTCATTTGGCTAGAGTATTCCAAAGAAATTTGGTGCTGCAAAAAATGTCCTGGCCATTTGAGAAGATTAACTGAATTAATCCAATTCCAAATTTTAAGGCCAGGCTTGGGTTCCTGGGCCATTTCTAAAATGATCACCCACTTCTTTCTACCAATAATTTTCCTTTTGGACAGGAACCCTGTGTTCACACCACACTCACCTTCCAAAGGGGAACCAACTAAGAAAACTATTTGGTTAAATGGAAATTGATTGGAAGAATCACCAATGCCTGGTCTGTTAAAGGCACATCCAAAATGGATGAGTGCCACGCTAAGATCTCTTTAGCTCCCCAACTCAAAACCTTGCTCTACTAGGACAAGAGCTACTTTAGGGGGGAGCCAAAAACAAACAAAAAAAAAAGTGACTTAGTTTGGTTCCTAAGGTCCAAAGATAAGATCACTGTAACACTACCTTCTCCTTCATGCAAACAACTTCACTTCCCCCCAAAGAGATCAATTCTAAACTCAGTATCTATACATTTATTTGTGTTCTAGTGATTTGCACACATGCTTGCTTTTACCAACCACATGGTAAGTTCCATGAAGGAAGCAATAGTAAATATTTGTTTATATGGCCCAAATCCTATTACCACAGATATATTCTACACATGTGTGTATATCTTTATAACATGTATGCGTACATGAACACATACATATGTAAATCATAATATTTGTACATATACTGAATAGAATGAGTAAACACACACTATATACTAAGTAAGTAGAGGCTGTCTCTTCAACACATTAAAGCATGGACTGTTATCAAAATTGTTATTTCTCTACTCCATCAGAAGATTGTAGGGTTCCCCAATGTTAAAGGAACACATCTGTACCCATAATGCCAATTCCTAGATTCTTCACTCCTCTACGTTTTTCCATTCTTTCCAGACACTCAGAGGAAGAAAGCAGAGCCCTACTTTCAATACCTGGCACTGACTTCTTGGGCTGACATGTACGAGTTCCATCAGGTAGAATTAAAAAGTAATATAACAATTCCAAAAGAGAAAAAAAAATGACAGAAAGCACACTAGACATTTTCATTTCATCCAGGCTACTCAGGGAGTGACTCAAGCAGTATCACACCTAAGTGCCCACCTCCCTTCTCCCATACATTCTCAGAAGGCCGATGCTTTCTTTATGGTAAAGAACTTGTTCTGAAACAAGTGACTTAGGGTCCTAGAGGCACCTCATACCACCCCCTCGGCTCTCTGATTCTATGTCAGGAATTCTATTATTTTTATTCCCCTCCCCAGCAGGACATGAAGTCTGCAAAATACAAATGTGCAAAGAAAAAAAAAGTTTTTAAGAAAAAGGAAAAAAAAAAGCCATAATCCTGAACTTCTGACCTATTAGAGCTGACTAAACATATGCAATTACACACCTAAAAGATTTTATGATGGTTGTCAATGAAATAGTGCAATCCCCCTGCCCGAGTTGGTGCAATACCTAAAAGTACAGTTTTTTCACCCTAATATCCCCCCGCAAAGCATCTCCCCAAAAGGAAGACATTAAACATTTATGTCCTCGTTACTGTTCTAAAAACTGTGAACCAACAATTGGTGCAAAGTGCAAGATCTCGGAAGAGAAAGACTTTTTGTCTGCATTTTTGTAATATGCTATTATTCACACTTCACCTTTACTTCTTTAGAAATCAAAAGTTGTCTAATGTTCAAGGCGTTATCAATGGAAATTTAGCTAAATACTGACACGGAAACGGCTCAGTACCAAAGAAATATAAAATTACATTAATTTGCTAATAGTTTAGCTCAAGTTTTACCTTTCATCTTCATCAACAGACTTTTTAAAAGTTTGTATTCCTGTTGCACATAAAATTAGTTATAATATGTGTGCATACTAAAGAATTGTACAATTATATAAAGCACTGCACATTTAGACGCTACCAACCTGCTCAATCTCTCCTGACTGTGCAAAAGGCAAAAAGAGCTCAGTAATCCTAGCAGAAGAATGCAAATAACGTCAATGCACAGCTGAACTGCAAGCCCTGCCTTACAGGAACTCTGTGTGTCTGCAAAAAAAGACACATACTAAACAGGAAATGCAACTGAGCTGTGGAAAACCTCAAACTTAAAAATGCAATCGTCAGACGAAAATTGCATCCATGCATTCGTAAATGCATGCACAACCCTTTGCATTTTTGCAAGTAATGCAAATAGACTCTTACCTTTCGACTGAGACATTTTCCCCTTTCCTTTGATGGGGGAGGGGAGCACAAAAGACTTTGCCTTGCTTCTCTTCTGTAGCTAGTTTTGCAACAAAGATGCAAGCTGCAGGCGTGCAATCTTCATGCAAGTGTTCTCTTGACCGATGCAGCAGATGGACTTTCAGGGAATCAAGATGGAAATGCACACCTTGCAAAACAGACTGGAAAGTGATTTTTCCCCCAGTTGCAACGTTAGGGAAGGCTGTGCTGCAGCTACATGATGGGCCAGGGCTGGCAGCTAAAAGCTCCAAACTTGGAACTGAGTATCTTAGTGCGCAGACGTCCTTCCTGCGAAGAGCGCGGGGACCTCTGGGTAATGTAGTTCCAGAGCGGAGTCCGCGGGGATCTGATTTAAGGAAACGTGGTCTCCGAGTCACCGAGCTACAAGACTGGGTGCGACAAAGATTGCGCCCAGATAAACAAGTTAGGCAGGCACTCGGTAGTAAGTACTGAGTGAAAAACGGCAAGGCCAGGGTGAGGGGCGTTTTTGTTATCGAAACCTCCCCCCGAATCAGCGCTGAGGAGCGTTTGGTTAGCTGAAAAGCCTTTGGCTGCCTTGGGTCTGTTTGGCTGTTAATGTATTCAGGGCAGCACCTGTTGCCCTGTTCTGCCTCTAGACGCTTTATCCTCACACCTCCATTTTAAAAAAACTTTCCTCGCCTGGAGAATTTGTTGGTGATTTGACTGGCTAGAGGTAAGGTTCCCTTTGCACTGCAGAGAAAATGCAGAGTTGTATTTAGTAAGAAATAATCCAGGTCAATAATTTTCAAGAAACCTGAAATTTAATACTGGAAGGGAGGAGGGAATTGGGCAGTTCTCATTTCTTGAAGGATTAAAGAGGAAGTTCTGTTTTTAGATGTCAGAGCTAGCTTTATCAAAGCTAAAGTAGTCAGACGCCTTTCTCACCTGGGGGGCAGGAAAGCCCCTGGCCTGGGAGAGAAAGTGGGTGAGAATCATGAATTAACAAAGGCAGATATCTTGCAGGTGTTGAGCAAAAGTAACAGGCGTTTATTAAGCCCCCAGGAGGTGGTGGGCACTTTTCTAGAGCCTTGGCCATGTGTGCTGATGGTTAGGGACCAGGGAGCTTCCTGGTGGCAGGCAGGGGAGGGGGGACTTCTCAAGGAAGCCACAGAAGCAGAGGATAATTCCAGGCCAGGGGGCCTGGGCAGCAATGAGCTCAGACTTGTACTTCACTGAGTAGACCAGACTCCGAAATGTGCTTTTAAGCTAGGAGGGGGAAGACTTGAGGATTTCAGGCTGCTGTGCTGTGAATCAAGAACAGTGGGAGGAACGAGGACTGTCTATTCAGGGAACACTGAGGACGCATGTCCTGTCGCCTTGATGCAAAAGTGGGAGTGGAGGGAATTTGCAGGGGAGGACTCTCAGATCCTTACAGGTGGGCTGGAGGTTTGGACTTTATGCCTCAGGTACTTAAGAAATGGTGAAAGGGTTTTGGTAGGGAGAGGGGGGAAGGGCCTCACTTAATCAAAGCATTGTTTTAAGAAGGTAAAGTTCCCCCTGAGTGATCCAGGTGGGTTGAAACTGGGAGGGGCTAGAGATAAGTCAATTTAGTACTGAAAAAAAGCAAAAAGAGGCACTTTGAAATGACAGGCTAGATCTGATGACCTCTAATGAACACAACTGGGATTGTCTTAAGAATTCGAGGAAGCCAGGGCCTTCTGAGTAATGGATGAATCAGAGGGAAGAAGGTCACCGGGTTTCAGCTACAGGTTATCAAATCATCTCTTCAGTATGTGATCGGGAGACCACCACTCATTTACTTATGTTGATGCCCTGCTGCCATGACTGAGAATTAATCAAGATCACTTCCTGCTCACATTAGCTTGCCTCTGAGAGGAAGGGGTATCGGTTCCTTGAGCCCAGATGCATGGACTTATTCTCTTTTGTACCTTTCTGGGTGATTGAATTCATGTCATCTCTTGCTCCTTTTCTTGTACACACAATCTCACCACCTCATAGAACCAGCACTTTATTCTAAGCCTCATTTAAACAAGAGGCATATGGGCATGAAGATCCATTTCAAGGGATCCGGTTCACTCTTCCAAACATTGATGGAGCACCTGCTAGGCACAGGCCCTGGGATAACTTCTGGAGCTGACAGAAACCCACTTAGCCCAAGCGGGGCTGGCCCAGCTGCCCAGAGCTTGCTTTAGTTGCATTTTATAAAATCAATATATCTTTCAGGTCACACCAGACTCCCTTCTATGGATAAGAGTTCTGATCAGTGTGTCTAATGCCTTTTGCTACTATCGTGAGCAGTTGTACCTTCTCTGCATGGCACAGACAATTCACAGCTGGCCAGGGCGCTGAAAGTCTATTTGTACTTCATATTCCCATAGGAACTATGATATGTTCCAAACTCAGGAAGCACATATGCATTCACACATTTACATACAAAACTCCTTTGCCCCATAAAGTGGCTACCTTGTCTTTTTTTTTTTTTAAGATTTATATTTGCATACAAGCTGGGGTACAGGCCAGAGGTGTGGGGCAGTGAGAGGGTTCACCAAAGACAGAGTGGGGAGCAGAACAGGCAGATCGACCGAAATACACTGCGGAGGGGAGCAGCGGGCGAGGCAGGAGAGGTCTGCTGCGCCATGTGGGAATCTCCCCACCTGGCATCAAACTCACGCCGCAGCTGCCTCTAGCTCCTCAGCGCTGCACTTAACCCATTGTGCCACTAGGGAGGCCCCTGTCTATTTTTTAAATGGCAAAATGAATTATCTTTCTTTCTGGAAGAAATAATCTTGAATTTCCACAGGGAACCCAGCTTTTCTGTGCGGACCTAGATTCCAGAAGACAGGTTCTCCTTGAGTCAGTGATAAAGGTTTTCTGTGCCCACATTGCTATGCCTGCACAGTTGTGGGCCTTTCCTTTTCTTGCCAGAGTGTGGCAATGCTCTACATGGAGAATTCCTCCCACGGTGGTGTAAGAAAGCCAGACTGAAATCTGGCATGATTATTCTTTAATCATTAGACAGCAAATCAAGGTGTTTTTCGTAAGGTAGCCTGTGTTCCTACTTCCTCCATGTTTGTAACTCACATCCCCCATGCTTATAATTTTCTTTACTTCCAAACTTTCAGCAAATTTGATGCAGGCGCTTTGCCCCCTCCCATCCCCCCTTCCCCACCCCTAGTTACCTTCAGGATCAATTCCAAAGTCCTCAGCAAGACCTGCTCCCTGCTTCATTTCTCATCTTCTCACCGTGTTGGGGTTTTCTCTCCTTGCTTTTCAATACACTGTTCCCCCTCCCTGATGAGCCTTTTCCATTCCCTGCCCAGCTCCTTTGTCCTAGAAGATTTGGCTTCCCTGGCACTTGCTTTCGGCCACTTTCAGTGTTAGGTCACCTGTGACCACCTTCCAGAACAATCAGGTATATTCCCTAATTCTGTGGCTCCCTGCACGCACTTCTCTCCTAACACTCATCATAGTGCCTCCAGGTGCTCATTTAGGTATTTGTCTCCCCCCAGGAGTCTAAACTGCAGGAGATCAGAGACTTTCTTTGCATTCCCAGTGGCCAGTATCTAGCTTCTAATAGGCACTCAAAGACATGCTGAAATAATGAATGGAGTAGATGGGGAAAGGAACTGGGACCTTGTCTAGCCTGGAATAACTAATTCCAACTATGGAGTTAACACCAGCAGGGGAAATTCAAACACCTGGGAAAGCCCTAAACTGTCAGGTTAGAGGTGTGAGATTCTTGGAAGGAGGCCCTTAGGTTGGGTGAGACTTGCTCTGAAGGAATAATTTAGAATTGTATGCAAGGTGAAGAAGGTGGTTTTGACCCACTGGAAACACTTGGCAATGTCCAAAGACTTCTTGGTTGTCGTAACCAGGGGGGTGAAGATGGTGATGTTAGTGTCTGGTGGGTAGAAATCAGGGATGGAGTTACCTGTGCCAAATGTCAGCTGAGTTTGCAAGCCCCTGCTGCATAGTCCTAGCATGAGAAGTTACTGCACTCTAGTCTTTTAACTTAAAGCAAATGGCATTTGGTAGAAGGTAACTTTTGATGTGAGAAAAACCCTACACTCTAGGATATGTGACTACTCATCCTGACTATAGAAAAAGTTAGCTGTGTTTCCCAAAGCAAGCCACTTCACCTTCCTGGATCTCTTTTTGTTCCACTAAGATAAAGAGGGTGAGATGAAGGCCCCTTCCAGTTCTAACATTCCACAGCTCTAAACCCAGCTCACGTGTGTTTAAAACCACCAGTGATTTAAAGAGAGTTGTGCTCACAGATCCTATTATTTATATGGGCTGAATGTCTTTCTATTCAGGAATTAGAAGGGTCCCTGCTCCCTTTCTGGCAAGAGAAACCATGACTGTCCTAGCAATATCACTTGAGAGGTGAGCCAGGAAATATTCATTCCAGTTTGAAATATCACCTCATGAGTGATGCTTATCTGTCCATGCCACTGATGAGTGTTTTCCAGAAGCATCGCCAGATGCCGGGAACAAGGGAAATGTTCTTAAAGCGAAGTGTGCAAGTCTGAATTTCTGTTTTTCTAGATTCTAGAAAATGATGTAGGCATATATAATGTGTCCTGAAGACACAGCATGTGGAGGATTGGATGACAAGTTTCGGTTTTATACAATGTAAGTAAAATTCTTTAATTTTTTTGTTGTTGAGGTAACATTGGTTTACAAGCCTATTTGTGTTTTAGGTATGGAGGTTTATACTGCATTAAATGTATGTCAGTTACCACACCGTATCTACTACCAAAGCACCAATTACCCTTTACAACTGTCCACTGAACCCCCTCCACACTTTGCTTCCCACCTTCTCACTTTCAGCCTCTAGTAGCCTCCGTTCTGCAGTAGGATTTCAAAGGTTTGTTTTATCTGTTCCTTTGTTTTTTTATATTCCACATCTAAGGGAAATCATTGGTTTTTGTCTTTCTCCTGATTTATTTTGCTTAGCCTAACCCCCTCCAGGCTCATCCATGTTGTCACAAAATGGCAGTTTCACCTTTGTTATAGCTGAGTAGTATTCCATTTCATATATATACCACATTTTTACCACCTCATCTGTCATTGGGCACTTACATTATTTTACCTCTTAAATTCTGATGGCATTGGTTGGCTCTCATGGGCCATAGATCTAATATTGTATTTTGATAACACTACTTGAGTACAAGTTGTGTCTCTTCTGCTAAATCATATCTTTGTAGTTCCTAACTGACATCCTTAGCTGTCTGTTTTTGGCCCATGACTTTAAGTTTGAGCTGGGACAGTTTCATGTTCAGGCACCCTTATTTATGCACAGTAGATGGGCTTGATTATTACTTATTTATATGATGGGTGAATGCATTTATTACATACTGAATGAATCATCAAAAACGAGTTAATTGTTAGCTTATCTTAGGGTTCTTTGTCAATAGTTAAAGAAATGCCGGCATGGATTTCCTAGAAAGAACAAATTTTATTTAATTATGATATCTAATTTTAAATGTTTTGACTAATAAGACTTCTATTAAGATGCTACATTTTCAAATTACTATCAGCAGCCTTTAAAATGAACAGTGTCTGGCGTATCCCATGGAAATGCTGACAAACTATCCAGAGTCCTCATTGGATTACATTCTCATCAGAAAGAAAAAAGCATAATATGAATGTTCAACATTTCTTAGCAATCAAGGAATCATATCTAGCTCCAGTATGATGATAATTCAACCTTCCCCCAAAACCAGCCAAACGTATTAGCAAAAGCTGACTGGCAAAAGACATAGGTTTTAGAAAATAACTATAAAAGTGATTCCAGAATAGCATTAACTTTTTAGGGGTGTCAATGTATCATCTTGTGTGGTGTGTTAAGGCATTGGCAAGTAGTAAATTAGGTTGAATCATTAGATAAGTTATTAATACAGGGAATGAAAAAAGATTGCAAATACTGTTAAGAGCGAAATGGGAATAGTGTCTAATATATGCTTATTCTTTTTCTTCTACTCTGATCTCATCAATCTTTTTTCCACACACATACACACACAGTACAGATATACATGCACACACATTGCACACATATATGTTTATGCGTGTATCTTTCACTCATACACTACTCCTTTTCTTCTTTGGTTCTGTCTGTCTGATTCTAAAAGTCTACAGAAGTCAGAGCTCTATAGGAAGCCGAAGAAATGGTTGTACTTTATAAGTGAGGTTGAAGTTACAGTAAAATTTAGAACTCCTTTGTTACACTCTTAATCACTTCCATATTTAACTCATTACTGATTTGTATTATCCAAGGTGATCCCAAAAGAATTTTACCTCAGCCAACCAGCTGCCCAGATATCTCACTTTGCAGCTTCTTCTAGAAACAATACCTTCACCTTCGTTTTCAACCATAAAATGAAGAATCTTGCTATGAATGCCAGTTGTAAAGGGTGACGTATTACAGAAGGGTTGAGGGTCATGAATGCGTCTTCGAGTGACATGAAAGGCTCATATTGAACATTTATTAAAGAACTGAAAGAATTCCTTTACATTGGGTCCTGCTGTCTTGTAATAAGGTTGTACTGGAACCCACTCTATCTACCTGCTGTCTTGTAATAAGGTTGTATTGGAACCCAGATCAGCCCGTCCACTTATGCATTATCTCTGGCTTCTTTGGGACAACAACAGAATTGAATATTGTGGCAAAAACTGGCTGGAAAACTTAAAATGGTTTCTATCAAGCCCTACTGTGCAAATTGGTCTTGACCACATGTTCCTATAAGCCAGTTATCGATGAATGCATTTCCAGAAGTATTTGATTCTTTTGGAATCACCCTGAACTTGAGTTTTTTCTCATACAAAAGTCTTATCTTCACAATGATACTTGCACTCAAATCCTTGAGAACATGGTACTCTTGAATGCCCTGGAGATCTGTGTAGCATAGCAAGCCTGTTATAAATATTTCTTGATAGATTGATTAAATTTAGCATTAAAGCAGTCGTGAATCTTGTCACTTAAAAAAAAATTAACTCTCAGGTTTCCTTGAGTGTATCTGCTTTCCTACCCATCTGTCACTTCCCACCTGTCTCTCAGGATGCTCTAATCCTAGCATGTCTGAATATGAGGGCTAGTACTGGAGAAGGATTACGAAAAAGTCAAAATATAAAATATAGGCTTTGCCGCTTATGAAACACACATCTTACAAACCTTTTTAATCCCAAAAGAAAAGAGGAAATTACCTCCAGGTTGTTAGATCCCATTTTTAAAATGTTAGAAGATTTTTATGAAGACTACAGTTAGGATAGGTATGGCATGGATTAAGAAAATGGACAAAATGCTCCCTTGGTGGTGCAAGGGGTTAAGTTGCAGCACTATGAAGCTATCGCAGCCACTGCAGCATGAGTTCGATCCCTGGCCAGGGAGCTTCCCACATGGTGCAGCAGACCTCTCCTGTCTCTCCTGCTGCTCCCCTCAGTAGTGTATTTCAGTAGATCTGCCTGTTCTGCTCCCTACTCTGTCTCTGGTGAATCCTCTCACTTCCTGCACTTCTGGCCTGCACCCCAGCTCTTCTACACAAAATAAATAAAATAAATCTTAAAAAAAAAAAAAAAAAGAAATCATTCTAGTCCCACAGTTAATCAACTTGCTCTTAACTTGGGCCATTTAGGTTAATATCAAATGTAATGTTTTATTATTGACAGGATATAACAGTTTAAGTAGGAACTACTACTGATTACTACTACTGATTTTCCATATTTACTCTCTTTCGGGAAGGGTGTACTAATAATTTATTTGTAGGCCAAACTCATCAAAACCAATGGGTTCTGTATTTCTAATTAACATGTGGCAAAATCCAACAGTATTTTATATGTTGTAAACATAATGATGTTATGTAATAATATAATATTGGTAAGTAGCTCTATAAGTGCACATATATATGAAAAGATAATGACCATCTAGTAGTACTTTATAGATTGGGAAGCTAACATAAAGGTTAAGGTTAATTGCCTTTTTTTTTTTTTTTTTTTTTTTTGCATAGAACTGGGGTATAGGCCAGAGGTGGCGGGGTGAGGGTGGGGGGATGAGAGGATTCATCAGAGACAGAGTGGTGAGCAGAACAGACTGATCTACTGAAATACTCTGCTGAGACGCACAGTGGGTGAGACAGGAGAGGTCTGCTGTGCCATGTGGGTCAGCTCCCTGGCTGGGGATCGAACTCAGGTCTTAGAGGTGATAGCGCTGAGACTTAACCCCTAGGCCACCAGGGAGGCCCAAGGTTAATCTCTATGGTTAAGTAGCTTGAGCTTCATGTCCCATGCCTTATCACTCTGTATTCTGCAGTATAGGAGTAAAACAGCAGAGATACGCTAGACTGCTCCACGGCCACTAAAATTCTTTGCAATTCTAATCTGAAGTTCCTTTCCAGCATTTCGATAGTACATTTAGATGGGAAATGAACAAAACTTAAAAAGTAGCAAGTTTACCATCTTATAGGACCCTATTTATCGTTTTGTTTCTGGGTTTCTTTTTTTAAATCATAATACATGTCAAAATGCATTTATTAAGCATTTGGGGGGCATGTTGCCAAATCGGATGCTACTGTCTATAAAGAAACTGTGTGAGTGTGGTAACACCATCTGGTACTGGTAATAAATTTGAGAATGCTTGGGGGAAATTCAAAGAAAAGTGCGGGCATTTTTGTATATAATTTTCTTAAACTTAATCCCATGAGACCATATTTTAGAAAGCTCGTCCCAAAGGTTTTTGATAAATAGTAGGCAATTTTTTAAAATACCCAGAGAGTACTTAACTTTTAATAGCTCATTAATTTTGTATAATATGGAAGCTTTTGATAATAGTTATTTAAAATGGGCTATGCCAAGACTAGAATAATACTATATGCTTCATAACATTATTTTTTTCTATGCCATCTGAAGGAGGTAGCAAACCAAACTGTCTCTTCAGTTTGAAATTAGGGAAGCTAAAGTATATCCTCAATATAACTTTATGGCATTATGAGTAGAATCAGGGAAAGGACTAGAACACTACCATATATTGCCTACAGCATCTAGCTGTCTACTAAATGAGGATAAAAAATTATTATAGCATAGGATATGAGCAAAAAGGCTCCTCAAGTATAAAATACATTCTTCTGTTTAGTCCTGTATCTGTGAATACCTCTTTCTATAGTCATCCACTTTGGAGCAGTGAAGTTGATTAGCATTTTAATTTGGTAGGTCAAAGGTATTGTTAGTATGCAAACTGATTATCATAATTTAAGTGTCCTAATTTATATGATGACCTAGAGCTATACCAAGGTAAACCTAAAATCATTACCAGCTGTTCTATTTAAAATTCAGTTGAGAGAAATAAATGTTTCCAGGATATTAAAACAAGATGACACCTATTTGGATATTACCAACTTATTAATACACCTTCTAATTCAGATGTAGAAAGCCTGTCTTTTGCAGAGATGTTGGATTATTTCAAGTCCAAATCTTTAAATGACTAGTAGCCATAGGCTAATTTTCAAAGTCAACTGTGGCTCTAAAACATGGACTGAATTTACTGATGTGTTTTTATATGTCTATCAATATAGTATGTTTCATTTATTCTGTTTTGAACCCATTTTTTATAATAAATAGGTATTGTATGAAAAATTATTTTTAAGGATTCCTGTTAGCCTTTATTCTGTCCTTCATATTTAATGTGGGAAGAGACCTTGAGTAAGTAAATTAATACCATGCTACCCATTCTTGAGAGTTTGTGTTAGTAGAAGTATCAATTCTGATGACTATTCCTTAAAGTCAAGTGTTCTGTTGAAACCAGTTAGATTAGAAGAGGTAGGAAAATTCAGAATGATAGTATATTTTATTTTATTATATCATACCATATTCTACTACAGGAGCTATTTCATGAGAATTAGTGATTATAGTCAGACATCAAGAAAGAAAAATAAAAGGACCCAGATAATTTAGAGTAAATTTGATCTGCTTGTAAATAATACCTGATACAATAAATGAATACTCAAAAAGGCAAAGTAATCAATTTTAGATTAAAGAAATCATTTCAGTTCTATTTCATGGAAAATGATTGTTCCTGCCTGTCTGTTTTCTCAGATCCATTTATAATTGTTGTTTTCATTCACTAATAGCTGATGATTAGGAACTTAATGGATAGGACACCATTCACTGTGCTGTACGCTGTAAATATTGTCAAGAATTAGGTGAAATAGAAATACAAGGAATGGTGAATTTTGGGCCCCAATAAAGATAATACAGTGACAAATACCAAAAATACACCGTGGCAAGATGCTGGTTTTATAAATAGCCCACAGAAGCAAATACATTGACTCAACTCCGTGCCCTTTGTCATCTTCTCAATGGTGTTGGGTGCGACTTGACTACGCCTGCCTACAAGGGCTGGCCAGAGTTGTGAGGTGATTCAAGCACAGACTCTGGTAGCCAGGCTGCCTGGGTTGGACTTCCGGCCATTCTAATTGCTTGTTCTGGAACGAGGGCTAAACAGATCACTGCTTTATGACTCACTTTCCTAACTGGAGAAAGACAACCAGAATAGTGCTACCTTATGGGACAATTGAAAAGATGAAGTGCAGTCATACAAGCTCTAAGAAGAGTGCCTGGCCCCTGATATATGCTAATGACTCTTCCCTATTAAGGCTCTAATAATGATTATTGCTATTAAATCTCCAGACATAGATGCCATTTTGGGGAATGAAGATACCGTATTTAAAATAGAAGAAAAATGGGTTGTAAGAACATGTGTCCTACCAAGTGATAAGGAGAGCATCCTTTAAGACAAGAGATAAGAACACTTTGAAATTAGAGGACTGTTACCACAAATGGAAGGCAATCAGAACTAGAAATACTTAGTTTAATGGCAGGGAAAGGGAGAAGAAATATTTTATTATCGCAACAAATCAAAACACTGCTGGATGCTTGTTAAGAGGAAATGGAGGCCATCTGGAGAAAATACTTCTATTCCACAGGATGGAATGGATTTAAAGGACAGCTGAATAGCCAGGGCATGAATTATATGGGTCTTTGGTCATGTACTGTCATGGATTAGCAGAGCAAACAGCAAGGGGCACAGTGATAGTTAAAGAGAGGTGGTAGGGTTGTCAGGTTTAGAAGATCAATTTTTAGGATATGGTTTTCTTTATTCAAGAAATACACTGATAACATTATAGTTTTTCCCCCCAGTCTTTTGAAAACATTAGGACCTTAAATGTTCTGAATCTTTGCATTTCTTTTAATCTATGTATTTCTTATATCCACTGCCTTTATGTGAACTTCTTTCTTGTAACTACTCCTAGTGGTTGCAACCTTTTTACTAATTAACTAGTTAATTAACTAATTGGATCAATTTCAAAATATTTATTAAGTAAATTTTTAAATCACTAAAATGTGTTTTCCCCAGTGGCCTCATTATCTGATGGCTAAATAGTAGAGGGATTTAAGCAGGTATTGGAGGCATTTTGTTATTTTGAAGTGGAGATATTCTTATTAAAGATTTACTAATTGAGTCTATGTTTAAAATAATGCTTAAGATCTATCCAGAATGATTCACATGAATGATTTGGAATTAGGCAGGGGTAAAAGGAGAGAATCAGAAAACAAAGAAAAATTAGATACTTCTTTTCCTCAGAGGAAATATTTGCCATCGTAATGAGCTAAATGTTTGACTCAACTAAAAATACAATTTATCCTGATAAGCTAAAGTTAGTCAAGTCAAACATTTAGCTTTAGAATCTATAATTACTGGAGAAAATGGAAATAATACCGTGGAAAGAAAGCAGTAATACAAGGCACCTATAGGTTGGTCTTTTAAATTTTTCTGAATACTTATTAAAATTTCAATATAATTCTACCTATAATTTTGAAATTCTGCAAATTCTTACAGGATAGTGTTCCTCTCTGGATTTCTCTTAACATTGATAAAGGAAGAATAGTTTCTGTAATTTACATGCCTGTGATTTTAAACTGGTTGTGATGGTATAACATTTAATCTTTAATTGAGCTGGATAAATTACTTTGGGAATTTATAACCAGTGCTTGTTTTGAACAGATACTAAGTGAGGAAAATAAAGGACTTTTAAGATTCCATGTTTCCGGTGCCTGAGATCCCTTCAAAGAAAAATAGTTTCTGCAACAATTGCTGAGCAGCTATCTACCACTGAGCTTTCCAAAAAATGAATTGAGCCTTGAGCCTTAAAAAGAGCATTTGAAAAATAAGTCATAAGGGAGATGAAGAGCTGGGTTGTGGTGGATTATAATCTAGTTATCTCTTCGATCCATTTTGAATAATGCTTTGGAAGCAGAATAACAAGTAATATGAAATCATTTTTCAAGATGCTATATGTGCACACTCATAGTTCTATTTCTGTATTCATGGAGCAAGCAATTTATGCATGCATTTGTAATACTCCAAGAACAAAGACCAATTTTGCCAAAGGTTATGAGTGCTCTCGAGTTTTACAGATGCAAAAAAGAAAAATATGTATTATGTTTCTGTGGTCACATTTAGATAATGAAGTGCACTAGATTGACAGAGTCTTCATGATGATGCTGAGGAATGTACCCACAGTGTATATGTTTATATATTTTATTCCAAGATTCAGAAAGTTGCTGTAGGCAATCCTTAACAAGCGTTGACAAGTCGTAATTAACAGTTGAGTGTTGTGGAAGATGAAAGCCAGAAAGGATTTGGCCATCAGTTTCTGAACCTGATCATCTTTTATCCTTGGGAAAACAGGTATCCAGTTGATCCCGGCCGGTGTGAGGCAGGCTAGATTTCAGACTGGGATGTAAGACTCAGTGTGACTGAGATAAACCACTTGTTGCCTTCAACTGGAAGTGAGGAAAAGGTCGAGTAAGGACAATCTGTTAATCCCTTTGGCACCTCATAGCTGCTTTGCTTGTTTTGTTTTACTTTGGAGAGATGTGTAGGGCAGAGGAGAAATGCCTTGCTTTCAGATCCCTCACGTGATTCTCCACAGCCGCCCAGGACAAGAGATTCCAGCCCTGTTTCTTTGCTTGTCTGCTTTGTTTCTTCAATGGTTACATGGGTTTGTTCCTTCATTGCATCTCTGTTACCTTGGGGAGGAAAGTTTCAGTCACAGCATAAGTAGAAACACTGTTCATTGTTTAAAATGTTACCCCATAAACGAATCGAATGTGAAAATCACGACGCGGAGGTCCTTGAGCGCTTTCTTCCTTTTCCTTGAAATCTAATCTCCAGGAGTGGAACATACAAATTGGTTGATTCTTCTCTGCGCACACTCCCCGGAAGTCCCCCCATTTTGGGGGGCACAGTCCTGCTTAAACTTGTTTCTCTCACATTCCATGCAGAGCCCAATTCTGAATGTGCACACACTCTACCTTGTGAGCATCGTGTTATGTAATAGCTGTAACTATTGCCTGTGTGGAAACTAGGAGGAGAAAGGGGATGGAGTAAAGCTAAGCCTTGAGGTAATTCCTGCCAAAAGCAAAACTTGTGGGCACCCTCCAAGCAGTTAAGCACAGGCAGGAGAGCACTCTTGCCTGTTTTACTAAAAGCTTGGGACACCATTATAAGATCACAGAGGAAAACTGAGACAGGAAAGAGTTTGAGTGTATAAACCCTCGTCTGTTAACCAGAATACAGGAAATTAGGGCTGGTTTGAAAGCTGTAATTTGCTTATATTAGCTCGATAGTCACAAAGCTACTCTCAGATTGCAGCTGCTAAGAAACCAACAGGCTCATTCAGCTATACGCAACTATTGGAATCTCCCCCTCCAACGACTAAATTTGGTTGATGGCAAAAAGAAGGGGAGAACTAAAATGCTTAAACTGGTACTGAAAGCATGCTTTCATGTCAGCAAGTATGAAGTTTTAGTTATAACTTCACAGATGGTCCAAAGAGATGGAGACGAAAGAAAATGGCTATAGAGGTCTGGCTGTCTCTCTGAGTTCTGCCACTCATTTTAATCAGTGGTTCATCCATTCATTTACACATTCATTCATGGATTCATTCATAGATTCATTCATGGATTCATTCTACTTTGGAGGGAGTATGGAGTAGGGATAAGAATGAGTTCAAGCATCTCATTTGATGATGTTGGTCCTCCTGGGAAGTGTACCTACCTGTTGTGAATAGAAAGAACTTTGTAAAATCAATTATCCTAACTTTATTTAGGTGATCAAGGCAATCAGTTTTTTTTTAAGTTGCGTTCTAACTTCCTTTATATACATACATATATATGAATATTATATCACATATATATGTGTGTGTGTGTGTGTGTATAAAATACACATATCACTCTGCAGAGATGCCAGCACTATTGCTGTTGTAGGTGAACTGAGCTTTTGGGAAAGGAGAGCCAAGGAATGGGTGACGTTTCCAGCAAAAGCCTGGATGAACTCTTAAGGCTAATTCATTCTGTCCATCCCTTCAATTGTAAAATTTCTTCATCAAGACTCTCAAGTTTATGGACATATATATACATTTTTTCTAAAAGGCCCCACATTTTTTAGAAGCTGCCTGGGTAGGATTGATAAATGAAGAAATGAGCATTGTCATAACTGATCTCTGCTGTCACAGTGATTGATCTTCATCTCAGGTTGCCTCAGCAAGTCTAGCTTTCTCATTTTCCTTCTCTCTCTTTGGGCCAGGGCTTCTCTCTCTCAGCACTAACGCCATTTCAGACCTACTAATTTTTTGTCACCAGTGCTGTCCCTTTGCATCCCTGGCTTTCACCCACAGAGGACTAATAACCCCTTATTTTTAGTAATCAAAAGGGTCTTCAGATATTGCCAAATGTCCCCTTGGAGGCAAAATCACCCCTGATTGAGAACCTGCCTAAAGGTGAAAAGATTTTCCAGATAGTTCCAAGTTACTCCTGTTTTCCCAAGTGTGTCAGGTCCCCTTTCACGCTCTAACGTGCCATAATATGGGCAGGGGTGAAATGGTTCCCGACATCTTTCCATCAGTAGCAATCCTGTGTTTCCAGCTGCTCATGCTGAAACTTTGAAGTCATACTTAGCTCCTCTCACTCTACTATATCCTGAGTCCACCATAAGCAAATCCAGTAGAATAAAACCAGCTTCCTCATTAATTATTTCAGTGCCCTCCATGACTGTTCTACCCAAAAGGGAATAGACTGTATGAAGCTGCCTGATATTACTTTCCTTCTGGATGAATTATCACACAAGAAGCCAGAGGCAGTTGTATCAGGCAACTTGGAAGATTATAGTTCCTCAAGATAATGAACCTCTTGAGAAGGTTCAAAAACTGATGCCAAAAAAAAAAAAAAAAACCATCAATTAAGACTGTCTATGAACTTTGAGTGATTATAGTTTGAGATCCACATTTCTGGAGCAAAGAAATGACAAACTTGTTATGGATCTATATTAAGGAGACTTGTTAAAGATCTATATTAGGCTAAGTATGTAGTAGACAATATAAAGTTTCCTGTTTTTAGTTTTATGATTTATAGCCACTAATTCCTCATGATAAAGCTATGGATTGAAAATACCCATTCAAGTATTTTTTAAAATGAATACCAAAATTAGGTGGTGTCTCTGTATGGCCTGTTAGTCATGAGTATTTATTCAGCAATTGAATAATTCAATATTCAAAACTCCATTGAATATTTCAGTAGCTGCAGGTCTAAGGGTTAGGCACTGTTTTGATTTTCTAACATTCTCAACAACATATGAAGTTAAGTTCTGTTTTCTCCACCTAAGGATAATGAAGCTGAAACTTAGGAAGATTTAATTACCTTTACCAGCTAGCAGGAAGAAGACTCAAGCTCTGAATCAACTTTTTCAAAGTCAAAGCTCATTCTTAATCACTATGCACAATGCCTCAGTGCGACATCTGGATGATTCCATTTTGGGGCATGTGTATCTGAATTGAGGATGATCTTTTGCAAAAAGTAATATATGCAGGTTCTGATAGTAATCTTTGTATGGTGAAGGATGGTCACAGAAAGTATCAGTTGTAATTGTTACATATTAAAGTCACTGAGATTAATGAAATGGCTAATAATCATCTTTGAGATCTATTTGTTAGCTTGGGAAGATGTACTTCAGGCTCAGTATTTAATCACATATTGTGTCTTTGTGAACATAGAGCAGTTGTAAGGCCAGCGTCAGCAGTTCCTAAAGGCAGATTCCAAGAAATAGCTGATAGGACTGAAAATTCCCCGGGGTATTATGGATTTCACTTTTAGTAAAAATGCAAAGCAGTTAAATTTCTCATAACTGAAATGCTTAATAATACATCATTTCTACTGCATACTTATCATTTTACTTAAAAGTTAATAACTTTGATTTCTTACAAATGTATTAAAAATAATGCCGCAAAAGGAAAAGAGAGGTGACTTGCAAAAATGAAAATTATTTTGGTCTTAGATATATGAGCTATGATATTTTCCCCTTTTAAAACTTTCAGTATTATTGCGTTAGTGGCTTTCCCCCATATTTAAAAGAAATAAACGTGAAATAAGTAAAAGTTATTTGCTATTTACGCATAGAACAGAGTTGAGGGGCTGGAATCTGTTTTACTATTTCAGTGGTGTTATACAAGTCAATCCAAAACATTTAAAATGCCTTTATGGTGTAAAAAATAAATAGCATGATTAGAAATTTCAAACCACAGATACGCTTTTTAAATGTTTTCTCTTCCATCTTTTATTTTAAGGTAGACATTTCCCAGCCTGTCTCAGGTAAGGCTATTAATTCATGTCTTAGGTGATAGCTTTTGAAGCAAGTTTGTTTTTAGTCCCTCTGTCATTCTTTATTCTCTGCCCCAAAAAACACCCTTTCTCCCATGACAATGCCTATGCAATCCACTGTTGTCATCTTTTAAGAATCTACCCAAATTTCCTTACCAAAAAAACTAGGAAAGAAGACCAAACTTCCGTGAATGACGTCTGTTAGAAGACGGTCATGAGTTATCGTCCCTCCCACCTTTCACTCCCAACATGCTGGATTGGGGACAGATCACCTGTTTTAGGTTGAATTGTGTTCCCAGAAAGATACAGGCAAGTCCTAACCCTGTGAATTTCACCTTATTTGGAAATAGAGTCTTTGCAGATGCTGCCAAGTTAAAGCTAAGACATTAAATTAACATGGGTCTTTATCCAATGACTGATGTCTTAATACAGTAAAGGAAATGAAGATGCATAGAAGACACAGAGAGAGGCCAGGTGACAGCAGAAGCAGAGATTGGAGGGATTCGGCTCTAAGCCAAGGAACACCAAGGAGGTCCAGCAGGACCAAGGAAGTCCAAACTGTCCTTCATGTTGCTTGAAACCCCTCAACAGTCCTATTTTAGGGTTATATGACCCAAACCTGCAAGGTCCCCGTAAAATCACCGTCAGTATGTGGTGAAGTCAGGGAAGCAATGTGACCTCTGATGACTAACAGGAGGAACCCCAAATCATGGACAGGTACCCACTGAGAACAGCAGCCAAAACCAGAAGGATTCTGCTGCATTGAAATCATGAATATATGTGGGAGACTGTGATAGGATAAGGGCTAATACTGGCTAATGAGACTTGAAAAAGCCAACCTACATCAACTCCAAAATGAGCACCAATTTTCCCTTGCAGGGAAGGTCAGTTTTAAACGTGGCGGACTGACTGTCCAACGGCAACGAGCAAAAACAGGCAAACTTTAGACATCAATAGAGGAGGTACCGGGCTTGTGCCAGCCTCCTGTTTTGTTTCATTGCTGTTGGTAGTTTTGTCCTGCAGTATAACAAGGCTGAAATGCCAAAAGGAAATCAACCCTTGCTCCTTCTGATCAAAGGACCCCAGGAAAGGGTGGCCACCAGAGCTTCAAACAACTTGTGGAGGGGATCCCAGAAAGGGCAGAATGAGAGAGAAGACCCCAAAGTCTGTGTGAATGTCTGGTGAGTCTCTGGCACACTCTGGGACCACGCATGTGCAGAATAAACTGAAGCCATTCCGCTCTGAGGGCAGAGAGCCACCCAACACAGGTGACAGTTTGCAGTTAGGGTTGAACCCAGTTATCTATTCAAATGTAAATGTTAACATTCTGGAGAAAAATAACAGAATCCACAAGGTCAGGGAGATAATGCAAAAGAGCCATAAAATGTGGTCCAATTTATCTACCCAAAGGACACAAAAACATTAATTCAAAATGATACCAGCACCCCTATGTTTATTGTAGCAATGTTTATAATAGATAAGACTTGGAAGCAACCCAAATGCCCAAAAATAGATGACTGGATCAAAAAGATGTCCTATATATACACCATGGAATACTATTCAGCAGTCAAAAAAGATAAACACATGCCATCCACAGCAACATGGATGGAACTAGAAGGGATTATGCTCCGTGGAATAACTCAGAAGGAAAAAGAAAAATAGCTGATGGTCTCACTTATTGGAGAAATAAAGAGGAACCAAGTAAGGGATCAGGGGGAAAAATAACAACAATAAAAAAAAACCCACAACAAAATAAAACAAAAATAAACTGACAACTATAAATTAGAGACATTCTGCAGGGGAGGGGGAGAGAGAGGGACCAAAACAAGTTGGGAAGAACACAAGGGACTATGGTGATGGTACAGGGGTGAACTGGTGGTGGGAATTCAGTGGGGACTGGGGAAAGAAAGCAAACATTGTACAAAAATGAACAATGATGGAATAAATACATAAATTCAAAAAAAATTTTTTTAAATGTCCATTTTATAGGGGAGGGAAGAGCCCAAGGGACTGTGGTGATAGATCACAGATGCTAAGGGGCGGGAGAACTACAGGAGAAATCAAATGTTTTCCAAAAATTAATGATAGAAGAAAATAAATAAATTTAATAAATTTTCAAAAATGTGATTCATTTGCAAGAGGGAAAAGAACTGATGCCAGGGCCTCCCTGGTGGCGCAGCGGTTAAGTGCTGCACTGTGGAGCTGTCGGCAGCGGCGACAAGAGTTCGATGCCCAGCCAGGGAGGATCCCACATGGCGCGGCAGACCTCTCCTGCCTCGCCCGCTGCTCCCCTCAGCAGTGTATTTCTGATCTGCCTGTTCTGCTCCCCGCTCCGTCTCTGGTGAACCCTCTCGCTGCCCCATGCCTCTAGCCTGTACCCCAGCTTGTATATATAAATTTTTAAAAAAAAAGAAAAAAAAAAGAACTGATGCCAATCCCAAGATAACCAAGATGTCAGGCTTATCAGGCCTGGACTTCGAAGCAGTGATTATAATGATACTGAATAAGGCAAAAGGGAACAAGCTCTCAGGAAATCCCAATATAGGAAATTTATAGACTTGTAAAAAAATCAAATATTCCGATAAAAATATAAAAATAAAGTCTAATATAAGATAATATGAATTTAAATGTTAAATTTTGGGGATCATCTCAAAGGTGGTGATGGCAGAGGAAATAATCAGCAAATTGAAAGATAGATCATACATATATATAAAAGACTACTTTTGTAAAAAATGACTAATTTTTAACTACTTAATTTTAATTTAATTTTAATTTTAACCATTTAATTTTATACCATTTAATTTTATAATTAAAATATTAAGTTTTTAATTTAGTAAGAAAAGTAAAAGGAAGTGAAATTGAAGGAATTGAACTTCACATGTCTGTGTACCACAGGAAAACTCATTTCCTGAAATATGTGTCAAAGGTTAATTTCTGAAAGTATAGGAATAAACATTAAGCTCCAGGAGTCATGTCTTTTAAAAAAATGTTGCACGGTTCAATTTTATTTGGTATTTATAGATTGTTTACTATAAATAGAAGAGATTGTGGCATCTTTTCTATTGTAGTTGTATCAATTTTACATCCTCTGGGTCACTGCAGTCACCCTCAGTTCTTAATTATAATTCTCATAGTCCTTTTGCTTCTGTTCAAGGGAATTCGAAGTTAACACCACACTTTCACTTCTTGCTTCTTTGTTCCTAAATTCTTCTTCACAACATCTGAATGTCGTAATCAGTCCCGTAAAAGGGCTTCTGGGTGCTGTTCCCTGAGTAATTTCATGTTTGAAAATACGTCCTAGTAACTGAAATAGAATATTCCTCATGCCAGTTTGTTTCCCTGAGAGCTTTGTAGATTACTGATTGTCCAATGTCAACATGCACAGAAATCACGTGCAGACCTGCCAAAGGGGGAGATTGCTGGTCTGCCATTGGACCTGAGATTCTGCATGTCTTACAAATATCCTGAGTCGTCCATGACACTGACTGTGGATCCCATTTTGAATAGCATTATTGGTGAATGTTGCTTCATCAGCTTTGGACCCCAAACGCAGAAGTAGAGAAGTCATCTAGGGCTTCAACATTCTGTTGGACTTTCCTAGAAAAAAAGTGTGTTTTCTTTAATTTGGGAGTTGTTTTTTTAAATTTACAGGCTAGTCGTCTTGAATTCTATTTTTAAATACACCTCCTGTACCATCTAACAGAGTCCTTATTTCATTGAGAGAAATTACTTTTACTGAGTTACCTTGGTGTCTGCTTTACCTCTCCTAGCCTCATGTATTGCTTTATTTTCTGTAGTCTTCATGTACATGCACTCTGATTATCCAAAGTCTTTCCTCAGTGTAAGTAATTCAGTTCTCAGCTGTGACTACTGTGCATTGTTATTGCTATTTTTTTATTAGCTCTGTAATTATGTTGCTCTGTACCTCATCATGACTTAGATCAGTAGTCTCCCTTTTTATTCTGTTCTTGAGCTAAGTGTCCCTCAAAGTGGCCCCATGCCCCTTGCAGATCCCCCTCATGCCCCCCATAGAATATCTGCATAGTTACAACCTATTGCTTTGTTCAGGCTTGTGTGTTTGTCTGACCTAGTGTTTGCTCTGATATCCTACAATGATTTCTTGCCTTGGTCTGCACAGTGCCTGGCACCTGTGTGTTCAACCTTTGGACCATTTCCCTCAGTTCAGAGTGTGGCCTTGAAATGGAATCCGTCAGAAAACGAGACTTATGGTTCATTTCTCTAGCTCAGCTCTTCCCCCCGCCCTCCAAGAGCAGTGTAGACGAGTCCTCAGTTTGAAGAGAAGAGTCAATGAACCAATTAATTTGTGCCTCCAGTTTTAGGGAAGGACTTTTTTTTCCCCAGTATTATTTAATCGTAGAGGCTGGTGGCAGGGGAAGCAAAGGAACCAGCTGAGTGCCAAAAACTCCTTTTTTGATAGACTTGTCCATTCCTAGTCGACCCTGTCATTGTTTGATTGTAGTTGCTGATTTTTTTTTCTCCTGGATGAACCCTTTAGTTTTTTTTTTTTAAGATTTATTTATTTATGCATAAAAGAGCTGGGGTATAGGCCAGAGGTGTGGGGTGGTGGCAGGACTCACCAGAGACAGAGTGGGGAGCTGAACAGGCAGATCGACTGAAGTACACTGCCGAGGGGAGCAGCGGGCGAGGCAGGAGAGGTCTGCAGCGCCATGTGGGAAGTTCCCTGTCGGGGCATTGAACTGGGCTGCAGTGGCTGCAGATAGCTTCATGTGCTGAGACTTGACCCCTGTGCCACCAGGGAGGCCCTGGATGAATCCTTTAAACGCTGAATCAGTTCGTACTCTATTACTAAAATTCTTTAGTGGCTCCCCTTCTCTTTGAGAGTGAGACTGGAACCTCTTACCCTTCCAGGGCTTTTTAGGTCCTCACTGACCTCCCTGACCTTGTCCAGTTCTCTCCTTGCTCGAGTCAGGTGGCCTCCTTGTTATTCCTCAAGCACATAGGTGTTTATATGTTTACCTGCCTCAGGGTCTTCTCCTGGAACATTCCTCCCCCGCCCCTCCTATCCATATATTTAGGACTCTATCCTTCTCTTTCTTACCCTCTTTCCTCAAATATGCCCCCAAACTGACCCTTTCTGACCAAATATTTACAGCTGCAACCCTCAGCCCTTTCCATACTAGTCATTTTCATTTTTCTCCCTCACACATATCACTTTCCAATATACCATATCATTTACCTCTTCATTTTATTTTCCGTCCTTCCTGCTCTGCTCCCTCCCAAGGCAAGCACCACAAAGGCAGAAATTTTTCTAGCTGGAATAGCACCTAGAATATATTTTAATCATTTTAAATTTAAATCAGTATTTCATCATTTTAAATTTAATATAATTGAATTTATTATTTGTTTGGGGTTGTTTATTTGGCTCAGCAAGTTATTGAAAGAGAGACATTATTTGAGGACCTTTCTGCTGCCCCTTCAACCCTGCACACTTATCTTTTCAACAATCTACTTAATCTCTGTAGTTGAAAGCCAGTTTAGTTCCCTTGTGTAAGAAGTTCCCTTGTATAAGAAGCTTCCAATCAGGATTCCTTCCTACCTAACCAAACTGTATCTTTAAGTGTAACCAGCTCAGAATTCTTTGTTCCATGGGACAGCATAGGATACATAGCTAAGAAAAATAGCCTTCACTTCTCTGCATTACAAGGTCATCTATTTGGGTGGTAAAATAAGCTAGGAGGGGAAAAAATAGGACAGTGGGAAATTTATTTTGATTCTTTTATTTGCACAATTCCTTCTATTTCTCCATGTGATCACAAAGGCCACATTCTTTTTTTTTTTTTTAAAGATTTATTTATGCATACAGGCTGGGGTACAGGCCAGAGGTGTGGGGCGGTGAGAAGGTTCACCAGAGACAGAGTGGGGAGCAGAACAGGCAGATCAGAAATACACTGCTGAGGGGAGCAGCGGGCGAGGCAGGAGAGGTCTGCCCTGTCATGTGGGCATCTCCCCAGCTGGGTGTCGAACCCGTGTCGCCGCTGCCGACAGCCCCACAGCGCAGCGCCTAACCGCTGCACCACCCGGGAGGCCCAAAAGCCATATTCTTAATGAATCTTCAGCAAGTGGTGACTTTGTAAGTGGCAGAGCTCTGGGCAGAAAGAATGTGGTTCCTTGCAAACCCCACCGCCTGTGTGTGTCCAGTAGGTTTTTGGCATTTTTGCTCTATCTGGTGGTAACTAAATCTCTGCGAGCCCCTTGACAGATTTTTAATATTTAATATGAAAGCAAAACAAGATTTTAAGTGATGCATTAGTATTTGAACATTTATACCAAAATAGTCCATGATCCATCAGCCCTTCTTGCAAGTATATACTCTAATCTCATGTATCTTCAAGCTATTTGAGCTAAATCCTTTATCTTTTGATTCATACCAGTGAGTTGTGATGTAGACACTTGACTACTGGAATCAAAACCCATTGGTCAATAGATAAAACCATGAATTTCTATCACGGCTCAGGCACTATGCCAAGTGCTGACAGGTTTCCTTGTGTTTGATCTCACAGTCATCTAATGATTAATGTAAAATAAAATATCCTTTTTAAAGGTTAAAATCGGGACCTTAATAGAAGTACGTAATGACCACATGTCTAAGATTTATTTAACTTGAATTAAAGAGGGAACCAGTAAGGTGTTATGACTAATTCCAAAGAAAATTTGAAGAACTACAAAAACAGGCAACTAGCTCTGCCTCAGTGAATTTACAACTAAATGTAAAACAGGGTAGTAACCAAAGGTAATGATCAATTGATAAATCAGGGGACACAATTTGCAATCATTACTTGCAGTATTTTGTAGTGTGTGGAGTTATAACTCAAATACACCCAAAAGTGTGTTCTAGAGGACACCAGTACTCGACCCATTTCAAACTGTCACTGATGCTCTTGCAGTGTTTTCCTGACAAATTTATTCCAACATCAGAAAGTTTAGAATGCAGCACATAGGAATAAAAGATCAGCTTCATGGGAAAAAGATCTTCAATTTTTGAAAAAAAAAATGATGACTAAATAAGGCAAGGAATCAGATTACACTGGTCAACAAATTTTTACAAAAGTCTTGTTACTGAAATAAAATTAGTCATTTTTTATCAGTTTGTCTGTGCTCAACACAAATATGACAGTCAAATTCTAATTTTGGCTCCAGTTTTTTTCTAATCTGTAATAAATTGATGTTTATATCACAAAATGCATGCCAATAGTAGTAGGCCTACGGTTAATACCTGTAAAATATCAAGTCATAGACTACTTCTTAGATTTCTTCATTTGTCTGTTGTACAGCTGTTCAGGAGCACCTCTGGGGAGTGGCCAGCAGTAGTCAGCCAGCATTGTAGTGGACCATTTTCCCTGGTATCTTTGTTCCATTGATGCGATATCTTAATGAAAATGCTCACCATATTCATCACTAACCATACCACAGTTTTCAGGGAAGAAATCCAGATGGGAATGAAGGAAGTGGATCTTTAGAGACATATTGCAGCCAAGTTTCTGATACTACATCAGCATGTCTTCTACTAGTTCCTTATAGTTTTCTGCCCTAACATTGCCAAGAAAGTTTGTAGACATGAGGCAAAAAGCATTCCATGCTTGTTTCGCATCACCCTGCAGCAAGTTGTTGAACTAATCATCTTTAAGAGCTCTCAAATCTGAGGACCCACAGAAACTCCCTCTTTAATCTTTGCTTCGCTGAGTTGAGGAAATTTTTCGTGCAGGTATGGGAAAGCTGGCGAGGGCCGGTCCATGGCTTTCACGAAATTCTTCATCAAACCTAGTTTGATGTGAAGAGGTGGTAGCAGGATTTTGTGAGCCTCGACCACAGCTGGGTGCTGGATATTCTTCTCTCCAACTGCTACATTTTGTCTGCGAGTCCATTCCTTCCGCAAGTAGTGCAATTCACTTGCTCGGCTATCCTACTCACATAAGAAACACATGTATTTTGTATATCCCTGCTGCAGTCCCATTAAAAGGGCAACTAGCTTCAAATCACCACAGATGTTCCAGCTGTACTTGTTATACTCAATGGAATTCAGTAGCTGCTTTAAGTTATCGTATGTCTCTTTCATGTGGACAGTATGTGCTACTGGAATAGATGGAAGGCGGTTTCCATTGTGCGAAAGCACAGCTTTAAGACTCAGTTTCAAAGAGTCTAGAAATAGTCTCCATTCTTGTGGGTCATGAGTAATTTCTAAGGCATTCATGAGGTCCTCAATATCGGAACAGAATGCCAGAGTACTTTCCTTTCTGAAGAAAGTCTCCAACTGCTGGTGGTGCTTTCAATATAAAGTAATTGTGACATCTTCTTCTAGAATATTCCATTGTTGGAGTCATGATCGTAGCAATTCTGCCTTGCTTTTGGATAAGTCCAAATCACGGACCAGGTCATTTAGTTCTTCCTGTATTAGTCTGTGTGGGGTTGATGTTGCACCACAGTGAAAATCTGGATCACTGCATGCTGATGGAACAGGAGAAGAACAGGTCGGCTCACCCTTGTCCTCATCAGATGAATCAAGAGAATATTCTGCTGGAGGTTCTGGAATAGGAAGCCCCTCACCATATGGAACTGGTCTCAATGCAGACGGCATGTTTGGGTAGACTATTCTCGACTTCTTTTGCTTCGTTATTCCACCGGAAAGAGGAGGAACCAAGCAGAACTAACAATCTTTTATGTGGTTGCTTGTCTCTCTCCATACCATGGGGACTGCAAATGGCATTGATGGTCTTTTGCCATTGAACCAATGTGAAAGCTGTGTTGTACATGTAGCACAGCATATATGTGGGGCTCAAGGCTTGTCTTGGTCACCGACCTTGCATCCAAAGTAAAGATGATAAGCCTTCTTCACTTGAGAAGTGATACTTTTCTTGGGGTTGGCAAATGTCACTTCCCCACAAATAGAGCAGAAATTGTCCACGCACTTTCAAGGCATTACTGTTCTGTATTGTCCCTAAATGGATAAAATAACAGTTCTATGTAACAGTAGCTTAAACTGTCTCACGCAAAGTCTGAAATATTTTCAATGCTCACCCTTTCCGACAGGGCTTTCTATAGTGCACTGCTGACGTCAGCTTACTTCAGCAGCCGCCTGGCAGTAGTATTGCATTGCATCAGAAAATGATGCAATCAGCTCTGGTTGATGTGTGCATGATGGTGTGCAATGTGATGCAGTATTACATCCTTCTAGGCTGATTTAGGATGTTGTTGCAGTCCTACTGGATAAATTTACACGGTAAAACATATAAAATGAATTATATGTGGTATCTTCAAAATGAGAACTAATAAAAATTTTTCAAGGTTATATTCGTGTTCAGCACACTAAGATACTGCAGATTAAGGCCTTTTTAAGTCAGTAACGATCTCACTGTTAACCAGTGTTATTAAATCAGGATCAAACATTGCCGCTCAAACGTCATATTTTATACATTTAAAAAAATCCCAGGTTAAATAACTTGTTGAAAATCATAGAACCGTTTGTTGGCATGCTAAGAAAAGAACAGAGAAACTACGACTTTCTTCTTGAGTATTACTAAAGGAAACAGAAAAACACATTTAAAAAATTGTTATAATTATCATGACAGAAACTATACTTAATGAATTACTCCTCCAATATAAAAATAAATAAAATGGAGCATCAGTTAGGAAAATTCCCTGAGATTATAGTTCAGCAGACTGTGTTGGTATCAGAACTTATTTTCTCCCAACAAGGCAACTGTGATGAACTTACATTGCTTAATTACACAAATGGCATATTCATTTTAAAATTACAAATATGTTCTCTAAGTGGACATTTTCACTGAGTTCATTACTTCAAACTGTTCCTCTGCTTCAATATAGTCGCAAGGGGAGACATTCTCTGAAAAGTCACACTCAACAACTGACATCTGTTTTTAACAGACAACTGTTTTTAATTAAGTCAGAGGATTCCCTGACTTTAAGGATACATTATGGAAGAGATTACTTCAATTACAGACTTGAACACTGATTTAGTAAATTAAGGGTGTGTCTGACCTTTAATTCAACAGATAGCTAACCTGAGTGCTACTATTTAAATTTAAAATCAATCCATGTTCAGATTGGATTCATCTATATACATCTACATCTATCCAAATCCATTTATCAGTATTAGACTTGTTAAGTTAATAAGGCTACAGAAATGTAAATACGGGTAATCAACACTGCTTTATTAAACAAGTAGGGAAGCTTAGAAACCCACTGATCTGTTTATTGAGGTTGGCATCAGCAATATAACAATAAGTAAACTGCAATAAATAAACTGTGGAAAAGGAACAAAAGCTTCTGCCACTGACCGAGTCCTGTAACTTTGTTCTTTGGACTTTTATGTGTTCCTTGTTCTAGTCCACAGTCATTCACCCTGATTTTCAGAAAATGTTTCTTCTTTGATCAAAATAGCAAATAATCTGAAGACTGGAGCACATCTGTTCAACCAGGAAAAGGAGTGTTGCAGCCTCCATTTGGAATAAAGATTGTCTGTCTTGTGCTAATGCGTGCTTGGCTTTAAAAAAAAAATACCACTTTTTCTAGCAAGGGCATAGGCTTTTCCAACACAATGAGATTTTCTTCTCAGGTAAATCTGAAAGAACAGACTTTGGAAAGAACAAAAATGTAGGAGGGACTGCTGTGAAGTCTTTTCACTGTACTTGGAATTCTGATTGGTCACCCTTCCAGCCCCACATTGAATTTTAAATACCACAATTTGAATGTTAGAGGGGGAAGTTGGGGTCTGTAGAAAAACTCACGAAAACTGCAAAGTGTACAATTTTGCAATCTCCCGTTATCCGAAATCCTTCCTTTCTCCCCCACCACCCCCCCAGCTTCATTGAGGTATACTTGACATAACATTTTGTAAGTTTAATGAGTTGATTTGATATGTTTATCCATTGCAAAATGGTTATCACCATAGTATTAACTATCACCCCCATCCCTTCACTCCCAAAGCTTTTCTATGATGTTTCTGTAACTGAAGAGAAAGGACCTACTGGTGTGTCCAATTATTCTGTTTAACATCTGTGAGAACCTGAGTCCCTAAACCACACTGTTCCTTAGCTTCCTCTTAAGTAAAATGGGGATTATAAAGCTCACTACTTCCTAGAACAGATATGAAGGTGAAATAAGTTATTTATCATATGTTTAGAACAGAGTCTAGAGCATAGAAAGCATCATATAAGTATTATTTGCAAATTAAATATGTAACATAAAGTTCATAATCCTGAGATCATATTGGAATCCATTGGTGCTTGTAAGGAAGTTGGGGCTAAGGAAGAGAAAATAGGAAAAAGTGCAAGACAAAGTTAAAGTCACTCCAGGTGACCTGAATCTTGCTCCATATAAGGCTACGCTTATACTTCTCGTGTATAAGTTGAAAATCCATCTTTGTGAAAGATCACGCCTTCTAGGAATGACATTGAAATCCTTGGGCCTTTACTCTTTAAAAAAATATTTTACCCAGTTTCATTATAAAAAAGAAAAGAGTTAACAAGTGCTAGTGAGAATGTAGAAAAAAGGTGAACCCGATGCACTGTTGGCGGGAATGTAAGTTTGGTGAAGCCACTATGGAAAATGGTATGGAACGTTTTCAAAAATTAAAAATAAGAATGCTATATGATCCAGCAGTCACACCTCTGGGTATAAAAAGAAATGAAACCACCATCTTGAAAAGATATCCACATCTCCAGGTTCATTGTAGCACTCTTTGCTATAGCCAAGATATGGAAACAACCTATGTGTCTGCCAGTGGGTGAACAGATAAAATGTTGCACATAATAGAATATTACTCAGCCATAAAAAAGAAAAGTCTACCATTTGCAACAGCAAGAGTGAATCTTGACTCTTTTCTATTAACTCTTTCCTCCTTGGGGAACTTATCCAGTCTTCTGATTACAATAATTCAGTAAATTCTAAATTCATAGTTTCTGCTTGGATCTGTCCCCCAAATTCTAGATTTTTAACATGTACAGTGTGAATATTTAATAACAGATATTAGTAACATGATTAATGATATTATTAATAGTTCATTATCTATTTTGTTGTAAATTATATTGCTATGATTTTATTAATGTAATCTATATTTTTTAAAAACATGACTACATAATAAGTACACTTATATCATTTCTATTATATTTTTATATTACACACATGATAGGGTTTATATTGCACCCTTTATTATTTTATCAATATTAATGTTACCACTTTAAATTTTATTATTAATAATTTAATATATAATAGGTCCAATATTAAATTATGTGTCGTTGCTCACAAATCAGCCTCTCCTATGGTCTTCCATATCTCATTAAAGACCTCTCAGTTCCATGACTAGCTTAAGTAAAAAAACTTTGAAAATGAAAGTTGGACTGTAAAGTCGTAAAACTTCAACTATGTGGTCTTTTTCTCACTAACCCACTAATTCATGAACAAATCTCTGGAATCCAACTTCAGTATTTTCTAGAGGTTAACTTTGGCACAACCCCCTTGGTCTGAGTCATCATCATCTCTCACATAGATTATAGCAGAACGTGTGTACCTGATTCTGCTCTTTTAAGGCAATCTGTTCTTAACCCAATAGACCAGATTGGCTGCTCAAGTGAAAGTCCCAAAGGCTCCTATCTGGTTCAGCAAAAGCCGAAGTCCTTGCTATGACCTACAAGCTGTCTTAGCCTTGGTTACCCCCAAAGTAATTGCATGAATTTACTGCAGCCTCTTCAGCTGTTCTGCCCATTAAAAACATACTTCCTGTATATTAAATAATGAGATAGTGGTGTGGACAGTAGAAGTGCTTTGTGGGCTTGCTGCAGATTTGTGTAGGCTCCTGTACCTACAAAGACAACAACAAATAGTTTTGTGAAAAAGCGAGGCAGGGGAGGCTCCTTGCAGGTAGTTTCCTGTTGGAAGTAATTCCAAGAATCAGGACTGGGTGAAAAGTCCAACAAGGAAGGAGGGAAAGCAAATTCAATGCAGTGTCATTGCAATGTCCACCACTGGGGGCAAAAGTGGAGCTGGATTGTCTGGGTAACCTCAGCAAGCTACGCACTCCATTGGAATTTCCCCCAAAGCCATTAGGAGCAGGTGCCAATGACCCAATGACGCACCTCCACTGTTGCTACCCACCATCTCAAACACAAACACACCCTGAGCCTGGGGGCCTCATTATCTAGCCCCCACACTCCATCTCCAGCCGCCAGCCCCTCTCAGCTGGGCCAGAAAGTCCCTCCCTACCCAGACCAGCTCTTCTCAGAAATCTACCACATTTCTTCTGCTGCCAATCACTTCCACCGCTAGGAAACTTTGTATTTTGTTTTTTTAAAGAGTTATTTTATTTGTGCATACAAGAACTGGAGTGTAGACCAGAGGTGGTGAGAGGATTCACCAGAGACAGAGTGGGGAGCAGAACAGGCAGATTGGCCAAAATGCACTGCTGAGGGGAGCAGCGGGGAGACAGGAGAGGTCTGCTGCACCATGTGGGAAGCTCCCTGGCCGGGGATTGAACTCATGCTGCAGTGGCTGCCGATAGCGTCATCGTGCTGAGACTTAACCCCTGCACCACCAGGGAGGCCCCATTTTCTTTTGTTTATATCAAAATTATTTTAAGACCCCTCCAAGCACTGGTGTGTGTTCCTGGCTTCCTCCACCACGCCACTCCTTACACCACCTCATGGGTGAAGCTTGGGGGTCTGGGAAGTGTCTGGGGGTGGTAGCGTGACTAAGGTACCAGTTGAGAAACAGATACATGACGGGTTCCTGTTTCAACTTGGGCAAGTAGGCAAATAACGTGTCCTCCAAAGGGTGGGAGAAGAAAGTGTCCACTGGTCGCCATCCCCGCAGGGTGCCTGGCACACACGGGCCCAGCACGTTCCTGCAGATGCCCACGTGGCCGTGGGGAAAGGGGCAGGGGCTAAGCAGAGCTCAGGAGTGGTCAAGGCTGGAGTTGACGGCTGATGGAGAGTCAGGTGGGGCTCCATGGGGTCCATTTCAAAGTCCCATCTTGCTCTGTCCTTGTTATCTCTCTAGCCGGTTCTCTTTGGGTCACTGGCTCCTTTCCAGCCACATTGCCCTACTTACCCATCCTCACACAGAATGGGGGTGCAGCCCCTTTGGGCCTCTGCACTTGCTCCTGTCTCTGTCTGCAACACCTTCCTGCTGAGGGGCGCACCACTAGCTTCTTCACATTCTTCAAATCTTAACTCCAAAGTTGCCTTTCATTAAGGCATGCTTAGCTACCGCACCCCAAATTTAGAGTCCTACCCCCAACCTGCCCTAGTCCTCTTCCGTTATCTCTTTGACGTGGACTAACATTTCATATCATAGCTACTTTTTATCTTGTTTATTTATCTCTCCTCCAGAATATGTGTGTGTGTTTTGTTCACTACTGTATCTTCAGCACATACGAAAGAGCTTGTCGAATATGTGAGTGTAATGTAATGAATAGAATTGAGATACTCCTTGCAGACCTTAAGTCCCCCATTCTTTTTTTTTTAAAGATTTTATTTTATTTATACATACAAGCTGGGGTACAGGCCAGAGGCGTGGGGCGGCGAGAGGGTTCACCAGAGACAGAGCGGGGAGCAGAACAGACAGATCAGAAATACACTGCTGAGGGGAGCAGCGGGCAGGGCAGGAGAGGTCTGCCGCGCCATGTGGGATTCTCCCCGGCCGGGCGTCGAACTCGCGTCGCCGCTGCCGACAGCTCCACAGCGCAGCGCTCAACCGCTGCGCCACCGGGGAGGCCGGTGTTTATGACGAGGATGGAAAGACTAGAGGGAATGGCATGCCCAAACTTCAGTCTGTAACACTCCAAAGGGATGTGCTTGACTCAGAATTGGAATAGACCCATTTTCCTGGACCTAGACTTACCAACTGTGAAATGTGATTCTGGGCTGGTTCAGCTCTGAGGTCAAGTCCTTTGCAGACATCAGGCACATGATCTACCTGGTCATTAGTACCACCTGCAAGCATGCTAGGCAGTCTGATAAGCCCTAGATGCCCCACATTATCTTGGGCTCATGCATGTTCTGTGAAGGAGGATGTACCTCCAGTACCTCCCAGAGAGCACTGGCTCATTTCAGTTGCAACCACTGGTTGACTGCAGGCCTCACTTCTCCATAGATGCTAACCAGCAGATGTGGCCAGGTAACTGCTTTCTTCCAACCAAACACACCAGGCTATCAGTTTATCAGGGCTCTCTGCTTTGGGGTTCATGGTGCTCTAGAACATCCGCAAACACCCTCATCTTCCTAGCCACATAAGGCCTGGGTCAGAATAAGACTGCAGTGTGGCTGCCGAGGCCTCTATCTGGGCAGTCTGCCGATACTCACACAGGTAGGCCTGAAGACCTGTCTGCTTCTCACTCAACTAAACCTTTTCCGTTTCCCAGCATAGTTACCTTACCTTCTCGAGTGTGGAGGATGGCATGACCAAGTATAGAATATAATTTCGATGCAAGTGGTTAAAATTAATTCCAACCTTTATTTATAAACTGTTTCTTGTGTTGATGGGATATGAAATTATAACCTAGCACATCAAAAATGTTGTCAGGGAAAGTTGTGTATTTATAGAGGAAATATGGGCAACGTGTTTACCCAAAACAAGTGCATTTTAATTATGACTGTTTCTATTGCAGTCCTGTTATTTATGGAGCCCAAATGAAAGTCAAATGAGAAATTTCTCCAAAGGTTTTACATTTTTTTTAAAGATTTATTTATTTATACATACAAGCTGGGGTACAGGCCAGAGGCGCGGGGCGGCGAGAGGGTTCACCAGAGACAGAGTGGGGAGCAGAACAGGCAGATCAGAGATACACTGCTGAGGGGAGCAGCGGGTGAGGCAGGAGAGGTCTGCTGCGCCATGTGGGAATCTCCCCGGGCCGGGCGTCGAACTCACATCGCGTGCTGCCGACAGCTCCACAGCGCAGCGCTTAACCGCTGCGCCACCAGGGAGGCCCCAGGTTTTACATTTTTATGTGAAGTTAATGGGGTTACCTAGTAGTCATTTTATGACAATATGTGTTTTATCATGTATATATGGAACACGTACAGTATCTATTGAAATTATTATGAATCCAGAACTAGGCTTGTGTGAACCTGAAGCGTTATTTAAAGTTGTACATACTTTTTAAAAATTGGCTTGCTAAGCATTTCTATTATTTTTTTTTCTGTTGAAATTGTATTGGTTTGCCATGGATTTTTGAATAGAAAGTTAATAGATACCTGGCTAGTGAAGATAAAATTTTTTTCCAAAATTAACACAATCATATTTCTTTTCAAGTGTTTGTATTCCTGCTGCCTCTACTACTACTTCAAAGACAACACTTAGTGAGTATTGGACATAAATGTATTACTATATTTAGTGCTCACAACTGAATAGTGATATCTTTAATAATTTACATTTTACAGGTAGGGATATTAAATAGTTTTTGTGTGTGTGTGTGTGTAATAGAACTGGGATGAAGATCAGAGGTGCAGAGGATGAAAGGATTCACCAGAAACAGAATGGGGAGCAGAGAGGTGGATCTACTGAGATACACTGCTGAAGGGAGCAGCGGGGAGACAGGAGAGGTCTGCTGCGCCATGTGGGTCAGCTCCCTGGCCAGGGATCGAACTCAGGCCACAGTGGTGATAGCGTTGAGATTTAAACCCTGCGCCAGGGAGGCCCTAAATGGTTAAGTTACCTGTTCCAGGGAACGTAGTTAATGGTGCTAGAATTAGACTTAAAATCCAGTTGTGAGTTCCCACACCACAGACTCTAAACCACTTTGTTATAACTGAAGAGCTTGTCTGCAGGCCCTAGCCAGTGAGCCTGGATGCTCAGACACCCTAGGCGAAAGGTGTCCTCTCTGCTTGGAGAAGGCCATTCTCTTTGTTGAACATGGGCTTTGGGGGAGATGCACGGGGAGCAGGGACGGTGGGGTGGGGGGTGATGGGAGCCCCCTCTTAGTGAGATCTGCCAAATCAATCCTGGCAACTAACCAGGTACAGATGTGGCGGCCCGACCACCATTTAGTTATAACTTGATGAAATCTGAATGGCAACATTTATTTATTTAAGATTAAGAGCTGGGGTGGAGGCCAGAGGTGCAGGGGGAGGGGTGAGAGACTCCACCAGAGACAGAGCGGGGAGCAGAACAGGCAGAGTGACGGAAACACACTGCTGAGGGGAGCAGCAGGGAGACAGGAGAGGTCTGCTGCGCCATGTGGGAAGCTCCCTGGCCCGGGATTGAACTGTTGCTGCAGTGGCTGCGGACACCTTCATAGTGATGAGACTTAATCTCTACACCACCATGGAGGCCCTGATACATATATTTAATGTGCATTTCTTATTAAAGCCAAGTTACTATATTTACTGAAAAAAATTTCCCCAACTAAAGACCTTTGCTGCAAACGAATTTGTCCAGTTATAGCCATGTACCAAGTACAACCAATTGTTCTTAAACATAAGCAAATTGCTATAATTCTATAAAAGAGTAATGAGATCAAGTATAAGTTTCTGAATTCTGAGGTGTCAGTAGAATCATACATTTTAAAATATTCAACAGGGAGTTTACAAAATCTTTGTGGATTGTAGGTGGCTTAAGAAGAATGAGAAAGAACTTACTTAGGTATCCAGGAAGTAAAACATTAAGACTTCAAACAAATAACTACAATATAATTTTCCTCTTAGTTTAATTCAGTCCTTTGTAATTAACTCTCTTCTGCTGGATCTTGGGCTAGCAATCTGTTTGCATGAAGCCATATGCTTCTGGACTAAGAGTTCTAAAAATCAGTGACTAAGTCCAATGCATTGATTTGAAATTTGCCTGAGTTATGTCAGCTTAGAAGCCTGTACCCAAGAATCCATGCATTGATGTTTCGGTAGTTTATTTCATTATTTTTTTTTAAGATTTTATTTTATTTATACATACAAGCTGGGGTACAGGCCAGAGGCGTGGGGCAGCGAGAGGGTTCACCAGAGACAGAGTGGGGAGCAGAACAGGCAGATCAGAAGTACACTGCTGAGGGGAGCAGCAGGTGAGGCAGGAGAGGTCTGCCGCGCCATGTGGGATTCTCCCCGGCGGGGCTTGGAACTCGCGTCACCGCTGCCGACAGCTCCACAGCTCCACAGCGCAGCGCTTAACTGCTGCGCCACCGGGGAGGCCCTGTTTCAGTAGTTTAAAGTACACATGACAATCCTTTTGTCATAGAGTGAATTGAACCTGTTTTTTTTTTTTTTTTTCTGAGACACAAACTCTGGTCAGTAATTAATAGCAGAGCCTTTAGAAAACATCAGAGTAAAACAAAATTATCTGTAGATAATAGAGACTTAATAACTGGGTTATTTTATTGAATAACCCATATGATACTGAATAGATCTATTCATATAGATTCAATAGATACTGAATAGATGATACTGAATTTCTCTAACAGGGATCATAAATAACTATTTCAAAAAAAATTTGATCATCAGTAATCACATTATGGTCATTGAAGATATTAACAAATAGCTAAGGACTTCCCCCAAATCATTCAATTTCTGAATTTTTTTTATTTTAATATATATATTTTTTATTGTTATTTATATCTTTTACATTTTGTATTCCCCGTGGGTAACCCATCACCAATTCACACGTGATCCATCTCCGTGGTCCCTTGTGTCCTTTTCTACTGCATTTTGTGCCCTTATCCTCTCTCCACCCCTCCCCCCAGTGTCTCTCTCCTATTTGGTTTCCCTATAGTCCTGTTATTCAGCGTTCAAAGAAGATAAACACATGCAATTTGCAGTGACATGGATGGAATTAGAGGAGATCATACTCAGCGAAATAAGCCAGAAAGAAAGAAAAATATCGAATGAAATATTTTTTATTAACATTACTCTTACAAATGTTTAAGCTAGTTCCAGCTCTGTGTGTTTCCTAATATTTCTCTTACAATTGTAAAACATCAAACAAACTTAACTAATTATTTCTAACATCTTTCTTTTTGCAGAGTAAAAGAATAAACCTTTGTGTTTTTTCCAAGGATGGTCCTACAGGAAATCTCAAAGATAATTTGACTATGAAAGATATCCTGGAAGTTCTACTTTCCACCCTGTTTCCTATCCAGTTGTGAGAATGCAATTTAAAAATGTCAAAGGAAATTTGGGGACCTAATTAAAATAGGATAATTGATGCCTGAGAAACTATTTACTCAAAGTGACAATATATTTAAAAATAAATATATAAAAAAAGACGGCTTCCTTTGAATCAGTAAGTGGACCTAAGACAAACATGGTAACTGCCAGCAACTTGAACCTGGGCTTCAGATCCAAGACTTCAGAACTACCAAAAAAAAAAAAAATCTGTTGCTTGTAAAAAATAAAAAAAAAATCAGCATAGAAAATAACATCATCATAGAGAACTTTAGCTCTTTTGTAATTAGAATCTTTGTTTATCCTTTTCTCAAATAACCAACTTAATAAAGTTGACAAACTTAATTAAGTTGACTTAATAAAGTTGACAAAAAGGCAAGGAAGTTTTTCTTTCTTTAAAGTTTTCTTTCTTTAATAAAGTTGACAAAAAGGCAAGGAAGTTTTTCTAGTAAAGCATGGACTTTTTGTTATGTATGCAGATTATACTTTAAGTAAACAATAAACTAGTATTATAGGTGAAGGCACTAATCAGTAAACCAATACAGCAAGCCATTCAGAACTGATATATTTTGTTACAATATTAACATTTCATAGCTTTTCTTGAGAGTCAGTTCTAAATCAAAGCAAATAAACTCACTTTCAAAGTTTTGTGCTTAATTATGCTCCTTCACCTTCTGGAACACACTGGCATTTTCGGGTAGTGTTCCCCTTAAGGTGTTTGTGATTTCAAAATGGTACAACTATACAATAATATTAGAACGATATTATTGTTAATATACAGTCCTAATGGGTCCTAAATGTGTAAAGTGCCCCAGAGAGTGAAAATCCTAAAAATTACTGCTTTAAAACAAACTGCTCTTTCCCTTGAAAAATGAAAGCATGATTTTATTTCTCTGTCCATTTAACAAGTGAAGAGATTATTGTTCCATAGCCTCCACCTCTTTTTTATAAATTTTAATAAAAGTGACTACCTTGTATTTCACAAGCACAGAGTAATTGAGAACCATCTTTTATGCACAAGTATTTTTAGCAGAATAACAGCATAATGAATATACATAACCCATGTTTCTACAACTATATTGTTAGGGACTGAATTTTTATGTCTCTCCAAACTCATTTGTTGAAATTGTAGCCCCCAAGTTCATAGTATTAGGAGATGGGGACTTTGGGATGTGATGAGGAGAGATCCCCAAAGGCTCTCACCCTTTCAGTCACCAACCATGAGGACACAAAGAGGAAAAGACCATCTACGAACCAGGAAGCAGACTCTTACCAGATGTTGAATCTTCCCACACCCTGAGATAAGACTTTCCAGCTTCTAGAATTGTGAGAAATGAATGTTATTGTTGAAGCCACCTGGTTTATGGTATTTTTGTTATAGCAGCCTGCACATACTAATGCACTTGTATATCTCTTACATATTCTGAAGGTTGCAACAGATAAAGGGAAGAGAATAGATTGATTTAAATGATCCTAACTCTAGTCTCTTTATACAATATAAAAAGAAAAAGCAGAAGTATGTAACAATTATATAACTCAACTTAATATCAATCCAATGCTGGATGGGAAATGTGAGCTGGAAGAGGACGGTGGATAACAACAAGAATCAAAGACAGCTTTCAGGTTTGGAATTTGGAGAGCTCAGGGAGTGGGAATGCCATAGACAAGGACAGATCACAAGATGGTAAGCACATGGATGTGCTGCTGTGTGGTGAAGTTCCCCATGCTAGTGATTTTCCATAGAGGGGAAAATGTTCACCCAGCAATATAAAAACAAAGGCAAAAAACACATGAAAAAATTTTTTTAATTATCCATCTTTTTCTCATTGCCACTATTATATTCATGGAAAGGAGAAGCTAAGAACCAGAACTTGATATGGTTTCAAGGTCATGTAATAAAGTGTCCACAATGGAAAACCTATGAAACAGGTTCTCTTCAATTTAAAGCTCTCACCAAGTTTGGAGGGAAAGATGTCTTTTTTGTTGTCGTTGTTGTTAGAAAATAGTAATATGGCAAAAACGCTGTAGAAACAAGATAAGCACTCCCTCAGTATCTTTTATCATACTTTTAAATAAAACTTAACCACCAGAATACTCTCCTCTCTTCATATGTATCTTAAATTGTTACAAGTTTCATGTATAATAGTTTCCTTCAGCTTCCAGTAGGGTGGAATAAAGGATGGAATAAAGAACTCAGTTCCACTCTCCATCTGCTTTGATACGAAGAACTTTGCACTGTGCACACCACAGAATGCAAATATATATAGCACTAATTAATTGATTATTAAATAGTTACAGACATTTGTCAATTATTGCCACTGACAATTTACCTTGGGGACAAATTCACAATGTTGTGATTTTCATGTCTGACTCACTTTTCCATTCTTATTCCATTCTTAACTCACCCGTTCCATTCAGTATTACTTCATAGCACATCATGTAGTGTTTTCCTAACTTTGCCCTGAGTTGGCACCAAGTAAGTGGAGATGAAAATATCTTTCACGTCAGTCTGTCTTGCTTCATAACATTCTCAAGTTGTTTTCCCCATTTTAGTATTTCAAGGGCAGTTCTGTCTGACTGGGTCCTCTGAAAACTGGTTGGATTTCTGTGGAGGAGGCCTCTGCAGAGTTGATAATAGAACAAAAAAGAGAGAAAATTAAATTCACCTTTTTTTTTAAGATTTATTTATTTATACATACAAGCTGGGGTACAGGCCAGAGGCATGGGGCAGTGAGAGGGTTCACCAGAGACAGAGTGGGGAGCAGAACAGGCAGATCAGAAATACACTGCTGAGGGGAGCAGCGGGCGAGGCAGGAGAGGTCTGCCGCACCATGTGGGATTCTCCCTGGCTGGGCGTCGAACTCGCATAGCGCGCTGCCGACAGCTCCACAGCGCAGCGCTCAACAGCTGTGCCACCAGGGAGGCCCTAAATTCACCTTTGCTTACCAAGTAGGTAAAAGAGGGCAATCCAATCTCAAAGGGTATTCCAAAAGTAAATCTTAATGGATTTCTTTTACAGGAAACCCAGCCAGAAATACCTCAGTCCAGAGAGTATATCTTATGGCTTTGAGTTTGCATCTTGATGTTATTTTTATATCATCTATGTTGGTTTTCAAGAAAAGTAAAAAAAAGAACCAACAAACCACTGCATTGAGGAATTGGAATGATAATTTGAGCAGAGTGATGAGTGGGTAGGGTATGGACTAAAAATACCAGTTCTTCATATAGAAAAATGCTATTTCAGAAAAGAAACCACTTGTGGTTCTAAAAAAGGTCATTTCTGTGATGCCTGTTTTGTTCAACTTGAAAGTACAGGTATAACCATTCTAATTAATTTCCTAAGCATGTAATGCTCTTTAAATCAAACAGAAATGATGTAATTAAGTGAACATCATGTTCTTGGCATAAAGTTAAGTTCAAATTTAATTCTTCCTCTGTGTCCATTGTAGAGTGGAAATGACTGTGTTTTAATTATTTTGCAGAAAAGTATTTTCTTATATCGGGATCTAGGACAATTGAATGCATGCTGAAAAATAATACTCACTTCATTCAGTGGACACTTTTTGACAAGACTTAGGTGTGATTCAAAGATAAGACTTTCATGTAACTCAAAGCCAAGATGTATGTGTAATTCCCTTAGATGGTGTTGTGCTTTTTTCTGTTGGCATCTGCACATCTGGTAGATGGGGTAGCCCAGGAAAGATATATTAGTTCCATGTCATATATACTTCAGTAAGAACCTAGAGAATTAAGTGTACTGGCATTCCACCAGAAAAGGGAGCATCCTTTAATAATAGATGTACATGGCAAAAAATAGTAACTCATACCTTTAGTAAGACTCTCCAAGAGGATATACATCATACACAAATTGTCAACAAATTAGTGTTTATCAAGTTCTGATCTTAAAAAGATATCCATGTTGGGTGATTATGCTGGATGCTAACTGTGTCACTTGTGTCATTTAATTCTCTATGAAATAGTGTCATTTTTCCACTTAACAGATGAAGAAGCTAAGATTGAGGAGGCTCATTTATTTCTGAGATCACCCAGTCAGTGTGGTTAAAATGGTGGAGCTACATGTTAAAAGCCACTTTACTCCACTGTTCCTAACTTTACACAAAGTCCCGCCGCCTATGTGAGGGAAGAAGAGTTGGAATATACTCTTTCTGTGACTACCATATTATTGAAATGTTAAGATAATCTACAAACAAACAATACAAATCAATTTTAGTATTCCCTATAGGGTAGTACAAGGCATTAATTTGATATTTGAAACCAGTATACCCTTAAAATAGCATCATGCTTGTTTATTTATTGATTTATATTTTTTATTTTATATATATTTTATATCATTCTTCCTTTTTGTACAATGTGTGCTTTCTCCTCTCAGGGGTAGTCCCCGTATAAGTGCCACCACCAGTTCAGCCCTGCACCATGACCATAGTTCCTTGTGCTCTTCCCTCCCCTGTTTTGATCCTCCCTCCCCTGCCGTGTCTCTGATTTATACTTGCCTGTTAATTTTTAACCAGTAAGTGTCTCAGTTTCCCTAATCTACCTGTGAATAGAAGACTCCAGAATCTTTTGTGGTCTTTGAGTTGTTTTATAATTTTGTATACTGTAGGAGAAAAGTTAGGATAATGCAGATAATTCTCACCTCTAGAAATGCAAATTTTGTCCACCAAAAATGTAACTGCTCATTGCCCTGTAGAGATTGACCAATTTTGCTTCCAAGAGTAAATTTACTTCAGTACTCCTGAGATTGTGTCTGTATGTCTCTATGAATTCTCCTTTGAGTCAGTTGTGACATCTTAGTGATCCCCCCATCACTTAATGACTTAAGTAAAATCTTTGGCATATGTTCATTTTGTATTTGTATATGACTCATGGTTTCACTGCTAAAATTTTTTCCCTTTATTCTTCCATGTGAGCATCTATGACAGGGGCCAAATCCAGCCCAAATCCTGTTTCTCTATGGCACCTTAGCCAGGAATGATGTTTGCATGGTTAGTGATTTTTTAATGATTTAATAATTTAATAATTGTGGCACATGAAAACTGTCCAAAAACTGAAATTGTACAAGAACATCAATAAAGTTTTGGTGGAACACAGCCATGCTCATTAGTCTGTTATAAAAATGTCTGTGACTGCTTTTCTGCTACAAGAACAGAATTGAATAGTGGTGGCTAGAGACCAGGTCTAAGCTTCCTCTTTAGTTCCTTCGTTCTCACATCTTTAACTCTTCCCTGGTGCACCTCCTGCTCTGCCAGACTCCCACTGAAGGAAAGCAGCCTGCAGCCACCTTAATTCTCAGATCTTTGGAACCCCTTTTAGGGCAGGAGTGGGGCTGCCAGCAGCACTGCAGTCATTTTGTTCCCTGTGCTGTCTCCTCTCCCTTATAACTATTTCTGCTTCCTGGATCTCTCAGCTGGCCAAACTCTCGCTGCCTACCTTCCTCCTCCCTAGCTGCTTCTGTGGTATCATCAAGAAATTATATTTTGTTATTATTGTTGTGTTTTGAATTTTATCAAACACTATGGAAATTTAATTTCTTATTTGTTATATAAGTTTCTAGATTTTGCCTTTTGTCCTGTAAAGCCTCAAATACAGACCTCTAGCTTTCCCCTGTTCTGTAAATGACAGATCCTATTCTACCTCTTGGTCACATGACAGGGACCAAAAAATAAGTAGTTCTTGCCCCTATGGACTCCAATGGGCCCTTGTATTCTTACAAGGAAGAGTGGAAGTAAGCAAATTAATAATTTTGTATGCATAGGAGGTTATTCTTGTTCTTTGGTAAAATATATCATAATATTTAGGTGGTTTGCAGCTTACTCTCAAATGGTTCAGAAGATAAAAGCAAAGTTTTATGGGGGAAAGTATGCTACTCAAGAATTCTGTGCCCAGCAAAAAATTATGATTTGTGGGTCAAGGGAACAATATTGCATTATCAACATCACACTTGCTAAGAGATTAGATCTTAACTATGCCAACCCCCCAAACAGAAATGATAATTATGTGATGAGATGACTGACACTACAGTTGCAGTCAGATAGCAGTATTTACAGTATCAAGTCAACATGACATACCCCTGAAACTTACACAATGTTGTATGTCAAATATTTTTCACTATATGTATTTTAAAAGCTTCCTGGATGATCCTGATGTCCAGTTAGATTTAGGATCTACTGACATCATGCTCTGTTTTACGGTTAATTGTATATGTGGGTTTCCCCCTCACTGTAGTTCAAGTTTTTTTAGGGGTCAGAACTATGTTTTTAATTTTGCATCCTCTGGAGAGTGCTTTGCACATATCTCAGAAGAGCAGAATCACTCTTTGTGGATTCAGTTGCATAGTGGCTGGAATCTCTTGCCAATTACAGGCATATCATTGTGCCTTCTTTCCCATGATGTAAAAAAAAAAAAAACTACCTTATGATTTTGAGGATTACAATTTTGGATATTGTAAATATCCAAATATAAGCATATTCTATTTGAGTTAGTAGCATATAATAGTATATATGTATATGGGCATATATACACACTATATATACATGTTATATACACTACATATACATATGTACATATGTATATTATATATACTATACATATATATATATAGTATATAAATTTACTTTTCTGCCATATAGGTGAAAATATCAGGTGTAAGAGCACTAGTTGAAAACCAAAGTAAGCACGAAGAAAATATAATCAATTTGTTGAAAGTTCTGTTGATGGGGTGATTTTTTAAGCTTAGAAAATACATGCTTCTCATACTATTTTTTCTCATTTCCAGTGCCTTTTGGCAGACATGGCTAATAAGTGGGGACTCCCTTTTATTCACTCAAGTGAGGGTTGGCTCTAGAATTCTTAACCCAGTGTCCCACACTGCCACTAACAAATTAAGCAGGCTTGTGAACGAAAGGTTGGCACTCATCCTTGAAATACAAGTTTAATTAATTAAAACTGTCACTTCTTAATTTCTTTTAGTTCTTTCTTACCTTCCATGTGAGTAATTTTTTTTTTCCTTTCTGGTTTTACGCTTCTGTATTTACAAGTTAAATTCTTCTCTCTACCTTTCAGTGGTGTGTCAGTGGGTAATTACTTTTATGCGATATTAGCCTCCAGGTCCTCTCCCAAATGGTTAGTCTTGAAAGGCTCACTGACCAAATTAGGGTGCTGTAATCACACTGTTAAATCAATTTAAAGTATATAGCAAAGGAAACAACCCAGATGCCCCAAAATAGATTACTGGATCAAGAAGATGTGGTACATAGACACAATGGAATACTATACAGCAATCACAAAAGATAAACACATGCAATTCACAGCAACAGGATGGAGCTAGAATGGATTATGCTCAATGAAATAAGCCAGAAAGAAAGAGAAAAATATCGAACGGTTTCACTTATAGCAGGAATATAGGGGAACCAAATGAGAGAGAGAGACATTCTATGAGGGAGGGGGGAAGATAAGGACTCAAAATGGAGGAGAAAATAGCACAAGGAACTATGGTGACGGTTCACGGGTGAATCAGTGGTGAGTAACCTACGGGGAATACACAATAATGTAAAAGATAGAAATAATAAATAAATAAATAAATAAATAGTATGCAGCAAAACATGGAGAAAGAGATGGAGGAGGTTGCGATTGTCCTTAGGAAGGGCACATCTGAGATGGAAGGAGTAAATTACCTGCATCCTATATTATTAATTGTTTTATATCCCATCTCCCATTTTGCTGCACGAGCTTTCTCTGCTAATACTGGGTCACCAGAGCTGCGGGTGAGCTAATAGGACAAGCCAATTCACACTTTTTCTACTAGTTTCGGAGACTGGTATGCCTGGCTAGTGTTGTAACTCAACACCTATAACTTCCATGGATTTTATCTAACTGGCCTGAGCACAGGGCCAAAGTGGATCCTTATAAATATTTGTTATCTTATGAATATTTAGTGCTTATCTGGTGCTTCCAACCCTTCCTACTTGTCTATGTTCAGAATATAGACTTAATTTATCTATATCTAACAAATTCTAAATAATTCACCTAAATTATGCACACCTATTCTACTTAATTTATCGGTGTCTAACACACCTATGCATTTCTTAATTATTTCTTTCATTTTCTATGCCAGACTTGACTATCCTAAAGTGATGCAACAAACATGACAGATGATTGCCCTTGAGTTTTTAACATACATAATTTTATAATGTCTAAGATTAATCAATAACTATAACTTCTTTTTTAAAAAACACAGCATTTATTTTTTTCTTTAATTAATTATATTTTCCTTTAATTAATTATATCTTTTACGTTATTGTGTATTCCCCGTAGGTTACCCACCACCGATTCACCCGTGAACCGTCACCATAGTCCCTTGTGCTCTTTTCTCCCCCATTTTGAGCCCTTATCCTCCCCCTCCCTCATAGAATGTCTCTCTCTCATTTGGTTCCCCTATATTCCTGCTATAAGTGAAACTGTTCGATATTTTTCTCTTTCTTTCTGGCTTATTTCACTGAGCATGATCCGTTCTAGCTCCATCCATGTTGCTGTGAATTGCGTGTGTTTATCATTTTTGATTGCTGAATAGTATTTCATTGTGTCTATGTACCACATCTTCTTGATCCAGTCATCCATTTTGGGGCATCTGGGTTAAAACACAACATTTAGAAACACAAAATATTTCAATTCTAACCTTTTTTTCATGTTGTGGTGTTTTAATTTTCTTAATTAGAATGCCTTATTGTGATGGTCAAGACATTTCATTTCCCCAAGATTGTAATCATTTTTTTTTTGTTTGGTATTTCTTCTTGCATGTTTCTAGTCCATCTGTTTAATCCATCTGTGTTTTATTTGCAGTAGAATAGAAGCTCTCTGATAGGGAATTTGTATTTCTTATTCATTACTTTTTCTCCAGCACCCAGAATAGTGCTAGAATTTTACGGATATTCAATATATATTTGTGCAAAGAATGAATGAATCAATAAAGCACAACACTATCCTTTTCCAAATATTTTTTAATCTTATCCTATTCTTCCATATTATCTTTTTCTTATATTCTTTTATATTTTAAACCATTTCATGGTTGTCTGTCTTCTGGGGTTCTTTTGTGCTATGACTTTTACAAGGGTCCTCATCAAAGGTTTTTATATTTGCTGGTCTAAGGCCTGGCAGTTTCTCTGTTTTTAAGTTTGGGATTCCAGTTTTGAGTGATTATGTAAAGTTGGACTTCCAATAGGCAGGGACTTAAAATTTTCATTACCTTTCATTGCCTTCACCTCTGGTCATCCTAGACAACAGGGGAGGAGATAAACTTCTTGGCTACCTCCTTAAGCTTCCAAAGTGAAAACCTCTTACAGTCCAATTCATGCAGGAATTTTAGTTCCAGCTCTTTATAGTGTGGTAGAGACACATCTCTTAGCCCCGCGTGAAGTAAACAATCTATTTCTGGTCCTTACTACTGTGACTTTGAATTTCTTCTTCATTCTGGTTTATGAGGTTTTTGTTTTCGCTACGTTGAAATCAGCTTTATAATTTTAAATAGTTACAGTCTATCCATCATTTATATAAATTTGGAAGAGATGGGAGTCTCATGCCAGAATGATTTGATTCCACAGGTCTTACTAATGAATTTCATGCAGATTATTCAAAAGACCATCTCTAAGAATCATTATCTTGTTTTTGTTTCTTAGAGTTTTTGGCAACAATCTTATGGATACTACTATTCAAATGATCTCAATAAATAACACTGTGCTAAATATTTCAGAGATATTAAGGTGACTAAGATAGTCTCTCAAAAGGCTAACATTATATCATATAGAGACTAAGAAAGGTTCATAAATAATCAAAAAGAAGAATGTCTTTAAATGCTACAGAGATGAATATAGCTTCAGAATAATACATGCTACATTTACTATTAAACAAATTATTATGCTTATTAAAAGAATAAAAAGGGAAGAGAAAGGAGGCATCATCTAGTGATAGCAACAGGAAAAAATTCATGGAAGAGGTGGTGGTTAAAGAGTAGGATTTGTAAAAGGAATAATGAAGAACGTATTTGAAGGTATAGAAGGGGTGTTTCAACCTGAGGGAAAAGATTTGCTTATGCAAGGAAATGGGAGGAGGGAGAGAATAATTGGGGAACAGCAAGAAGTCCAACTTGCCATGTTATGATGCTAGAATAACACCATTATTAGAATATAAAAATAAAAATGAAAATGAAAGATGGGTGGGGGTGGGGTGGAACAAGATGGGTAGGTATTTAAAGTATTTAAATATAATTTTTAAAGATTTATTTATTTATGTGTACAAGAGCTAAGGTGTAGACTATAGCTATGGGGGTGGTGGTGAGAGGATTCACCAGAGACAGAGTGGGGAGCAAAACAGGTGGATTGACTGAAATACACTGCTGAGGGCAGCAGCAGGTGAGATAGGAGAGGTCTGCTGCGCCATGTGGGTCAGCTCCCTGGCCAGGGATAGAACTCATGCCGCAGTGGCTGCTGATAGCTTCATAGTGCTGAGACTGAACCCTTTGTGCCACCAGGGAGGCCCCTAAATTATTTTAATGTAATTTAATTAGAAATTAAAATTAAATGAAAAATTGTCAAAACTTAAAGGGTATTCTATTTAATTATTTATTTTTATGTATACATTTTAGAGCCAGGATCACTAATAATTAGTTTGGGCAGTTTCCTCTCAATAACAGTATCCTCTGAGGGTTAGCTCCAGGAGCTTCCACAAGGTAAACTAAATTAGCATTTTTGTCTCTCAGGCATACAAGTACCATCTAGTGGCAAAAGATGGTAACCACAAGAATGAAATCCTCTAAGGAAACATTTACTTGTTTATTTCTTAGGTGTTATATTATGGTTAGGAAATGATGAAAATGATCATGTTTTAACTGGATGGGGAAATAGAGTAGTCTAAAACAACATTGATTGATCATTAAATGAACAGAAAGTGGGATAAAATGAATTACAGACAAAGGGCTTCTTACATAGGAAACATTTGAACATTTTACATCAGGGCCGTGACATGGAATTGTACAGTCATATGTCCTTACTGTTGTTTTGACAAGAGAGACTGCATAGGGATTATATCAAATGGTCCAGGGGGAGGCTTCACCTTCGACGTTTGTGTAAATACATTCCCTAATGTCCACACAACGCGCAGTCGCCTAAGAAAGCATGTCTCAGAATGTATTCCGGACATTAAGTGATGCATGACTGAACTTTGGAGTGAACCTTAATGCAGAATCTATATGAATTTGTATAGAGAGTTGAGAAAAGCAAAGTTGGTGAGCAGGAGGAAGAGGTTGAATTACTGAAGATAACGATATTCTGCTAGAATATTCTCTCCTCCTTTGCCTAACTCCAATTTAGCCTCTGATCTTAATACAGATAAATTTTTCCCCAGTTTCTGTATCTTTGACTTCTCATGTCTGCACGAAATAAATTACTTCTGTCCACCTGCTGACTACTATCCCCTGGACGCTCCTGTAGGCACACCACTTTTGGTTTGAATCTTTAGTCCTCATTACACTTTAAACTCCTTATTAGCTGGAGCTCTGCTGATTTCATTTGCTGTTGGGCTGCTAATGTTTAGGGTAGTGCCTGACTAGGATCAGTGCTGAGCAGATGTTACTGACAACGAACCGAACGATCACCAGAGAGGAGGGGAGGAGAGCTTTGCTGTAAATGTGCAAAAGCTGCAATGAAAAAAAGTATTTTCAGGAAAATGACTAAGAGAAAAAATCTTTTGTTTGTATCTAGATTTTCTGCCTGAAGGCCATTTATTTGTAATCTCTGGTGCCTTAGAGTTTTCAGAGGACTTAGCTTCTCTCCACCTTGGTGGTGGAAAAATATGTCACCTACATTATCATTGTCAAGACTAAATAAAAGATTATGCATACAGCACATAGAATAGTGTGTGGCACATATTATGTGCTTTTGCTATTTCAGCATCTCTCGTCTCATCAAGTCCTTACAGAGAGTCAAAGAAGGCAGTTTTTTAAAAAAATCTTACTTAGCAAATTAGAAAATCAGTGATCATGGAGACTAACTATGCACATTTGATGTGCAGTCACATCGGTTGCGACTTTTCTAAGTCCACAATACCTAGGTAATAGTTCATTGTCCTCTCCACAGCCTCATGCTGTTTACCTAGAGAGAAAAAAGAAAGAAAATCTGGATGCGAAATAATCGCAGGACCAAATGGTGGAGAAAGAAATGAAGCTGTAAAGGCTGTATTATTTCTTCTTGCTGCTGTAACAAATGACCATAAATTAGTGACTGCAAACAATGCAAGTTTCAGGTCTGTACACGTGGATCCGGTTGGGTGCTGGCAAGCTGCATCTCTGGAGTTCAGGGGAGAATCTGTTGCCATGCCTTTTCCAGCTTCCAGAGGCTGCCACCTCCCTTCCTCTGATAGCCAGCCAGAGTGGGCTGACTCCCCACAGGACTTCACCCTCATCTCTTCAACCCCCCCTTCTACTTGTAGAGACCCTCGTGATTATGTTATCTAGGACAATTTCCCTGAATCGTACTTAATCCTCTTATTCCATGTAAAATAACTTGCAGCTTCCCAGTACCGAGATCTGGAGAACTTGGGGTGAAGCCGGGCAGGGCACTGTTCTGCTTATTCCAGGGAATAATGGATTCCAAGGAGATTACTGGCAAGGGAAGCCCCCAAAGGAAAGGTGGGGCAGGTGCTGTGTCTCAAATGGAACACAGTGTTTCCATCAGCGCACAATGCAGGCTACCTGATATATATTATTAACTTGTATTGATCTTGGCAGACACAAAACCCTCTGGATATTTTTTACATGGTTAAACCAGAATCTATCCTACTTTGTACCTGTGCAGTTCCCCCCTCCCCCGATTTGAACAAATATCAGGATTTTCATAACTTCCAGTTAAATTGCATCTTTGGATTTTAGCTCAGTTCAAATTGTTAGTAGAATGTTGTTTCCGGGTTCTGTCTTCAGACATACCTTCTATGTGACATAGATTTTGTTTCATCTTCTGACTTGATTACAATGACTTTTTCTACCTTCATCTCTATAATTCATGGAAAATAGAAGCAAAAATTTGGCTACAATTAGTCATTAACTTCGAGTTTACTTATTTACAGTTACATCAAGTTCTTATGTTAGGGTGTCATCCACAGATATCATGAAAGATAGGATTAAATGTTTTTTTGCTGAATATATAATCCCCATTTTAACTCACAGATCAAATTAAAGAAGTATAGCATGAGTATTCTTGAGTTTAGGTATTCTGCTTCCTCGTGACCACCAAACTCTTCTCTAAATGTTCAAAGCTGCATTTATGTCATTTGCAGTTTTATTTTTCTATTCTAAAGTTTTGAGTGTCTACTTTTTAATCATTTCTAAAAACCAGACCATTTGTCATTCTCTTCTTTTTTACATTTCTCTGAAGTCATCAAGAATGCAATATAGGTCTTAAGTTTCCAGTAAACAGCTGTGGGATGTAATTTGTACCTGGAAACATGAACTTACTTGAAACAGATAGGTGTCTGCTTACTTTAGCTCACCTGGCTCAAGTTTCAGTTCTCTTTTTACCACTTTGAAGTCCATTTTCCTTATAGAAGAGGAAAGAACACACAGATTGAGTCAAATTTTTATTAGTCTTTACATTATTCTCCTAGGTAAATTGATAACTTTGTGTTTATCAACACCTACCTACCCAGCCTTATTTCTTGCTGTTCTCTAGCACATTCTCCACTCTGGCTAAACCAGCCTCCCCATCTCTTCCTCCTGAAGGAACAAGGTAACTCCAGCCTTCAACCAAAGATTTCTCTATAATACCTTATAGTTGACATCACATAGCCCAACAGTGGAACAAATATTATTAATCTCCTTGAATTTTTTTTTTCTGTTTGGAGAAGCACAAAGAATATAATACTTGGAATTCGTTTTAGTGTAATAAGAACAATAGTAATAGTAGAGGTGTCACTGAACGAGGGTGCTGGTCAGGGTAACCCAGCCCAACCCCAACCGCCCCAACGACAAAGGTGGGTAAGCCAGGAGTGTACCAACCTTTGTCCACCACTCCACCTGCCAGGAGTCAATGGGGTGGATGGAGGGGTGCTGCCCCCAAGTTGGGAAAAGGCTCCTGTTAGCCTTTACTGCTGCAGGCAGGCCAGGAGGGCTTCAGTGTTTGTTGACTAGAGAAAGAGCCAGGGAGAGCACTGGGGAGGCCTCCCAGGGCATGAGAGACCCCCCGGACATAGGAGTGTTACAGGTTTTAGGATTGAAGTTTGACAACAAAGAAATTAAATTTACGGGCAGAGAAAGTAAGGAGAGTGGATTTGGCTCGACTCCATTTGTCCATCTCAGTGTGGTCCATTTACTCTTGCTGATTGCCAGCCCCATCAGCTGCAGCTCGGGGTGGTGCAGAGCTTGCAAGCCTCTCCATGGTAAGCATCTCATGGAAGGTGCGTGTCTGTGGCTCCCGTATGAACTGGGTAGCTCTCAAACGCTGTGACTCTTTTCTTCTGGGTCTGTGACACCCCTGTCCCCAGAGCAGCCAATTTGACAAGCTATGGGAAGTTAGCTCAGGAGTGCCCAAACTGGGGAAAACTAACCATAAAAAACAAAGGGCCAAGGGAATTTATGGCAGGGGGTGACCAGGTCTGTAGTCATCAGCTTTTTGTTTATCAGCCAGTGGGAACCGAAACATTTTGACCAATTTTATCCTTGAGTCCTGTCCTGTCTTTTTTCCCACCATCTGTCCTGTCTCAGGAGTAGAAATAAAAGCTAAACTAAAATTACCTTCAGAAGTCATTCCCTTCTCCAGCCCTCCATCAATTATTAGTTAATCATTTTTTCAGTTATTTAATAATAATCTCAGCTACATTTGAGCTGGTGGGTTGGAATTCTATTGTTAAAGATGCCAGATTCTATTTCTACTTTGTCAGTCAAGGCCACATTTCGTTGGCCTTATTCTAGAAAAAGGTACCAGTTTGAAATTCTTTGAAATTATACCTAATTTAAATCCAGGGTTTAGAAATCACATCACTTCTCTTAGTATTTTTTCTTTTTAGAAATGTAAATGTTTTAAAACAAATAACAGATTAATAAATAATAAAATTAATAGATTGAATAAAGGTATAATATATAGCTTTCCATGTATTGATCATCTTTACAAAATAATATGTACTGACTTGACATGACAAAATTGTCCTAATAATTTATCTTTTAATTTTGGCTAAAAACACATGAGTTACTCTTACATAAGACCTTGATTTCTAGCAAGCAAAAAAGCAACACAAATAGAGCCCATTGTTTGCCAGCAGGAGCTGAGGTTGTAGGCTGGCATTTGGGGGTGCAAGCCGAATTTTCCTTTTCTACATTAAATACTCTCCAAATTTCAGTTCACATTTATTTTGCTCAGCCAGACGACTTGTTAAATCTCAGCCTACGACTCCTATGATCTATGTATTCCCATATGATTTATTTGTCTGAAAATCTATTAATGAGATATGGGGATTTGGGTTTGCGCCATGACAACCAAGTGTTATAGCTTGTTTGTGATTTCCTAGATACAGAAACTTGGAAGGGAACATCTTCCCTGCAGCTGCTTACTTAGTAGGGGGAGCTGGTAACTATGGAAATTTAGATTGAGATATTGTGTAGCTAAATGGTTACAAGGTACAGGAAGTCTGATAAATAGCCTGCTCAGACAGTAACACATGTCATGGCCAATATATTACTTTGTAGCAGTTGGTTTACTAAAATGCCTTACTTAGCATTCTTTTCATTGTTTCCACAACCACATTATCATATAATTTTGTTCTCCATTCCCAATGAATTTAATACCTCCCCTTTCTTTTTTTAGGCAAATTTTGTTGCATGAGTGACAGTTTGTGGTAATAAAGACAATAGTCGTTGAGTACTTTTGCACCTGTGTTTCTTTTCAGTAGTGTTATCAATATTTCCTATACACTGTGATGCATCAAACCTGAAACTTAAGTGGGTGTAAGAAAAACATCTCAATATCGGGAATACTTACAATTTAGTTGAAGAGATACACTATTTACAAAAGGGTAAGTGTATGTCCTTGGAGAAACAACATCATTTTTCTGGAGTGATGAGTTTTTGAGAATTAGGTTTTAGTTGTGTCATCTTGAAGTGCTGAAGCATAAGCAGATAGAATGAAGGACAGAGAACACTGCAAGGGCCAAAAAACAAACAAACAAACAAAACACCATGCAGGAAACAAATGCCTAGGATAGTGGCAGAAGTGATTAGATTCTCATTAGGTTAAGCTACTAATGAGAAGTACAATTGGAAAGTTGGGGTAAATGTATATTCCATCACGTTTTTACGAAGTTTACTTAAGTTTGACTTCCTTTAATTTACTCGCCCATATACCTTAGACCCTAGTTGTAACTGAAATATTTGAGCTATATCAAAGAAAAAGAATATCATGAATGGCTTCATTACCTGGATTCTTCAGTTTCCTGGTATAGCTTCTAGGACATTCTGTCTCCTCCTTACCCCCTACTCCACTGTCAGATTTTAAATCATCATAGATTCTGCTAAACTTCTTTGAATTTCCTATTTAATCCATATTTAGTAGGCTAAATACATCTGATTCCTTGATTGAAATGAAGACGTGTATGGGTGTGCGTATATATATATATATATATATATATATATATATATATATATATACAATATGGGCGATATATATTTATATATCTAGTAGAACTTAGATGAGTGATGGGGAGATTTGATTTAAATTTGAGCATAAAATAATAGTAAGTAAGGAAAAAATCCGTGATGTACATAGGATCAATGGAATTTCAAAAAGTCTAAGTTCCAAAAGTAAAAAATTGTGCAAAGAAATGTGGCTAGAGCAATCGGGAGAAATTCTGTCATGCGAGTGTCACAAGTTTTTCTTTACAGGAACTTTAGGCCACCATTTTAGGTGACTTTGAACAATAAAATTCAAAACACCAGCTTTTAATTTTAGCAAAAATGGTCGGTACAGAATCTCCCACAGATGCTCAGACTATCTGGAAAATTCAGGATCCATCAAATTCCCAGGATTTAATGAGGTCACTTTATAAACTAAAAGCATCCCCAATCCAGAAGTCCTAGATTGGTGTCTGATGGACGAAGGAGACATCAGTTATGGAGATGAGGACACTGCACCCCAGACTCTGCAGCGGGAAGCAGAAAGGGTTGCAAAGTGCATCGAAATGCAGTCCTGGGAGAAGACCGTTCAAAAGTCGGGAAACAGGCAAGAAAGGATTCTTGAAACTAGACGAGATGCGGGAGCAGATGAGGAGAGGGCTGTGGGCCATGGTCGCACACTAGGAGGCCGCAGGGTTTGGCTCAAACCCTAGCTCCTGATTTCAAGCCGGTTGTTTTGCCTGGGCCTCGGAGACCAAGCCGAGATCTCAGAGGAGGAGACTAGGCGCCCAGGGATCGCGGGCTGCGCGCCCGGCGGGGTTCCCAGAGCTCCACAATTTGGCGGACGCGCGCCCCCGCTGGCCCCGCCCCGTCGCGCCCCGCCCCCAGGCGCGCGCTCTGCGCGGCCACGCTGTCTACCGCGCCTGCGCCGGGAGCACGGGGCCGAGCGCGGGAGCGCGCGCGTCCGCGGAGCCCGTGCCTTGGAGCCCCGCCTTCAGGTGCGTTCAGCTAGGGGCCGAGCGCGACTTCCGGCACCGCGCGCTCCCGTCGCGGGCGCGCTGCCAAGCCTGCGGCGCCGGGGCGCACGGGGCCGAGCGGCGAGGGCGCGCGCGCGGGGCCGTGCCCTCACACACAGTTCCGCGCTCCGTCACCGGGGCTGTCTCCCCAGACCCGCGCCTCCCCGCCTGACCGCGCTGCGGCTCCGGCCCTGAGGTGAGGGGGGCGCCGAAGGCGGCGGCTTGGGAGACTCGCAGCGGGGTGTCGCCGCCGGGGGGGCGACGGGGGGCGGTGCGGAGGGAGACGGCAGCGAGGGGCTGGCGGGCGAGGGGCGGCGGGGGCTTGTGGGAGGACTCGGGAGTCTGAGGTGTGGGGTGCAGTGGGCTTCGAAAGGGGGCCGAGCCGAGAGCCAGCGGGACCCGGGACGCTCCCCCGGTGGGCGGAGCGCGGTTGGCCGCCTGCCCTGTTGGGTCCCGGGCGCCGAGGGGGCGCCACGATCCGGCGGCTCTGGGGGCGCGGGGTCGTTTGCCCCCTCAGGGCTTCGTTGGGGGGCACAGCTGGAAGCCCCTGCTCCGGAGCCTCTGGCTCCTTTGCACGCGCCTTCCTTGGGGGTTTCGTGCTGCTCGTTAGCGTGCGTGGTAGAAGGAGTTGGGGTGCGACGAAAATGCGCAGCTCGCATGACCCCATTTGGGGGGGACGTCCCCCGTTTTCCCACCCCAAAGAGAAGCTCCGCGAGGGAACATCCCTCGGCGCCCAGGGGCTCTCCGTGGGCTCCGGGAGCCGCTCGCCGTCGGGGCGATCACGGGCGGGGGGCTTCTGCCGCCCCCCCCCCCAGGCTGGAGGGACGTTTGTAAAGAAACGAGTCTGCAGGGACAAAGATCCATCACGTTTCTTGCCCGTCCAGGATGTTTTGAAAGGGGCAGAACGAGAGAAAAGGAGGATGTGTTGGGCTCTCCCGGCTCGGGGTTATCTCCTTGCATCCTGGGGGGCCGAGGTGGAAAATGGGTCGCCAGGAGGTTAAGTCACCTAGTGAGGCCCCATCTGGCAAGACGGTAGAGCTGAGATTCCAGACCAGGGGTGGCCTCGCTCATTCTGCAGCTCTGCCTCTGGATGTTTCTGCCCAGGCAGCCACATTATATGTTTTCAGGAAAGACACCACACAAGAGAACGTTATTAGGGTAGTTAGGGGTTTGCAGGTACTTGGGTTAAGATCGAACTAACTTTCATCTATTCTTTCCCTTCTCTTCTCTTTATTTGCTCACTAATTGTATTAAAGTTCTTTTCTATTAAAGGCCTTATGTACCAGAAAAAAAAAAAAAAAGATCGAACTAACAGGATACCTTGGACATGTGCCTTTTGAGTGTCTTTTCCTACAAACAGGATTCAGTGGGGGGAAAACTTCGAAATTTATTGAATTGTGTTAATTCATTACAGATTACTTGAATGTCTTTTATACCCCAGAAACTATGCTGTACCAGGATTACTAAAATGAATACACTGTATGATCTCTGCTGTTGATCTTAATTGAGAGATTGTCACATGCAAGACTTTTGTAATATTCTACTAAATTGTCATCTTTATTAATGTGTTAACTGATTGGGTTAATAGTTGTTTTAAGCAGAGGCTTTTAGGAACCTATTAGATGTAAGAAAAGGCATTGGATAATTTGTGAGGTGGGTACCATTGCATTGTTATTTTCCCATTCAGCAAGAAATAATAGTCATAAAATTTAGGTTAAATCATTGCGGCAGTTAGTATTTTATTGCACTACTGTCTGTGAATTTTAAAACACTAGAGAAGAGAACATTTATAATTTATCCCCTGTTGAGTTAAAAGGCTTGATTTTTATAGTGCTTTTGTTTTATTGGTTGAGAAGCCATGATGTGGGAAATTCTTTCAAGTCACCTGCAAAGACTGTTTCTAATGTTGCCTTTTAAATACTGTTCATAGCCTCGTCTTTCAAAAAAATAAATCTTAAAAGTATGGTTAATACCAGATTCCATTTAAACTTCTGTGGGTCAGGATTTTTAATGAAAACAGTCTTTAAGCCAAAACATCACTTTGTAGAAATATGTTAACCGTACCTTACACACAGTGATAGGTCGGTGGCTATATAAAGGATAATAGGAGATTGGGGAATTTTTCTTCTGATTGCTTCAGTTTCCTCAATGAGGTAGTAATAATGTGAAAGCTTCGGAGGTTTGGGAATTGGGAGAATGAATGGACTAGTGAAATAACATGACTTTTAAGCAATTAATTACTCTTAGGTATGAAAAGTGTAGTGAAAGAAATATAGGATGCTGTATGTGGGTGCACAAAAGGAAGGTATCTAATTTTGCATCCACAGTATTTTAAAGATCGTTTTCAATGCCTGTCTTTACAGTGTTCTCTAGAGCTTACACTAGCACCCTTTGCCTGGTTCGCTTTGGCTCTGTCTCTGCTGTATCTCAGATTTTCTTATATAAGTCAAGCGCTTTTGGGAGTCTAGCTTTTCTGTTCTTTTTCCCCCTCCATTCCGTTTTTTCCCCCAGTTAGCGCATCATATTTTTTTTAGATATAGTGGGCATACAACATTAGTTTTAGGGGCCTCCCAGGTGGCACAACTGGTTAAATTGCAGCACAGTGAAGCTATCCAGAGCCACTACAGCACAAGTTTGATCCCAGCCAGGGAGCTTCCCACATGGCGCAGCGACCTCTGCTGATTCGCCCACTGCTTCCCTCAGCAGTGTACTTAAGTAGCTCTGTTTGTTTTGCTCCGCACTCTGTCTCTGGTGAATCCTCTCACCACCCCACCCTCTGGCCTACACCCAACTTGTATGCATAAATAAATAAATAAAATAAAATAAAAACAACAACAATAAAAACATTAGTTTTAGGTATCCAACATAATGATTTGATATATGTATATAGTGTGAAATGATCACTGTCTCAGTTTATATTAATTTTATCTGTCCTCAAAGTTAGTGAGCATCTAACTTGTTTTCTTTTTTCCAAATTATATTTGGTGCATAAATCCCTAGTAAATGTTAAATGAAGATGCTGCTTTTCTTCTTACTCCTTTATTCTGTAACAGGGATCTGCAAACTTTTTCTATAGAGTCAGATAGTAAATCTTTTAGGTTTTGCAGACCATATGGCTTCTGTCTCAATATTTCACTCCTCAGTGTGGCACAAAAGCAGTCATAAACAACACAGAAGTGAATGAATATGGCTGTGTTCCAGTAACACTTTGTAGACACGAAATTTGAATTTCATGTAATTTTGGCATGTCACAAAATATTTTTTCCAGCCTTTTAAAAATGTAAAAAACACTAAACTCATGGACTGTACAAAACAGTGGATCCATTTAGCCTCAGTCATCTCTACTGTGTTATTTGTAGGTCTTTGATCTCTGAGGACCTCAGCAAGCCTTGATAAAGGACTTTGCTGTAAGATGATATTGGTTACAATATTATCATTGATAGTAGAGAAGCAAAGATAAATAAGCCTGTCTTTTTGGTCAAGGATCTCAGGGTCAAGTTCAAGATTTAAGAGGTGTAAACAAATGATACAGTTTAGTAAGTTGCAGTTATGTTTATCAATTGGATATAGATGTGGAAGAAAGGAGTGTTAATTAGCTTTGCTTGGGTGGGCCAGGAGTAGTCTCTGACTGTCATCTGGCAGATGGGGAATGCATTTTCAGCTAAGAGCCTTTTTGGGACTCTTTCAAGCATCCTGAGAAGGTTATTGACCGTTATCTCTTACCAGGATTACTGTGAACATCAGGATGACTTAATTGCCTTTTTTTATTGGACATAATCTTTATTCAGTTTTCACAGAAATAAAACTCATACATTCTAAGTTTTTATCTAATAATTGTTTTTAAAGGTCATATTCAGTTTTTATTGCTTTGAGAAATGCGGAACATTTCATAACTTGTGTAATGTTGCAATCAATAGTTCTTTAATTAATGAATGAATTTTTGATGTTGAATTTTGAATTATGTGACTTCTAGTCTTTTTAAAATCAGTTAGTACATTAGAAATGAAAGCTGGACTTCAGTACTTTGAAGTTTTCTTGCAATTTCTTAGAGATAGTATGAATTGTTTTATCTAGGAAAATATCTAGAAGAGTTACAAATTTGGTTAAATCTTTAGTGATATTAAGTATTTAAATCTTGTCTAATTTTTATTTAAAGTCCTACCATAAACTATGCATTCCCCAGATATGCTGTGGAGCAAATGCAAAGTAACTTTATATTAAAAAAAAAATTTTACCCTTACTTGGCTTTGTTAAAGAGTTTTTAAAGCTGCTGCATTGGTGAAACTTTGAGTTGGAATCATATCAATTTATACATTTTTTAGAAAGTATAATTTGATAAAAATAATGCCATTAGAAGTTTCATTGTATTTCCGTTATTAACTTGTGTTTTTAAAATATCATCTTCTAATATAGTTGCAAAAGAGATTTTATCTTGGTCTATTCAAAAAGTTGCTTTTTAATGATGTATGGCTCTCTACCATTTCCAACTGAGCCACAGGCTTGTATAAATTCTACAGTAGGTGAAATGCTGGATATTTTCTGTTTGATTCTGTTACTGCTTATCGTCAATGTTAAAATGTGAGGTAGGCCAAACATCTTTTACTAACTTTTACTTTCATTCTTTCAAACCCCAATATAAAACTATAACATTTGGGATAATTAAAGGGAATAATAGCACAGAAAGAGGAAATTGAGAGTTCTGTGCTGCAATGTGACTTTTGTTATGGTTCAGGAAAAGGACCTGGGACAGTAAATTCTTTATAGATGTCCCCTTGCTGGCCATACATCATTCCTAGCTTTGTGGTCCTGTTCTCAGATGAACATTTCTGTCAGAAGCACAACTTTCGTGCCACCTCTGCTGGGTGGATCTCCCCCTTTCTTTCAGGAAACCTCATTCGCTTACTGGTAAGAGTGGGTCTCATTTATCTTTGGCTGAGTTCTTCAAGATGGAAGACGGCCTTCTCAGACCCTTCTTCCATCCCGACTTCCCATTGCAGACCCTGCAAAACAGTGGGGGATGGAAGTGAGAAGAGGGAACTTCAGTGATTCCCCTCCCTATTCTCTCTTTTTCCTCTGACAACTCCCTAACCCCCCCCAAAAAAAAAACACCCCCCAAAAGGACAAACATTAATTTTCAGAGACAAGGTGGCCTCAGCACTTGAAGGAGAATATTTTCCTACGCACACTCTAATTTGCAAGGAATCTTTTACAGTGGAGTTAGTACTTGACATTATTATGTGGAACAGTCCTCTCGGTTTATTCCCCATAGCCCTTTTCAAATTGGACCTGATTAGATCCTGAGTGTGGAGGCTGAGGAGGGCAAATGAGGTTTATTGTTAGTTTGCAAGACCTGACTATAGCTTTGAAGTTAATTATTAGATGAACATTAAATTAAAGATTTACAAAGAATCAATGTTAAGAATTTTTAAATAGAAATGGTGCCATGTATCATATTAGATTCAGATGTACCAATATATACGTGTGTATATATTTCTGTGTATTGTGAAATAATCACTTCGATAAATACAGATACCATTCATCACCATATTTGTTAAAAACTTTTTCCTCTTGTGAGGAATGTTTCATTTTTAAAAATCAAACTGCAAAACCAAGTGTTTCATGTCATGAAGAAAATAAGCAGTCACTTGTGTTTTCTTCTTAATGTTTCGTTTTAATAATGTGAATAGATAGGAACTCAGGGTTATTCAAATGTAACATTTTCACGATTAAACTAAAACTCAAGAATATAAGAAATGTCAACTTCTTTAGGTCAGTCATACTATAATTACACATACGTATAATATGAAATTATATGAATTCATAGCAGGTTTCTTACTTTCCTTTTATATCGTTTTTGTTCATTTGCCATCCACTCTTGGGATTTCAGACTGAAGTGTAGACCATTCTAACACATCAGTTTGCCTTCAGATGCCATTTACCGTATCTATTAAGATTTTTATTCTTTCAGTCCACTTCATTTCCAAGTTCTCTAGCAGCCTTTTCTTAATTGCTTTGTTACTGTTTCATGAATATAATATTCCTTGTTATTCCTTTTAGGATATTAGTTACACTACTCTTATACACAGTAGAGATGACCTTGCTACCAGGCACCATTTCTTGCTTTGCATTATTAATTCTAACAACCCAGAAAACTGGGTGTTATTTATTTCTCCATTTTACAGATGAGAAAATATAAACTCAGGAAAGATTAGTAATTTTCTCAGGGTCTTGAAGCTAATACGTGGCAGAGACAGGATTCATGTTTAGTTAGTTGGTGTGGTTCCAGAGGTCACACTCTGAAAGGCTTGCTTCAGGCACTATTAATTCTTATGTTTGTTGATTTTCTTGCCTTCTTTTCATGGTATTGTTTTTCCATAAATGTTTACCGACCCGGTTTCTATGTTATCTTTATGAGATTCCTTTTCAGCATGTTTGATGCTGTCTGGGTTTACTGTCGCCTGTTTCTCACTTGATTGTGTGTGCTGGGCGAGGAAAGAATGGTGCTGGCCTGCTGGAAGTCAGCCATCTCTTTGGGTTGGCGCTGCCTCTCTGTTTAAATGTCCGTATTCACTGTTGCACACTGAGGGCGATGAAGAGCTCAAGTTGGAATTTTGCTTGGTATGTAAAGCTCTTCTTCAAAACGTATTTTAACTCAAAGTAGAAATTAAACTTGAAAATACCAAAATTTAAACGAGATACCTCTTTTTAGCAAATTTGAAATAAATTCTTAGCTCAGTTTATGTTTGTGTTGATTTTTAATTTTTTTGAAGAGATGACAGACCAAGATAAATCATTGATAGGTAGAAAGTACTCCCTAAAGACTGGGCATGAAGTAGTGCAGGACTTTCTGACTAAGGAAAAATGTTGAGGAAAAAACTACCTAAAGAATAGAGCTCAGGCTGACAGAACACTACGTGAAAGCACCTTTTGCTTATTAAAGGACTTTGTGCTTTGGAGGAAAGGACATAAAACTGAAGGCCGAGTCTGGCAACCTGGCAAAAGAGTGAAGGATAGCGAGAAAGCCAGGCTACCTCCTTTCACATGTTTACAGCCAAATTACTTATAAATGAAGATGAAGATCTCTGGAAGACAACTAGATGACCATCTTATGCTTAAAGAGGCGAGGGTAGGAAAAATTGAAATGTAATTGTGTCTGGAATATTACTGGGGCAGCAAAACCCAGGAAAGGGAGGGACAGCTGTAATACAAAGCCTGTGTGTTGACTGAGGGCCTCACACCACATCAGGGACTTTAACCAGGGTCTGTTGGAGAAGGAGCACACACAATTGGTGTGCAGAACAAGAGGTTCTACTTCTAGGAAACTATACTGCCACATAACAACCAGTCAACCAGGGTGGGAGGGTAAAATACCCTGCACTTTTAAACGGGAGAACTGGAGGTCAGTGGATAGTTTTGGCAACTACTGGCATAGGGTTTGTGTAAAGTGGTGATTGTTGGCTTGAGCTTGGCATTTCTGATGAATAGCTGGAGCCCAAACCTGTGGGGAAAGCTCGACTGGCTTATCTGTGCCTCTGTGCAAAAGAGGCTTTTTTCTATATCTTGCTGCTGTGTTATGCAAAACACCTGCCTCATTTTCCTCTTACCCCCATCCAGGACCAAAGTCTAGATAACTATATAGGGAGCAAATTGCCATTAACCATTTTAAAGCATCTGGGTCTTGGCAACAAGAACAAGTGCCTCTGGACAAAGCTCTGTACTTGAGTGACAAAGAGAACATACAACATACCCCTTAAAGAGAGCTATTGACAACAACACAATAATAGGGGATTTTAATACCCACTTAAAACTGATGACAGGTTAACAAAGACAAAATAGATAAGGAAACAATAGCCTTAAATGATGAACTAGATTAGGTAGACTTGATAGACATCTAGAGAACATCTCCCCAGCCCCCACTGCAGCATATATGCTTTTCTCAAGTACATACGGAACGTTCTCAAGAATAAACTGTATGTTGGGACACAAGTCATTTTCAATGAACTTATGAAGATTGAAATTATAACAAGCCTTTTTTTTTTTTTTTGAGTGTAACATTCTGAAACTATTGAAAAGTGGAAAAACTTTGAACTTTAGCTTGAAATTAAGAACATACTGCTTAGGGGGCCTCCCTGATGGCATAGGGGTTAGGTGTCAGTGCTATCACCATGAGGGCCTGAGTTTGATCCCTGCCCAGGAAGCTAATCCATATATGGTACAGCAGACCTCTCCTGTGTCACCCACTGCTCCCTTCAGCTCTGTATTTCAGTCAATCAGTCTGTTCTGCTCCCCACTCTGTCTCTGGTGAATCCTCTCACCACCTGTACCTCTGGCCACCTGTACCACACCCCAGTTTTTCTACTCATAAATAAATTAATTAATTAACTTTAAAAAGCAACAGACTGTTTAATAACCACTGGGTTAAATAGGAAATTAAAGCAGAAATTTAAAGATATGTGGAAATTTATGAAAACAGTGACACAGCTATCAGAATTCATGGGCTTCTACAAAAGCGGTATAAAAACAAAGTCAGTTGCAATATAGGCAAGACAAGAAGCAAGACAATCTCAAATAAACAATTTAACTTTACACCTAATGTAACTTGAAAATGAAGAACAAACAAAACCTAAAGCTAGAAGGAAGGAAATGATAAAAGTTAGAGTAGAAATGAATGAAATAGAAATTTATAAATAGACTACAAAAAGATCAATGAAATCATGAGTTTGGTTCTTTGTAGGGATACACCAAGTCAATAGACTTCTAGAAAGGCTAATAAAGAAGGGAGACAAAATTTAATAAATAGAATTAGAAATGAAAGAGAAGAAATAACTACTGCTATTATAGAAATACAAAGGATCAAGAAAGTTTACTGTGAATCACTATGCTAAAAATACAATAATCTTAAAGAAATGGGTACATTTTTAGAACAATATAACTTATCAAGATTGAACCAGGAAGAAACAGAAAATTGGAATAGAATGATCACAACTACAGAGATCAAAACTGTAATTTAAAAAAAAAATCTCCCCAAATGAGTAACAGAATCAGATGGCATTACAAGTGAACTTTAACAAACCTTTAAGGAAGAATTGATACCCATTATACCCAAATTATTCCCCAAAAAATCAAAGAAGTGGGAATACGTCCTAAACCATTCTGTGATGCCAACATTATTCTAATAACAAAACCAGACAAAGACATCACATTAAAGAACAACAGAACATTATCTCTGGTGAATATAGATATGAAAATTTGCAACAAAATACTGGTTAATCAAATTCAGCAGTACATTACAAAGTTCATAAATCTCATGACTTAGATTTATTATAGGGATGCAAGGTTGGTTTAACATTTACATATTTCTTAATGTAATACATCAGCAAACAAGAGGATGGAAACCACGTGATAGTACCAATCATTTATCACTAAAAACTCTTAAGAAAAATGTCAATAGAGGGACATACTGTGGCATAATAATGGACATATATCACAGATTTATAGACAGTATTGTACCTCATGGTAAAAAACTGATTATATACATATATATGTGTTATATATGTAAAAACTCCAACTAGGGATAGATGGAAAATTCATGGACTTTATACAAGGTTATTAAAGACAAGCTGAAGCTTAGGGAGCAGTTCTCAGGGAAGGAAAAAATACTGTGGGCTCATTAGCGTCTCTATAAGGGCTCTCTTTGTCGTTGTTTTTGTTGTTAAATTGAACTGAACATGCAGCTTCAATTTGAATGAATAATTCAGTGGTCCCCACTAAATCAATGTGTTTTGGAGGTAACTTGAGAATGTTTTTGCTGTGTTGGTTAGTGTGTCTGTTTTGTACTAAATCATCCTTGAACGACTGCTTTTTCTTATTGGCCTAGAGATGATTATTAATTTTTTCCAGAACCTGATGTAACATTGATGAGGTTGCTGGAAGATTTTTTTTTTTAATGTATCACCCACTTTTTGACTTAGTTTTTCTGTTTTCGATTTATTTAATATTTTTATAGTCTAATTGTTTAATTACTTTTTTATTATATGAATAACACATTAATTGGAGAATTGAGAAAAAGCACCAAAAAAGTAAATGTTGTCTACTTTAAATGTCCTATTAAATTAAAAATCTCTTCTGTACATAAAGAGGATGTTTAGCCCAAATTTTAATTTTTTATATATATATATATATATATATATATATATATATGAAGATAAGCTGTCTTTAATTTTTAGCAGTTTTTTTAGCAGTTTGATTATGATGTGTATGGGTGTGAATTTCCTTTGATTAATCCTGTTTGGAATTCACCGGATTTCTTGAAACCTGTAAGTTTTTATCTATTACCAAATATAGATGTTTCCAGCTATTAATTCTTAAAATAATTTTTTTTAAACAATTACACTCTCCTTTTGGGACTCTGATAACATAAATGGTAGACCTTTTGTTATTATCCCACACAAACCCTATTTTTAAAAAAGATCTTTTGCTTTCTTCAGATTGCTTACCTTCTATTGCTGTAATTAAGTATACTGACTCTTTTTCTATTGTATGCATTCTGCTTTTGAACCCACTCCATGGACTTTATTTGTTACATTGTTTTCCTGTTGTAAATTCTATTTGGTGCTACTTTATGTCTTGTTTCCTTGCAGAGATTTTCTATTTTTCACTGTTTTTTGCTGGAACACTTTTTAAAGTAGCTGCTTTATAACTTTTGTCAGATAATTCTAAAGTCTGTGTCATCTTAGCATTAGAATTTGTTGATTTTCTTTACTTAATAGAGTTGATATTTTTCACATGCTTCATTTACTGAAGTTGGGTTAAATGAGACTCTCACACTATGGAAATTGTTGTTGTTTTCTTTTATTGTACTATTCTGTCAACCCGATTAGGTGTAAGTCAGCTTTCACTCACATTCTTTGAGCTGTGGTTCTAATTCCAGTTTAGTTTTCAAGTCTTTGACCAGTCTGGATCTGGACAGCGGGGAGTTGGTTCAGTTCCTCAAGTCTCTGATACACAGAATAGAATTAAATCTATGTATGCCCAGCTTGGGACTAAATCTAGGAATTAACAAATAACTTTATTGGCTTATGTTCCTGAGCTCGGTTTTAATTTGTTCTCTTGGCTACTTTCTGATTCCCTGTAGCTCCTTTTTTCCATCTAGCAACCAGAAATTAAGGTTTATTTGTCCCACCGGATCACACACTTCCACAACTGAATCCACAACATCAGGGCCCCAGGACAGGAGGTGGAGATAAAAGCAGTGAGATTTGGTCCCATCTGCTTGGAATCATAGTTCCACTTAATGGAGAAAAACTTTCACCTGCCTCAGAGTTTTGGCTGCCTCAAGTTTTCTTTGCTGCATTCTGGTGCTGCTGCATGATACTATTTGGAGAACAGTGGCACAGGAAACTATAGGCAAAGAAAAATAGTTTGGGTATTTCTACATTCTCTCTGAGTTGAAGCCTTTCTTTTCCTTCTCCTCAAACCAGAACTAGAGAGCATCTGGAGCTTTCTTTGTACCTGGGTTCCTGCTTCCAGGGCATTCAGTTTGGGGGATACAGAAAGGAAAAGTGGCAGTAAGTTCAGGTAGGGTAGTATTTTGAACTATGGTTCCCCCTTGTTTCTCATGTCACTTTTCATTCCTCGGGTTCTTCAAATTGCTGTTTTCTGCAGTTTGTTCAGGAGACAGCGTAGAGTATTCTTAACTCCATCTAACTGGAGACTGAAACATTTGCCTGTTTGTGCTGTTAATAATGGTAGGTGCCTTACTGTGTGCTTCCTGTTTTTTTTTTGTTGTTGTTGTTGTTGTTTGTTTGTTTGTTTGTTAATCTTCCCCCTTTAATAGACTGATCCAGAAGAAATGGCTACAGCAATTAGAGAGGTGGGAGTTTGGAGACAGACCAGAACACTCCTACTGAAGAATTACCTGGTTAAATGCAGGACTAAAAAAAGTAGTGTTCAGGTAAGTTAAATGCCTCTTCCTTGTGCCGTGTTATAGTTTTTGATATGTTCCATATTAAGAAGTGACTTAGTTTGCTGGTACACATTTATTATAATTTTATATTCTTAGATCCCTTTAATTTTTCTTGTGGAATAAAATCTTGACTTGTTAGCCACAGAAAAGCATGCAAATTATGTAATTTTTTCTAAATGTTACAATTTTAATGATTTCTGATGTCAGCGTTTAAATTTGAACTTTTAGGCATGCATTTCCCAAGTTTCGATAGTCTCCAGATAGCTTTGTTGAATATTATTCCACAGTTCCCTCCCTGTCACCTCCCATCTTTTTGGGGTCAGGATTGAATTGTTCAGGATTACTAAAATACATCACATATTTGTAACGATAAGCATATATTACTTTTAAAGGTAGAAGAACAAACAATGACTAATCAGTTCATAATAATTTTAAAGGATGAAAATAAATTATTCATCTTCCCTTGAAACCAGCAGCAATTAAAAAGCAAGATGAAATGATAATTTCTCCCTACTAAAGCAGACTAATTTAGCTCAGCTGAGATTTAATAGTAGAAATATAAGTATAATTAAAGGAAGTGCTTTAATTCAAAATTGAGTAAAGAAATTTATGATGATCCCTGTTAGGGATATTTGATAATTTACTTTAATTAAATATTTATGAAAATAGGTAAATAATTTGTATTTTAGCAAAAAATAAATATAAATCAATAAAATATTAATATATAAATAAAATTATTCATGAGTGAATTATTATCTTTTATAATAGTAACCTAATATATTTGAAAATTAGCATTTGTCATTTAAATTTATTATGTGACTTGAGTCTTTAAATATTTCAGTAAAACTGAGTGTAAAGGAAGAATGATGTAGTACCCCCACTGGTTTAGGTAATTCTTCATGTCTTTTCTTAGTATTACATTATTTACATAGAAATCCTGGTACTTTTTGCTGCCATTGTTACACTTTGTCACGTTTTGTTTTCTTTACTCTAGGAAATTCTTTTTCCACTATTTTTTTTATTTTGGTTAATATTAATTAGCATGATGCACCCGAATAAGAAATACGAAGAAGTGCCTGATATCCAACTTAACCCTATGGACAAATCCCTCATTTCGCACCTAATTCTTGGTTACACTCCAGCGACTAACGTTACGAGAAACATCATGCAGATGGTTTCTACAGAGCACCTGTCAAAGGGTACTGTGACTTACAGTTTACACCAGAATGCCTCTTTAATGCTTTTCTGCTTGCTTTATTAAGTAGATCACCTTCTTTTTTTTTTTTTTAAGATTGATTTATTTATGCATACAAGCTGGGGTACAGGCCAGAGGCATGAGGCAGTGAGAGGGTTCACCAAAGACAGTGGGGAGCAGAACAGGCAAATCAATGGAAACACACTGCGGAGGGGAGCAGTGGGCAAGATAGGAGAGGTCTGCCATGCCATGTGGGAATCTACCCCACCGGGCATTGAACTCGCGTTGCCACTGCTGCCAGCTCCGCAGCGCAGCGCTTAACTGCTGCGTCACCGGGGAGGCCCTAGATCACCTTCTTAATGTTTAGAGGCGTGTTCCTTCACAATAGCATAGTTTTATAAAAATATTAAAATTATTAAATTCTGCTCCCTTAAGTTTCTCCTGAAAACTTACAAGCTTGGTGATAGGAAGCATATTTTACATGTTTTAGTATTTTCTGTTTAATTCATAAGTATGTCTGGATAGAATAAATGATTTGAAGGAATACTGCAGTTTGACTCTGACTTATATTAACAAGCTAGAAATACATGATAAAGATTATAGAACAATAATCTTATCAGATTGCCATATCTGCTTATGGAGGTATAAGTTGTCTACTGAAGAAGTATTTAGTTTTTGAGACTATGATTGTGACTAAGTACCTGAGTATTTGTCTTGGATTGTACTTTTCACCAAGAAATGGACTGGAGATCAGTGGAAGCAGTGAGGTACTTTTGAGCCCAAAGGGGCTGGGCGAACTTGAGGCAGTAACTGGCAAGAGTGACAAATGTTTGTACCATGGTAACTGATTTAATGAAGTGCTGAATTATAGAAAATAGCAGTTTTACATCTTGTCTTTTGTCACATAGATTAGTTGTAATTAGCTCCTAGTATGTATCAGCACAATATTGTATAATGCATCACTAAATAGGTGATGTCTGTATCATCAGAAGCCAAGTAACTTTTTCCCTGTACTACCTTTAATATTTTTATCAAACACATATTTTATTGGTATATAAAAATGTTTTTTGCTTTATTATATTAAGTATAAGTAACAGAGAGAGCCACAAGAATTTAGCATGCCAGCTCAAAAAACTGATCAGAGATTTTGAGAAATACTAATCTTTTATTCTAGTCACCACATGTTCTGAGACTTCTGTGGTGAAAATAAGTTGCTTGTAAATGAAATGTCACAAAAATATTTAAAATTACAATTATCTAATGTGAAAGGAAATGTCAGCTAGCTATGATAACAGTATTTTTTCCATATATATATATGTATATCTTCTAAGTAAGGAATAGGAAATTTTTATTCAAAGAATAGTTGCGCTATAGTTACATTTTTAGTTTCAAAGAATTGTGGAATTTTCTTTTTAAGAAATACATGAAAATAAAATATTTATCAAGGAGTTGTTTCTATAGTTTTACTTCGACATAGTTAAATGAACTGCATATATGGCAATAAAGTTGATGCTGTACTTAAATATATTAGTAATGTATTACACTGACAATTTTGTCATCAAATGACAGCCATGAAATAGTGTGTAAAACTGTACCGTTCTTTCATTTTTCATTATTTAGCATTCATTTTCTGGGAATTAGAGAATAAAACAAAAGTACTTATAAAATACTACATTCATCAAATACAATGCTAAATTTGGTGTGTTGTAGTAAACTATTGTAATCTGCAAATTAACTGCATTGTTATACTATTTTATAGATATAACAACAGAAGAATATACAACAGAAAATGAATTGATAGCATCCAGTCTTTCTAAGTCCAGCAACTTTGTTGGTGTGGTTTTCAAAGACTTCATGTCCTATGAACTCCGTTTTTTTCCTGATATGATTCCAGTATCTTCTATTTATATGGATTCAAGAGGTAAACAGCCCTAAGTAATAACTGAAAATCAGTTAAATGCATGTCTTTGTGCTCTTAGTTCATATGCAGAATTTGACATTGGCATTTTCATCTATACTTCTGCAGATGAGGAAAAGTCAAGTAGAGCAAAATATATGTCTACATGTAATACAAAATTTATGTACTTATTTTAATTTTTATATGCATTATTATTTTGATGACAGTAACAAAACAAAATGAATGGTATCTTGAATTATGTAATGGTCTCAATCTGTATTTTTTTTATGTAATTATGTCACATATGGTATGGTAGATTACATATCTTTAAAATCTCAAAATCTTCCACCGAATCAGCTCTATTAGTTATATACTTGAAACATGGAAAACAGCCTTCAATTCTTAAACATTTGAAGAGAAATTATGAGCCACAAACCTTTATTTAGCAATGTTAAGGTCACCAGGCTAAGTACTGAATTTGCGACTTGATTCCATAAACCCCTTACAGAAGATTTTTTTCTTTTCTTTTTACCTGGACTGGAAGAATTTTGAAGCGGCAAATCGTTATAGTATGACTTTAAAACAGAAAGGTGGCTTTATTTTAGTTAACTGTGTTTATAATTACTTTCTTTTCAGTTCTATTCATTTACCATTCAGTAGCCTACCAAATGTAACTCTCCAAAAAACTTCAAATGTGATCGATATTGCTTCTCATTGAAGGGCAGTTACTTGTTTTCTTTGATTCTATAGAGATTGATTAGTTATTTTACTTTGGTAACTTTCCAATGCTATCTTTAAAAGAAAGTATTTTGATGTTGTGCAAAATCTAGTACCTCTTACTATTCCCCTTTAGCTGGCTGTTCAAAATCATGTGAGGCTGCTCAGTACTGGTCCTCAGGGTTCACAGTTTTACAAGCATCCATCGATGCTGCCATTATACAGGTAAGTATGATAAAGTGAGAAAAATAAAGCCAAACCATATTTTAACCATTACTCCCTGACTTTTATAATGGGATTTGGTTTGACTGTTGTCCAGCATACAAAATACATAACTTATTACAACTCCTTTAAGAACAAAGATAAGGAGGAAGTCACGTTTTCTGATTTAACGTTTTTTGAAACCTTTATTAATGGTTTCTAGGCATATGATTCAGCATTCTCTCTATCTGTATTATTTTATCTATGTTGCTCACGGGTAATATGAAAGGTATATTTTGTAGCATTTTTACTTTAATAAAAATAGCTTAGAAAAAGTATCTTTATTATCCTAATCTTAATTGTAGTTTTTTTTTTTTAATTTGGCACACATTTATCGCTTATTTGCCCAGTACTGTTTCTTGAGACTGTGGTTCAGTAGTATGTTACCATTAAGATTGTGTATAAATGTTATAGTTATATCAAAGACATGGTTAGGTTAGACCATTTGTTTCACATTTTGGTGGAATGAACAGGACACCTCAAAGAGACCTATCTCTGCTAGTTGTTCATTAGTAATGTAGTAAAATAACTACAATAAATAATGCTTTTCTTGACAAGGTTGTAAGAACCAAATGAGATGGTATATATAGAATTGTTGTATAAATTTCCAAATAAGTGTACTATAGTTAGGGTAACATAAAAATTCAATAAAAAAAGTTTAAGGTAAAGGCAGTCAACAAAAGGACATATCACATTGATGATCTCATTGTACTTATTTATATTTTGGCCAAAGACCTTAGAGATCTACAACCCAGAACACACTGGCTGAATAAGCAGAGCAGATCTCATTTAGACATTCAATTGAACATTAGAAGTTTCATACAGTGTACATAGTTTTATTTGTACAGTTGCATATATAGATTTTAAAACAATAGGACATGCTACTTAAAATAACATTTTTTAACCAGTCAATTTTTCATGGCACTAATAATCATTCCTTAATTCATCAATTTTATAAAAGCATGTTTTTCTTAAGATACATCAAATTGTCTGCTTAAGATGATAATTGTGCAGCTTTATGTGCTTTGATAAATTATTTAATCAAAAACACTTTCCAACTTCAGACTTTAAGCTTTATGTATGCTTCCAAAGTGAATAAAAACATTATTCAACTCTGCTCCATAATGCTGGGATCATGATACAGCTTTATTTTAGGTGTTTAGCTTTTTGGGGATTTCTGTTCTGTTCTAGGTTACTATCTAAAGTTTGGGGTATAATTGTCGCATTTTATTAGGGACTACTATCAGAACTAAATTAATTGAATGTATTTACATTTTCTAATTATAGTTGAAGACCAATGTTTCTCTTTGGAAGGAGCTGGAGTCAACTAAAGCTGTTATTATGGGAGAAACTGCTGTTGTAGAAATAGATACCTTTCCCCGAGGAGTAATTTTAATATACCTAGTTATAGCATTTTCACCTTTTGGATACTTTCTGGCAATTCATATTGTAGCAGAAAAAGAGAAAAAGTTAAAAGAGTTTTTAAAGATAATGGGACTTCATGACACTGCCTTTTGGTAGGTTATTAAAAGTTTATTGCTTAGTATAATTAATGATTATAGTAAATGTATACAAACCTTAAGAAATGTAATTTTGTTATCCATGTGATTTGATAAGGTGCTGACCCTGTTTTCTTAAAATGATTGACTTTGGTTTTTAATATGAGACTAGTCACCAAAATTTAACATTTACTTGTTTGACTAACAGAAGTAGCAGTTGGAAAGCTCATCTTTATTTTACATGTTTAAATTTTATTTCTCATTTTGTTTGAATCACTGAGATGTATTCCATGTACTTCAGTATATATGCTAGTGTTAAGAAAATACAAGATCTTGAAAAAGTAAAAATTAGTTACTTGTTACAGTCTCCCCCAATATCATAACATAAAATATCTTATTAAAAATTTGTTGAAATGATTTGTGTATGTGCCATGTGGGCTTTTTTCCACTGGAAATAGTTATTTTTGTGAATTAAGATTCAAATTACAAATAATTTTTAGAGAAACAAATGAAAATTTTTTTTGCACATGCAAGTTTTAATGTGTTAGCATTATTACACAGTGATAATTTTATAGACATGCATGCAGTTTTAATCAATAATTGTAAGTCTGTTATTCTTAACTGCCCACTATGCGGTAAGATAATTTATTTTTCCCCTCATTCTGGGGAAAAAGTTAATATTGTGTATGTGAATTGCCATTATAGCTCACTTAACAAAACTATTCCATTAAGCCCATTGCAACAACTAATTATGACACTTTACATAATGGGGGCATTGTGTATAACGTTTTGTTTGCTCATTTTTCCCTCACGTTGCTTTTGTAGTGATAATTTTTTAAGATGTGTGGGGTTATTAAAGTATTTTGAGAGGAAATAGTAACTGGAAGAATTTGAGCATTTTAGTCTACCCCCAGTGCCTCATCTTGCCTCTCTAATGATGGATTCAGTTTTGGTAATTTAGGTATCTTTTAGCCCTTTCTCAGTGATGATTTTTTTTTTTTAACGATGATTTCTTATTGCAAATTAAATAATGATCTCCTAACCTTAAAAATAAAAAGAAAACTAATTGTAGCAATTCCATTGAGCTCTGATTTGAGGAAAATTTTGAGAAGATTTAGTGAATTCATTGTTGATCTTGCGTTGCATAAATATAGTTGCTATGGTGTTGATTGGTGAGGACCCCTGTATTGTTTGTAGCGCCAAAAGTCATCAAAAGTTTAATTGTAGCACATGCCATGATGAAAATTCTTACTACTTTTTTCTGTGTTTTAAGAAAATCAGTAGTGATGTACCAGTAGGTTCAATTAGTTCAGTAAGAACTTTTGAGAATATTAGATTTCAGTCGACCATGGATTACTACTATTAATTTGTATAAAATTTTTTATGACTCTGGCAAGATACCATTTTATCACTGTATCTCTATCTCTGTGTGTGTATATATATATTTGTATCTGCATCTATAAATAAGTTTGCCTATAACATAAGCAAAATTGTAAAACCTACAAGAGCATTCATTTTCAGTATATGTGCATATATAGAAGTTAATAGATAACCTAATTTTAAGAATGAAATGGCTAAAATAATGGTGAATTTTGTTTAAAGTGATTTTTCTTAACTGTTTAAAGTTTATACATTTGATCGTAAATGTTTTATATTGTTATTTTAGGCTTTCCTGGGTTCTTCTGTATACAAGTTTGATTTTTCTTATGTCCCTCATTATGGCAGTCATTGCAACAGCTTCTTCATTATTTCCTCAAAGTAGCTGCATTGTGATATTTCTGTTATTTTTCCTGTATGGATTATCATCAGTGAGTATTTTAACTTGAAAATGTTATAAAGAGCTGTCAAGATATTTGGTTAATGAAGCAAAGTCTCATTTGGTTTACTTACAGTTGATACCTCATGAAAGACAGATTGACTTATATATAGCATCATTGTACCTTCTTTTTATGTGATATGATGCAAAATAGTCTCAAGTTTAAATTAACTTCTTTTCATATGATGTGTTTCACATTTAATTCCTGAGTCTGTCTTCTACTAAGATTGTCCAGTCTTAGGTTTTTTCCCCCTTTGTTTTCATGAAATCCTCCTTCAAATTACTTATGTCATAGGATGATGATGTATAAAGATATGTCTTTGTAAACATAGTTCTTTGTTCATGAAGCTACTGTTGATAATCGTTTGGTAAACGGATTGAATGCTTGCTGTTAATGACCAGCCATTTCAAGTGTTTCCAAATCCCCTTCTGATTGGCCTTTGTGCCTATGCTGTCCCAGCTGTTAAATATTTTGACTACTAGCCCTACTCTGTAACATGATCATTTACAAAGAACTCATATCCTTCTGTATTAATTTCCTACTTTTAAGTAGTTTTGCATCTTAACAACATATTATGTTTAAAAACTGGGTTCTGTATTTAAAAGCTTGTTGATTTATTGTTTGACACATATACACACCTCTAACTGTAGAAAACCTATTTATGGTTGCTGTAGTTCTGCCTAAAGAAGATGTAGTTTTCTCTAGTTTTACACATATGCCTATGTATAGAGGGGATGAAGTTTTTAGTATTCATCAATTACTATTTGTACGAAATTAAAATATCTTATGATAGCACTTAGTAATTGTTTTAATGAGTATATTTTCCAGTGAAAATTTGTTCTTTTACAAGTAAAATTTAATTTGCTTTCATATCAGTGTATATGAATGTTGCATTAATATTGTTATTTATATTTTATAGGTATTTTTTGCTTTAATGCTGACACCTCTTTTTAAAAAATCAAAACATGTGGGAATAGTTGAATTTTTAGTCACTGTGGCTTTTGGATTTGTTGGTCTTTTGATAGTCCTCATGGAAAATTTTCCCAAGTCATTAGTGTGGCTGTTCAGTCCCTTCTGTCAGTGTACTTTTTTAATTGGTATTGCACAGGTAGGTAATATTTTTTAATCATATATTCACTAAATACTTTCTTTTCAGTTCCAGGCAGCATATCACATAACCATTGATAGTTTCTTTGATTTGCAAAAAAATTCTTAAAATTTTTCTACTTAAGAAACAAATGATATTTGATGCTAGAGTACATTTGCTATTGGTTTCATTTATATTTTCCCCATTTTTAAGTTTTTCATTTATATGATCTGCATACAAATTTTCTACCTTTTGCTTAACTGTATCTCAGCTATTTGTTTCCTGAAAATTTGTTAGAAGTCATTGGTTGAAACGTCAGGTAATCTAGATTAGTCTGTGGCTTGATTATAAGTAAATTTATCTTAGATGTATGTCTGGCAGAAAATTGTGGAACAAAGTTTTCGTAACTATAGTAGTGAGATAAGTAGATCTGGTGGTTTTTATTGGTCAAGGATTCATGATATTGTCATTCACCTAAATCATAATTAGATTTACAAATGTGATTGTTAACTGGTTTTTACAGGCATAGTCAGGTTCTACGGGGAAAACTCTCATAAAAAACGATATAATAGAATTTAAATTTGGTCATTGTATAAGGAAAAAATGTAATTACTTAATGTAAGAGATTATTCATATTGACAGGTTAAAATTCTTTTGACTTGTGAGATGTCAGATAGATTGTTAATGAATATTGAGTTAAGCAGATTTTAATTAATTGAGGCCTAACAGCTATTATACATTTTGAGAATCCACTGAGTAGCCGTCCACTTAGGAATGTAGACTTAAAGATATATATGCTTTTGTTATCAGTTGGAGGAACTTCCAATGTCATTTATTTCATACCCTTTTCACAGGTGATTTTTGAAATCCGGCGTGGTTGGTACATTTATAGTTTATTCACTTAATGAAAGATCTGGGACCTACCTGAGGTCTCAGTGTTCAGTGTCTCTCTCTCTCTCTCTCTCTCTCTCTCTCTCTCTCTCTCTGTCTATCTATCCATCCATCCATCTATCCTATCACATATATCTGCTATGAAGAACTTAAGTAGTTGTGTTAATTAATCAGAGAAGCTTTTCCGTTTTCACTCTTAAAAAATGCTGGCCATAATTTTATTCTTTAACAGTTTGTTTGATTTCCATGTAGACCATAACTCTTATTTGCATTAATTAGCATTAGCATCATACATAATAGCATTAAAACAAATGTTCCAGGAGTGAATGTATATTAATTTTAGTAGCACAGCATTATAAACATGATAGGAAGTGATTGCTGTGATAAACTTAGATTTTGTAAAATTTTATTGTTTTCTTTATAAATGGTGGATTGTTTGGTTTGTTAAAAGACCTAGTTTGGTTACTGACATTCTGGATATACTGAGTAACTAACTAGCATTAGCTTTTGCTTATTTTTACCATTTTTCATAATAAGTTGATGTTTCTATTTTTTAGGTCATGCACTTAGAAGATTTTAATGAAGGTGCTTTATTTTCTAATTTGACTGAAGGCCCATATCCTCTAATTATTACTATTATCATGCTAGCACTTAATAGTATATTCTATGTCCTCTTGGCTGTTTATCTTGATCAAGTCATTCCAGGTATGCAGGTATTGGATTTTACATTAAAGATTTTCAGTTTTTCTTCCCATTTAGGGTCAAATTGAATTTAATTATTTTTTTCTAGCCAGAGTACCATAAGTCATATTCATTGTTATAGTTTTTAATTTAAAATAAGTATATTTTATACCTAATGCCTGAACATCTAGCAAACGTAAGATTATGTTAAGAGAGCAGATTATTTTGAAAGCCCTAAGCCCCTAACTGAACTTCTTAGTCCTATCTTTTTACCTCAAAAGGTTTTGTTATTTTATTCTCTAAGATACAAAACTATGAAGTAATCTTGTGATGCCTCTTATTCTCCTCAGGCCAACAGGCCAACTCCTGTAGATTCAAAACAGTATTAAATATCCTATATACCTCCTTTGGTTTCCCCCTTGAGCTTCTATTACTTTTGTCTACATTTTGAATTTTTGTCTTATATGGTAACTTCTAGAGACATGTGGCTTTTAGAATTTGAATTAATTAGAATTAACTGACTTTATTTCCTCAGTAGTTCAAGCTACATATGACAATTAGTTATCAAATTGTACTTTGGAGAGATAGGACATTTCCATCATTGCAGAGTTCGTTGGGCAGCATTGCAGTATCTCTCGTCTAGTGGTTCCTCAAGTCTGTCTAAGAAATTCAACTTTCCTTTTACTCAAAATAGTCATCTGCTGTAAAGGCTTGCTGCTCATACCTGGTGAATAAAATAGATATCTATTATGTATTAATGTCCTCCACAGTACTTTTGAGATTTAATCTCTTCTTATCTCTCTCCTCTTTATTATCTTAAATGTCTATTGGAACGGTCCTATTGAACCTACTTAATAAACACATTTCCAGTGTGTCAGTTATTTTGTTTTTAACTGCTCATAACAGAAAAATATTTCTAACTGGCTTAAACAAGAAGGCGAACAATTGTCTTACTTAAAAGGAAGTCCAGTGAAAGGGTGGGTTCTAAGTCTGTCGACTTGATAACTATATCACCAGGGAACTCACTTTCTCCATGCTTTGCCACCTTTGTCTCAGAGTCTGGCAGTTTTGCTCTCTTAGAAACTGCACGATGTTACCGCTCTTTATTTATGTCTATTAAAAGAGGGAGGGTGAATGCCCCAGCTAAGCCCTTTGCTGCTGTCTGATTGGTTACATGTGTATGACTGGAGCAGCAACAGTCACCAGAGCATGCAGATGCTGGGTTCAGTCATGAGACTTTTCTGTGCAGTTGGGATCAGATCTCTTTGACATAAGTGGCCATGTGGATATTTTTAAAAAATGGGAAGTATTTTTGGGGGCGGGGGAAGGAAGGAGAAGATGGAAACGTGCAGTGTGGGCATCCATCACTGTCTGCCTATCTAAGTCTCCTGTGTCTGTCCTATTGCTGTGTTACCCTCCTAATTCTAATTCTAATTCTAATTATCTGTGAACTATCGCCATTTTCTAAAAGCTCCCTGTTTTCAGAAACCATCTAAAATGATCCTCATTTAGACCTTCAGCATATATATCCCTTATCTAGATATAAACTTTTCCTTTTTGAACTTTTACATCACTATGTATTACATGCCTCATATTCTGCATTATGTTACAAGCATTTGGCATATATGTGTACCCCTAAAGATGTAAGTTTCTTAAGAGCAGAAAATGTGTTTTACTCACCTTTACATTCCTGTGCCCTCTCAGCAACTCAGAAACTATTACTGAACTACAGTTATTTGTCAGTAAAACTTTATGTCTCCTGTAACATTAGACAGTATTTTATATCTGTATTTTAGAATTAGGCTGTCATATGTTTCACATACTGCTTTTATGACTAAAAACTAGTTTTCAGAAATAATTTGTCACGGTAACTCAGTATTTTTATTTTTCAGGGGAATTTGGCTTACGGAGATCATCTTTATATTTTCTGAAGCCATCTTATTGGTCAAAGAACAAAAGAAATTATAAGGAGTTATCAGAGGGCAATGTTAATGGAAGTATTAGTTTTAGTGAAATTGTTGAGCCTGTTTCTTCAGAATTTATAGGAAAAGAAGCCATTAGGTATGGTTTAATCTTTGGCAATTTAGGTATAAGATGTGCTAATAGAATCTGCCATATTTAAGTCCTGTCTTTTAAATAATGTATGTAAAATGATGTCTTCAAAGATCTGGTACATATTTCATGATTTTTACAATAACTGATAAAGGCTGCTTTTCTTTTAAGTTCTTATTTTTGTTGCAATCATTTAAAATAAGGTTGCGGCTAGATTTGAAATTTTATTTTCAATGGAGATTTTAAGATTTAATAAAACCTAATGTTTATGTAATAAGCTGTTTTAAGCTTTCTTCATTAAGTAGCTTGAAACAGAATAAGTATTGATGTTACTATTTTATTCAGGCTACATTGTCAAGAGTTATATAGAGTATTAAGTTGTCCTCTGTTAATTTCATAGCTCCTTGTGACATAATTGGAAAATGTTTAAATTTAAGAACCAAAGGATTTTATTTTCACTCCTGTTAGAGAAGTCAAAACCAAATGAAGAAAGTAATAAAGAGGAGAAAGAAAAAAGAAAAATGTAAAAAATGAATACCCAAGGGAAATACAAAATGTAAAAGATATAAATAGCAATAAAAAAAGAATTAGAAAAAAAAAGGAAATATTTTTTTAATTTAAGAAAAATATATGCTGTAATCATTGTGAACTGATAGTTTACCTTATCAAGGGTAAAATTCAGACTGACCAAAAAGACATTAATTCTTTAAATAGTCATATAAAACAGTTAAAACCAAGTGAGTGAATCACCCCACGTTTATAGACAGTTTGAAATGTGTTGCTGTGCAATAGCTTTTGGATTCTAATTTCTCTAAACTGATTAATAAGAATTTGGCTAATTACAAACAAAAACTATAAAAGATGGAAAGAAATCTGTAAATTGCTCGAATCAAATGCTTTTGTTTCCTTTTTTGTTGTTAAAGATTTCTTTATTTATGCATACAAGAACTGGGGTGTAGGCCAGAGGTGTGAGGGTTGAAAGGATTTACCAGAGACAGAGTGAGGAGCAAAACCAGTGGATCTACTGAAATACACTGCTGGAGGGGAGCAGCGGTCCAGACAGGAGAGGTCTGCGCCATCTGGGTCAGCTCCCTGGTGGGGGATGGAACTCAGGGGGCAGTGGCTGGTGTTAGCGTGCTAGCCCTGAGACTTTAACCCCTGCATTACCAGGGAGGCCCTGCTTTAGTTTCTTTTTAGAAGTTGATTTGTCATGAAAAATAAATGAAGCGTAAAATGAAGAGTTGTAAACTTTTTCTTGTGATTTCTTGAAAAAAAATTTATAATTATTTGTCAAACCTGGCTTATTGTTTTGTTAGGAAGGTATTATACCTATTAAATATGACAGTTATGATAAATTTTGTACAATTAAACACTTACTGTTTAAATAAAGTGGAAAATGATGTTTTTCAGAATCAGTGGTATTCAGAAAACCTACAGAAAGAAAGGTGAAAATGTGGAGGCTTTGAGAAGTAAGTAGCTTTCCTACTATTGCATCCATACTATAGTTTTTAAAATTAGTTAATTATTTTTTATTGAGGTAATGTTGGTTTTCAACACTGTACATGTTTTAGGCTATAGGGTCACACCTCTTCAAATGAATGTTGCCACACCATGCATACCGCCCAAATCCCAGTGCCCACCACATTGTAGTGAACGCCTTCATCCCTGACCCCCTGCCCCACCCGACCCCAGCCCTGCCACCTCAGTTCTGCAGTCAAATCCAGAGGTTTGCTTTGTTTTGTTTTGTTTCTCTATATTCCACACATGAGTGAATCAGTTGATACTATGAAAGTACAAATAGAAAAGCAAGTTTAAAATGTTCAGACTGGGTGTTCAAATACCTGTCTCTGTCTTCCCCCATCATTGACCCATCCATCCAGTTCCGTTTTTTCATGCCATGTTTCTTTTCTTTAAAATGGATTTTTAAGTATTTACTGTTATTTCCATGTAATTGGTTAATTTTAGTTTCTTGGTAATATATTAAACATGGCTAAAAATATACTTGAAATGAATTTTTATTATCTCCTTATTTGTTTTAATGTCCTTGAAAATTCCCAAAACTGAGTATGAAGAAGCACCCCCATCAAAATGTGTGCACTCTGAATCTGTTAATGTAACAAAAAAAGAGGCTTATTTTATTACTCCTTTTTTTGTTATGCATTGACTGTAACAAAGAATTATTATCCTATAACATTAAATATTAAGCTGTTGAATGTGCTGATAACTTTATTTTTAACTTATTTAATGATTGCTCAACTGCGATGGCTTATTTTGCATAGCTAAACAGAAATAAACATTGCATTTGATTCTTCTTTCCTTAACTAGATTTGTCATTTGACATATATGAAGGTCAGATCACTGCATTACTTGGCCACAGTGGAACAGGAAAGAGTACACTGATGAATATTCTTTGTGGACTATGTCCGCCTTCTGATGGTGAGAGTTTTCTGACTTAACAGAAAAATATCTTTGTTTTATTAGTGTTTTAACCAAAGCAATACAGTTATCCTTGAAATATGTATTGATTAATTTTTAATGATTTTGGACCAATTTCTGTGTCTTCTTTCGATTATATACATTTTTTCAATAGACAATAAAAAATGACTCAATCATGTTTAATAAAGTAAAAAGAATCTAATTTTTTTTACCTGTTTTATCAGATATTTTGCATGTGTATGTGTGTTTTTCATTTCAAGGAAGGCTAAATCAGTAATTAATTGGAAATTGAATGAGATCTATAGATAATTCCGGTTGAAAAAATAGAAGCAGGTTTAGAAACAGAAAATAGAAATATTCTACAATAGTTTGAAAATGAAAGAATGATAAATGTCAACACTGTCTCCTAAAATAGAGATGTTTCTCTTCTTCTAGCATATAAGTATTATATATGGTTGTCATAAAATGAGAATTCAGTTTGGCAATTGCACAGTTATTTCCACAATAACCAAATAGAGTGATAGTACAATAAATTTTTTTACTTTGAGAAGGGACCAAATTTCCATATACTGTATTTGCATCTTTTAAAGGAAAGTTAAACTTTCAAAATTAGTTTGGTTTTACTAGACCTAGTTGTGTCACTCTTTGATGTAGTAGTAATATTATTCATTTATGTAAGAGTTTATGATTCTTGTTACAGTTCTCTCTACAGTATCACATTGATTTAACAAACCTTAAGTGGGCTGTATTAGTATTTAGCTTGTAAAAGAGAAAAGCTAGAATTCAGATTAAGTGATTTTTATAAATCACTACATACCTAGTCAGGGGAAAACTTTTAGCTCTTTGTTTTCTCCATTATTACATAATGCCTGAAATGAAAGAAAATTACTTCTGGAATGTAAGTGTAAATAATGCACTGATAATTTGCTTAGTGTTAAACTTCTTGTTCGTTGTCCTTTCCATCATAAAAGATGATGTGAAACTGAAGGAAAATGAGATTGGAAGATAACTGGAAGAAGACCACCAATAGTATTGATGTTTGTCTTCTAAATTTATATTAACTCATATATACATATATATGTGTGTGTGTGTGTATATATATAAAAATATAATATATATAATAATATATATAATAATATATAATCTATACAATAATATATATGTATTACACACAAAAAAACTTAAGTTACCAGTATATATTAAAGCATATATCCTTTTTAGTGGTTAATATATTTGATATAAATTTAAATGTATATTTTACTTTTAGGGTTTGCGTCCATATATGGACACAGAGTCTCAGAAATAGATGAAATGTTTGAAGCAAGGAAAATGATCGGCATTTGTCCACAATTAGATATACACTTTGATGTTTTGACAGTAGAAGAAAACTTATCCATTTTGGCTTCAATCAAAGGAATACCAGCCAATAATGTAATACAAGAAGTACGTTATTTATACAGATATCTTACTTTTGCTCCCTGCAAACTAATGATCTTTGTAATAACTTGTGTAGTGAAAATATGCTTGACAATGTACATATAAAACCTGCTCTGAGCCAGTAGACAGAATGTCCTTGTAAAAATTTAGATGGAATTTGGGTAAGTGTTTTAACACATATAAAATAGTCCTTGTTTCATCTGGAGGATACTAGTCTCTCAATACCGGTATTTCTTTTCTTTTTCCTTTACTTTTTTCCTCCTCCTGACTTTCTCCTCTCCCTTCACATACACATAGAACCTTTGTGCTGACCTTCCTCACTATCCTGGAGGTCACAAAAGCAAAACAGACCTTGCCATCAGGAATCCTTTCGTCTGTTATTTCAAAGTTATATGTGAATATCAGTCAAAATTAAGTTCTGTACCAAAAGAACAATTTCAAAGTTAATGTTAAAATTGTAACACTTAAAAAGGAATATATAATGGTACAATTCCAAAAGCATTGTTCATACTTTACTTTTACAGGTGCAGAAGGTTTTACTGGATTTAGACATGCAGGCTATCAAAGATAACCAAGCCAAGAAACTAAGTGGTGGTCAAAAAAGAAAACTGTCATTAGGAATTGCTGTTCTTGGGAATCCAAAGGTAAAAAATATTAATTAATTGTGTCAAATAAAAAAGCAGGCTGTAGAAAGGGGTATGTGTGTGTGTACACATATAATGTAAAGTTTATATGTCATTATAGATATAAGTATAGTAATAAGGTGTTAGAGCTGAGTTCAAGAAGATAATGTCTTTATGACAGTGGGTACATCTAGAAAGAGTAATGGCAGGCTTTAATTACATCTGCAATGTTGTGTTTCTTTAAACGATCTGGGGAAATACGGTAAAAAGAAATTTGTTAAATTTCAGTGGTAGCTTTAACAGTATTGTTCCATTCTCTGCAGGGCTTTTTAGACATATTTGTAGTAGTTCATAAATTTAAAAAATAGAAGAAAATCACAGGAATAGTTCAGCTTTTCACTGACCTGGTGATTTTATTTTGCATGTGTCTTTTTTGTGCTGTTCTTTGTCCTGTAGAACCAGAGCCCCAGCTGATACAGCACTTTGCAAGGGTTAGAAAGCTCTGGGGGGCAGGGAGCCCTAGAACCCTCCCCATCCCGCCACATTTGCCCTTGCTGCTGCAGCCTGGGAGTGACTTTGGGTTCTGACTTTATATCAATTTATCTTTCTCCAAACTCAACCACGATGTTTTTTAAACTAAAAATAATCTTAAACTGCTTCCCTTGAACTAATATAGGACATGCTTCTCTAACAAGTGATAGTTATATCTACAAAGTTTAAGTGTTCAAATAAAAACATTATTCTTAATTTTTTTTTAGTTTTTCATTACATATATGTCTTATATATTATAGACATTAGTCTTTTAAGGCTGAAATTATCCAAGGAAGTATTCACATGCCAAACTGGTAATTTAAAAATCTGTGTGAAAATTTATGCTAATTTTTATATGTATGAGTGAAAAATTCAGACTCAACATGTTTATCTTTTGAAGTAATAACTTGAAATAGGGAAGCTTTTCAGTGTCCACATAAATTTTACATATTTTAGTTTTCCTGAGGGTTCCCTGTGTTTCCTTACCTCTTTTCAAACAGATACTACTGCTAGATGAACCAACAGCTGGCATGGACCCCTGTTCTCGTCATATTGTTTGGAATCTTCTAAAATACAGAAAATCAAATCGGGTGACCGTGTTTAGTACTCATTTCATGGATGAAGCTGACATTCTTGCTGGTGAGATTTTTATTTTTGAAGAATTAGGTTATAGAATCAAATAGGAGGTTAGACATAAAGATGCTAATTCCTGAGAAATAAACTGTTCTTCATAAAAACAATTTTAAAATTAAAAAAAAAGTTTTGATATTCAGAGTCTTACAGACCACTCAAGTTTCAATAATTTGCTAGGCGAATTCATAGGACTTAACATTGTCATACTCATGTGTGAGTTATTACAGTGAAAAAGGATATAAAGCAAACTCAGCAAACGGAAAAGGTCTGTGGGACAAACTGGAAGAAGCTGACACGAGTGTGTGAGAATCCTCTGCCAGTGGAGTCACACAAGATGTGCTTAATTTCTTCCGCAATGAGTTGTTAACCTGTGAAATGTGGTCTACCAGAGAAACTCACCGGGGTCTCAGTGGTCAACATTTTTAATGGGTTTTGTTCTTGTAGTCTCCCTCTGTCTAGCGCTTACCAGACTTCCAGACTTCCAGACGGAAAGCAGGTGTTCAGCATAATCTATATTGTTTGTACAATTTAGGTGCAGTGAATCACCCTTTTCTGTTTTAGAAATGGTGACAGTCCTACAATCCAGGTGTCCCGACACCAGTCACAGGCCAGCCTTGTAAGCAGACCTTTCTAAAAGTAACAGTCCCAGGCTTACTATGTTAATTGTTTTCTGCATAGTTTTAAATACATCTACCTATATAAGGAATCCAGATTTAAACCGAAACACGATTTTTGGTAACTGACAAAATCAAAGCATTTGCAATTCTACAGCAACTTCTTTCTGTTTACAGTATAATAAAGTAGGCATGTCATTTTTTTTCAGTAGTGTCTTTTAAAAAACCCAACAAACTAACCTTTTGTTTTTGTTACCTTTTTGTTGTGATTTTTACATTTGACTTGAAATTGTAAAAGTGCGTGCATTAGGAAGCCTTTTAGGAAGAGTCTGAGGTATCTGGAGCAGCATTATGAAGACGTGCTCTAGAGCTAGACCGCCGGCGTGCAGGCCCTGCTTTGTCACTTAATGGCTCTGTGAAATGAGGGCAGACTATGTTCTCATTGCGTCAGTGTTCTCATCTCAAAAACAAGTGATAGTAATTTAGTACCTTCCTCAAAAGGTTGTTCTGATTAGTTAATGAGCTTATGCAGTGGTGTGTCATACACTAATCCATAAAATAGAAATGACAGTTATTAATGCTGTTATTAACTTAAAAAAATGAAACAGAAATCTCTCTTTGCAGATAGAAAAGCTGTCATATCACAAGGAACGTTGAAATGTGTTGGTTCTTCAATATTTCTCAAAAGTAAATGGGGAATTGGCTACCGCCTGAGGTATCATTCATTCTCTATTGGCTTCATTTTTTTTTAAAGATTTATTTATTTATGCATACAAGCTGGGGTACAGGCCAGAGGCATGGGGCGGCGAGAGGTTCACCAGAGACAGAGTGGGGAGCAGAACAGGCAGATCAACAGAAATACACTTCTGAGGGGAGCAGCGGGCGAGGCAGGAGCGGTCTGCTGCCCCATGTGGGAATCTCCCCGGCCGGGCATTGAACTTGCTTCGCTGCTGCCGACAGCTCCACAGCATAGCGCTTAACTGCTGTGCCACCAGGGAGGCCTGGCTTCATTCTTTGTTAAATTCTTAAGTTACAGTTATTAGATTTAGGGTTTGCCATAATGTGTTTTGGCCAATTTTTATGGTCCTCACTTTAACTTAAAACATTCAGAATTTACTTTTGGGTGTTTACTGAATAATCATGAAAAAATGATGGCATTTGTTTTTCTCTAGTATGCACATAGACAGATACTGTGCCACAGAATCTCTTTCTTCCCTGGTTAAACAACATATACCTGGAGCTACTTTACTACAACAGAATGACCAACAGCTTGTGTATAGCTTGCCTTTCAAGGACATGGACAAATTTTCAGGTACTACCTACTTTCAAGTTTCTTGGTTTTTCAACCAATATCTTCAATTCATAGGTTTTCTTGATTTACCTTGTTATTTTTTTGTGTGGTAAATATCACACAGATTATCACCTATGTTCCTAGGTGGTCAGGGTCAATATATATATATATATATTTTTGCTTTGTTTCGCTTGTGAAAACTAGAACTACTCATACAAGATAACATGTTTCCTTTTTTGAATTACAAAAAACATGCAAGAAACTATAACTAATATGTTAAGTAAATAATTGTGTTTGCTTTGTTGTAAAGGAAGCAAATTATTCCATTTGCTTGTAGGACTTCTGGGAATAAGTTGCATATGTTTATACACATACACATATTTACAAATATAGAGTTGTTTGTATGTGTCCTCAAGTTCTTTTCCAGTTTCATGATTCCATGGTGAATGATATGACTGCATGATAAACTCCTGAATTATTTTAATCATGGTATTATTTTCCTGGTTTATATGAAGGAAGTCAAACTCAATCTCCTTTATTTAGGGATCTCTTGATAACCGAAAGGATATTACTGATAAAGATTCATTGCACTTAATTCCCATATCTCACAATTAGATAGAAATTTTCTATCTAAATCTAGTAGATTCTTTTGAGGAAAAAAAGGCATATTAATTAACTGGATGGAAGTGCATATGCCAACTTAATGTGCCCTCCCTATTATTATGTATATAAAATATTTCTTAGTGCTAATTTATAATATGATAATTATATGTCTCTATAAACAAATGTTCCTTGGAGTCCTTAGTAGTCTATAAAATGTTCAAGATTCCTGAGACTAAACGTTTGAAAACCACTGTGCTAGCAGAGTAAATTTCATCATACCCTGTTTTTGAAAGGTTTTTTAGAATAGTTATGATCGTGTGATTAACTATACAACATTCTTTAATTTTTTCTCTTTTAGGTTTATTTTCTGCTTTAGATACTCATTCAAATTTAGGTGTTATTTCTTATGGTGTCTCAATGACAACTTTGGAAGATGTATTCTTAAAGCTTGAAGTTGAAGCAGAAATTGACCAAGCAGGTAAAAATAAAACTAACAAAACATTTTAGGCAATGAATCAGACAGAAGTGAACTGGACGAGTAATTATATAAGCTTGTGAAATTTAATTTTGGGAAAGAGCAGAAATAAACAGGTGAATAAATATGTAATTGAGATGTTTACTGATAATGGTGAAAGTTATGAAGGAAATAATAGGGCGATCTTGAGGGATCCTAACACATTGTATCTTTAAGGAGGACTTTGTTGAGCTGATATTTAAATGAGACCTGGATGGGAATGGGGTATGCAGGGAAGCAGCTTTGTGGAAAGAAGTGGAGATATACTGTGAGCACATTTGGTCTAAGTGAAGATGTTAGGGATGAAGATATAAAGTCTGGAGTGACTCATGTAGAGTTACTCAGGGGTTGGTTGAAATCACATAGCTGAGAGTAGAGGGGCAAACCTTATGATTAAGCAGTGAAGAGCCAAAAGGACTGACTAAAAAGAAACCATTATTCTTGCTCTTCCTGTCTTTACAACGAGAGATGTAAAAGTCAAGACTAGACAGTGTTAGGAAAGAGAAAATGGACAGTTATTTGCTGGTTGCTGCGAAGAATAAGGTGATGACAAAAGATGGTTTTGTTAATAATACAGAAGACAGTGAGGTATTTGGTAGTGTGGAAGCCAGTGGTGACCTTGGCAAAAGCATTTAGAGTGGTGTGGTAAAGATCAAGGCTGATCTGTGTAGTTAAAGATGAGAATGTGAGTTGAAGAAACTTTTTTTTTTTTCACATTTTGAAAGGACAGGTTTATTCAGAAAAGGAGAAAAAGAGAGGCACCTGCATAGTCACAGGCAGGCAGAAGAGCTGCTAAGAAACTTTTCTTATCATTGAAGATTAGCAAGCTGCTGGTAGTAGGCTAGGAGAGTGAAGGAAACCAGGGATGTTTCTCTCAAACATGGAGAAAAGAGAAGGGCAAGGTTTATGATGAGGACATGATTAGATTATAGTCAGGGAAAGTTCATGTAAAAAATTTGGATTTTACACAGTTGGAGAGAGAACAAGCTCTTCAGTTAGAGTATGCATTCCGTTTTATGAAATTGAGTGGAGATAAAGTTGTGAGAATAGAGGAAATGAAGGAAGTTAGAGGTCAGAATGTAGAAGGTTCTGTTAGTGAATACACTTCTAATGCTTAGCATGATGGAAGGAAATTAGATGGAAGATGCTTGTATGTGTCTCACTAGATATTTCAAGGTATGCTATTTAGATACTATGGCTTTTTTCTGTAATACTTTAAAACCATCATGCAAAAGAAATTTACTTCTGACATCAGCTTTGCTTGCGGTTTGACCAATTGTAATATTTTATTTCTCAATAGTTAGTGTATATTGAATACTATAGGAGGTAAATTGATGCTCAATGAATACATGATTGTGCTATTCAGTATTTTAGCACTTATATTTCGTTTGATAGTCCGCTGTGTCGGGGGAAGAGAGACTGAACTGTTCATCTTACTGAGTTATTCATCTAAACCTTTGAGTGGTTAAGATACCTAGATAACCATGTTGTACTTAAATATTATTTCATACATTATTCCATTCCTCTTTTTTTTTTAAGGTTTACTCATTTTTTAAAATTTGGCATAAGTCTAAGAACTCCTTTGTGACTCATCATACTGAAGCTAATTTTAATCTCTCTTAAAAGGAATCAGTATTATAAAAACAATGTATCCTGATTTCTGTTTTCATCCCTTAGTTTTGTCTTGTTTGTTTTTGGTTTAATGGAATCAGTCATATAGATCGTCTCTTTTGTATCTGGTTCTTTTACTTAATACTTTGTTTGCAAGATTCAAACTACTGTAGCTGTAAAGTAGCTCACTTTCAATGTTTTACATTATTACAGGAGTGTTTTCCAACTTTTTTATTCATTCACCTATTGATAATCATTTGTGTTCTTTTCAGTTATGGGTGTTCTTAGATAGGGGACACTCTTGTTCGTGCGTTTCAGTGATCCAATGTGCATACCTCTGTTGGATTTATATCTAATAGAGAATTTTCTGGGTCACAAGGTATGTATGTATTCAGTTTTGATGATAATCCTTATCATCTGAGAGTTCCATTTGTTGTGTATCACCACCAGATTGTGCTTTATTAAAATGTACTTGCTTCCAAAAAGTTTTCATCTTCTTTAAGGACTATACCATAATTTCTAACTATTTGTTTTCTTTTGATAAATAGATTATAGTGTATTTACTCAGCAGCCACCAGAGGAAGAAATAGATTCAAAATATTTTGATGAAATGGAGCAGAGCTTACTTATTCTTTCTGAAACCAAAGCTTCTCTGGTGAGCACCATGAGCCTTTGGAAACAGCAGGTGTTGACGATAGCAAAGTTTCACATCCTTAACTTGAAACGTGAAAGTAAATCAGTGAGATCTGTGTAAGTATAATCGTCTTCTGCCAGACAAGTTAATTTTTTAAGAATTCAAATTGGATTGGTCACCTCAATTTTTAAAATGTAGACATGTAAAAAATTTTGTAGTTTTGGAAGATCAACTGTAATTTCACAATGCCAGAAAATTATGCTTATAGTAATTTCATCAAATGTTTTTAGAGCCTTTTTAAAAAAATGTGTTTCAGTCTCATCTATAAAATGAGTGTGTGACAATATTCTCTATGTAGTTTTTGAATTACTGTCATTGTATTTAAGTTTTATTTTTTACTTATGGTAAAAATATTACTTCAACTTTGTTTAACCTGGCATTTCCATATATTTAATCATGAATTTTTAAAAATCTGATACTGATTAACTTCATATGGAATTAGTTCACTACAGTATGCTTTTGGAAATGCTGATTTAGATATACTTACCATTAAAAATGGTTTTAAAGAATTACGGAGTTTCTGAAAATTTTAAAATGCTCAGTCTGATAATTTAGCGTGCTCTGCCCATTTGTTATGGCACCTATCACATACAATATGGAGATATTTGCGAGATAAGGGAAGAAGTTCTGCCATCCAGATAGTAGAGGATTTGGGATGGAAATTAGACTTCTGACCTAGCCTAGCTCCGAGTAATAATCCCAGAACTGTGGTATATGGTGCTCAGCCTTTAGAGCAATGGGAATTAACGTGAGGACGGATTGTCAAAGCTATCAGCCATGCAGAGTTTTACTGTATTTTCATTTTCTCCTGTGTTTAAATTTTTTTGTGTGTCACGTGTTCTAAAAATCTTATGGAGAGTATAGAATAGAAGTAGTGCAGGTAATAATCCCTGTAGGTGAACAGAGATAGAAATGTGATGTAAGTTCTGGGTCTTTAAAAGTTGAGGCTATAGGTTTACATGCCTTTACACAATGTCTTGGTGACTCCAATCTAAAATATACTGTTTTAACTTTTAATTTTGTCAGTGACCGTTGCCTTTCTGTCCAGTATTATCACAAGATCATTTTGGAGAATGGAAATTCGAATTCTAAGAACTTTTTTTTAATGAGTATCTTAACTGTCATTTGATGGAAGATATTTTAATAGATTTACATGGTGATGTGCCTTGAACTGTTGTTTATTTTTCCTTTCAGGTTGCTTCTGCTTTTGATATTTTTTGCAGTTCAGATTTTTATGTTTTTGGTACATCATTCTTTTAAAAGTGCTGTGGTTCCTGTCCAACTTGTTCCAGACTTATATTTACTAAAACCTGGAGATAAACCTGACAAATACAGAACAGATCTGCTTCTTCAAAATTCTACTGGTGAGTGTGTGTGAAGGTCTGTGAATGTGTGTTGGTTGGGGCATAGGGTTGAGGGTGCACATAGGGCAGAAATTGGAATTTTAGGGCCTCCCTGGTCGCGCAGCGGTTGGGCGCTGCACTGTGGAGCTGTGGGCAGTGAAGACGCTGGTTCGACTCCCCGCTGGGGAGCTTCCCACACGGCGCAGCAGACCTTTCCTGACTCGACCGCTGCTCCCCTCAGCAGTGTACTTCCTAGATCTGCCTGTTCTGTTCCCCACTCTGTTTCTGGTGAACCCTCTCACTGCCCCACGCCTCTAGCTGTACCCCAGCTTGAATGCGTGGATAAATAAACTTTAAAAAAAAAATTGGGATTTTAGAAATAATGTGAGGGAAAGGCATAGTCTGTCTGCTCAGATCTAACTTAATAAAATACCTTATTAGTGCTGAGTAATAATATATCACAGAGGTGATGTTTTGGTTTAATTGTAGATGGCGAGTTTTAAAAATGTTCTAATGTATACAGCTTATTTTAATAAAATTTCTCTTTCAAATAATAGCAGCATATTCTCAAAGCGTCATATTACATCTCAAAGTCTGAGTAGCAAAAATAAACTTCAAGAAGTTGAAAGACCTCTTTAAAAAGAGTTATAACGTGTAATATTTATGCAGTTGTATATCTTAGAGGAAATGTTTAAACAATTCTTCGAAGACTGAGAAGTTAATTAGAATTAAGAAAAATTGATGGCCTTAGATATAAATATTTATAATCAACTACATTAAATCTGTATTAGGTTTTTGGATTTGCTATTGATTATTCTTTTATAATTGTCAAATAGGAAAACTAAAAAGCACATGGCCTTGAGCAAGGCACAGATGATTAAAAACTCACCTAGGATTCTGAATTTCAAAAGATAAAAACCTTATACAAAATTTCATTCACACATGATCATTTGTTCTTATAACATCTCCCATATGTTTATAGTTCTAAGATTCTTGAGAAAAATCAAGGTTACCTAACTAGCAAATTACAGCAAAACAAAAACAGCCTTGTTTGCCTGTCTTGTTAAGATGTGTTAGAAAGTTGCATGACATTATAACCCTTTCTATACTTATAAACTCTTTAGATTAATGTTTCCAACACTTCACCTATATTCTGTTTTCTTTTCTTTTTGATTTACTATTAACTTCAGTCTTGCCTGGTGTTGAAATAATAATAATAATAATAGTTAGGGGTGATTTTAAATTACTCTTAAAATCATCACTCTTGAAGTCTCGCTCTCAGTGTATATATAACCTGTATTGTTTTAGAGGAGGAATGCATTTAATTATAGAAAACTACTCAAATAGGAAGTGTTACGGTTTGCATTTTACTTTCATGAGAATTGATTTAATTTTAATATACATTTCATGTTACTAAAATGTACTGCATGAAACTATACTTGGATATTGTGACTTTTTTTGTGTTCGGAGAATTGTACATAAATCACAAACTTTCTGTTTTGCATTCACCCTTACTGATCTATAGATATTCTAGTATTTTCAAAGCTGTGTCCCTTTTGTTGTGTTTTAGTATTTCTAGACTTGATTACATATGTATCTCTTATTTTCCTAGGCCTTATTGTAGGTTCTAAGTAGAGCCACGTTTCCATTAGGCATTGCTGACCTCCTTAGGTATATGTTGGGTGGTATCTTGCCCTCCTTGCAAGGCTTTTTCTTGTAACATAATTCTCATCTCAAGAGTTCAGAGCCACTTTGTTCAGGCACTGGGTTAGAAGTAAATGTAGTCTTACCAAAAACACCTTTCTCTGACACTCGAGTTTGGTGCTGAGTCAGACCCCCCTGCCATACTCTGTTACTGATTATGTGTATCTTCCTTTGGTTTTGCCAACTCTCAGAGTCACAATTGACCTTCCTTGAATCTCACTTTTTGTGATGATGGAAGGGAAATACTGCCATTCATCAGACATGTTGGTGAAATCTGAAATTCAAAACAGGATTCAAAATCTTTCCCTTGGCTTCAAGCAGTTTTAAGAATGTAATTGGAGACCTGATTATGTGTTTTAATATTTCAACTCAGTGGAGGCAATTGACATTTACTTGTTTGTTCAAAGCATATAGAAACCAGCTGTTTAAAGCATATAGAGAGCCTCTAGAGGTTATGTTACTTAACTCCACACCTGGAGCTGGACCTTTCTGAGCCAGGCAGCTTATCTTGTTAGAAAAAATTAGCAGGTAGATTTTTATTCTCATCATTAAGAAACTTTCAGGTGAGTGTGATCAATAAACTCTCAAGTGTGAGCAGTGATAGTAGCAGCAACAGCTAAAATTTGTGTGCCAGGTTCTGTTCTAAGGCCTGTGTGTCTATATCGACTTGGATTGGAATCTAGTGTGCTTGGCTCCAGAGTCCGTGTTCTTATTATGTCTTATCTAATGAAGATGAATACTTCTTTACAGAGAGAGGCCTCTGTCCAATGTCATTGAGAGCTTGTGTCTGATTCTCATTTAAACTGATTATTGTTTGCTTTTTTCCGAATACCAGACTCAGATATCAGTGATCTCATTAACTATTTAACGAACCAGAGCATAGTGGTGACGATGTTTAATGACAGTGACTATGTCTCTGCTGCTCCTCACAGCGCAGCCTTAAATGTGATGAATTCAGAAAAGGTAAGTATTTCAAAGCTTTGAAAGACTGATATTTCCTCTGAAATTAATCATTTGCTGATTTGACCTCATTAGGGGAAATTAGAATATCCTTTTAGAAATAATAGGTTTATTTATGGTATATTTTATGTCCTGATGGATGACCAGTAAATAAAACTGCAAGGAATTCAATTTGATTTTTATGCTTTATTTTTCAAATAGCAAAATGTCTATAGATTCCAGATCAGATTGTCTTAAGTATTATTTCTATGATTCCGTATCGTTCATGAGAATTAGCTTAGTTGGTGAGAAAAGGTAGGTACAAAGCAACAATGTGTCTAGTTATATTTCTATCTATAGTATGTAATAAGTCTCTCTTTTTAAATTACAGGACTATGTTTTCGCAGCTGTTTTCAACAGTACTATGGTTTATTCTTTACCTGTATTGATGAATATCATTAGTAACTACTATCTTTATCGTGAAAATGTGACTGAGAGCATCCAGGTCTGGAATACCCCATTCTTTCAAGTGAGCAAATTAAAAAAATAATGTGTATGGTTATGTAAGTGTGTTTTATACTGTTTTAATTTGTACGTGGCCACAATTATTTTCTGTGAACAAAATAACTAATTTCTTTAAACATTAGATGTTTAAAGAATCCTATGGATTCTGCTCACTCAAACTTGAGTTTTTTCCTTTCTGTATTTACCTATCTTATTGCCTACCATGTTGCATCCTTAACTCATTTTGCCAAACCTTTTATACATTTTTGGCTGAGTATTTACAATAATAGTTTTTTAAATTCTCCTTTCTCTCTACCTTTTGTGAAACCTACCTTTCTATTATTTTATTGTTCACTATATTGCCCATATCCTTAATCAACTGCTTTAAAATGTCCTTTGTTACTACATATTCAATGATGAGGTATCATATAATTTTTAGTAATTCCTTTTCACTTCTCTTAATATTCATTTAGTCACATTTATTAAGTGCTTAACAGTAGTCAGGCACTTTGCTAATGTTAGGGATATAGCAGTCAAAAAAGTGCTCTACATAATAGGAATAAATGTAGGGGGCTATGGTAGTAGATGGGAAGAATATTTATTATGTACCTAGTTGAAGTTTAAGGGTTGTAGATCAGGTGGGGAAGCAACTAGGGAAGATTTGAAGAATGACTGGAAACAGAAAATTAAAATGGTCTAGATAGAGGAAATAACAAGTGTAGAGACTCAGAAGTGAAAAGGAAAGCACCCAAGAAATATACTAGGATAGGAACAGAGTGAGAGAGACTAAGCTATGAAGGTTAAGATCTCAGCAGAGGCCAGGCTAAGAAAGGCTTGAGAGTTGTCCTGGGGAATTTTTACCCCTTTCTGACTAGATCGTGAGAGCTACTAACTGTTTTTAAGCTGAGAATTGGCATGAGTAGATTGATGCTTTAAAGACCAGTTAAGCTATATGAGACAGGAAGACCAGTAAGAGGTGGCTGAAGTAATTCAAATGAGAATCGATGTAGCTTGAACTAAGGTACAAGTAGTAGTTCTGGTAAGAAGTGAATAGATTAGAAAGATGCAACAAGGTAGAAATACCTGAAGGTAGAAATGTCTGGCCCAGGGTGCCTGCTAGACATTGGGCACAGTTCTAGGGCACGATATTCTGTTCTAGGGCACGATAGCTACCTTACTTGTTCTAGGGCACAGTATCTTCCTTCTCTCATGGGTATATCATCTTGAAGCACAAGGGTAAAAAGATGACCTTGTTGAGTGTGGGGGATAATGCAGTGTGCTTGGTCCTGGATGGTCTGCATTTGGGTCACCAGTACCTTAAACGGGCTATGGGAAAGGTTTCTGTCTGCACCTGCATCCTTGGTCAGCTAGGGAATATTAGGGACTGTGGGATTTCCGGGGCGGGGTTCAGCTGCTGGAGAGAAGCAGCTCCTAGTTCCTTAGGAAGCTGAGGTGGGGTACAGCCCCAAGGTGCCACCTGGTTCATGGTCCAGGCAACCAAAGGTAATCATGATAATCGTGATCTCTGCATAGGATCACTGGTGGTATGTTAGTGGCTTTTCATACACATTATTATTTCAAATTAAAAGATAAACCTTAATTTATATTGTAGGTAATAATGGAAGTTTGCTGGTTTGCCAACGATCGTGCAGTTATTTAACACATGGCAAAGTTAGTGCTATAACTCAATGCCTGTGTATAACTGCCACTTGTTTCATATAGACTGTCCCTGGGTTAGATATCCTAATGTTTTGTTAGAGTTTTTGATAGTCTTTTAGAAAGCATTAAGATGATAGAAAGTGATCCTCATTTCCATTTCTTTTTTTGTGGTTGTCTTTCAGGAAATTACAGACATAGTTTTTAAAATTGAGCTGTATTTTCAAGCAGCTTTACTTGGAATCATTGTCACTGCAATGCCACCTTATTTTGCCATGGAAAATGCAGAGAATCATAAGGTAATGATCAGAGAAAAAAGTTACAGATATCTTGCTGCTGAGAAATCTCATACAAAAAAACCTATTTTGCATGAGTGTAATTATGTAGAGTTATTTCAGGAATAAGTGAATGGAATATAAGTTAATTTGTTGTAATCTTTTATAGTGATAGCAAATAACATCTTTTGAGTTCTTGCCTTGTGCTTTAAAAGTTACATTCTTCAATGCTTACAATATTGTGAGTTTTTTGTTACCTACTTCTAGGTCAGGAGATGGAGATGGGTGTGTTTATGTAATGTGCCTGGGTTGACTCTACTCAGTTAAGTAATGGATCTCAGAGCTGACTTACATGACCTTTATGTTCTTCACTGGCTCACTAACCTGTCTCTGCCATCCAATTTTAGTAGAATGTTTTGAATATATCAAGGCACCTAATTTTTGTTACATGAAATAAAGTTTATTAAATGTAGAATATGATTATTATCACCAGGACCTATCATAAGAGTATAGTCACCACATGGTATAATGATTGCATGTTTAGAAGTAGAAGTTGCTGAACTGTTTTCCAAAGTGGATATTCTGTGTTGCATTTGCACCAGCCCCCTGTGAATGAAAAAACGTGCAGTATCCAAAATAATTGTATTTAACTTGGTTTATGGTTTTATACTTTAATTAAGCAGAAAAACTATGATTTTTTTTTAAATCACTTCTTTTTCTTAACTAACCTTTATATGCCATGTTTCCCTTTTCTCACTCAATGGCTAGCTCTTTCACATGTTACCTTTAATTATTAGAAATCAGCGTTTTTATAGCTGACACAGATCAACTGGATAAAATCATTAGGTATTTAGATTTGTAAAAGATATTAAAAGTTTTCAAATTAAATAATGAGAATATGAGAGATAATATTTTTTAAATTTGCTGTTATTATACATTAAAATGTTATTTAATCCTGGTAGTAATAACTAGTACAACATAAGAGTATATGAGAGACTTTAAACGTATAAAGCTTCACGTAAGCTGAAAGGCCTATGTACTGTAAATCCAGAGGTTAGTGGCTATTTATTAGGTTTTAAAATGAGAATCGTTTTTCTGTTTAAGCATCTTTCCACCTATTTTCACAGATTTTTCAAAAGGAATAATGTTTTTGTTTCGATTGCTTACTGTATGCTCAGTTTTTACCTTGCTTCATTTTAGTTTTGTGTTACCTGGTAGCACTGCTATATGCTTATTCTGAAAAATTTTGTTGAAATTGTTACGTCTCAGAAATAATGAACTAAATTAAAGGCTAAATGGAATTTATATTTAGCTGTAGGAAGGCCTTTTCTTACCTATACACCTGAAATGTGATACAAAATTTATTGTCTTGTTGATGTAAAATTAAGAATTCTACAGTAATTTGCTAGACATTTTTATTTGTTTTAAAATTATAACCAAATTTTTCCTTTTTTTTTTTTAGATCAAAGCTTATACTCAACTCAAGCTTTCAGGACTTTTGCCATCTGCATATTGGATTGGACAAGCTATTGTTGATATACCCTTGTTTTTCATTGTTCTTACTTTGATGCTGTCAAGTTTATTTGCATTTCATTATGGATTATATTTTTATGCTGTAAAGTTCCTTTCTGTGGTAAGTTAACATCAGTTGTTCTTAGGTTATTTACAAATAGAATGTTATTTTAGGAAATTAAGTCTTTATGAACCTGACAGTTGACTAGTTCAATAATTTGAACATTATTTTTTTTAACTAGCATCTGGTTACTGTACATGTTACTTATTATCAATGCAATTTATCTTACTGCAAGTGATTTAAAAAAAAAATACCTTAATACCATTATGAAATAATTCCTTGAAACTAAGGTAGTCTTTCATGTAGACTGCCTGCTCAAGTGTAATCAGAAATGTAAACAATCCTTCCTGAAAATGTCTTTCTGGTCTCTATGCCTGAAAATTATTTTACAGAGAAGAAGCTCTTTTATTGCATAATTTAAAATGTGACTTAAAATACTAAGGAAGCATATGATTTGCATTCATGTTCACCTGTTAATCATTGATAATAAATTCTCTCACATGAAAGATTTATATTAGGAAAAAGGGAAAACAGCAATGTGAAGTTGGGTTTGCTGAAGGCAGAATTTATCAATTTACAGATATGCTGATCTAACATTAATTTCTGTCTTATAAATTAATAAATATTTTTCTGTAAAAATTTACAAGATACATTAAATACTGTAGCTAATAGTTAATTGAGAAAAATAAAGTTGTAACCAACTACAATGGCTTTTATAATAAAACAAGAGATAGCACTTTACTTGGCATAAAAAAGAACCGCAAATGGTGTTTAATTTAAATGACTTATTCTTGCTTATGTTAGCAATTAATTAATATCATGAGTTTCATGGATTTAAGAAAATTGTGGATGGTAACTCCTTCCATAACCACAATTTCAGTTTTTGTACGGTTTGTTGAGCAGTAAAATTTGAAGATTAGTCATTCTTTAATAGTTTAATGTGACTGGTATTTTATTTGATGTGCATTGCTAACTATTCGTGTTTTTACCTAAAAATGCACATTTATGTTTTACAGGTTTTTTGCCTTATTGGTTATGTTCCATCAGTTATTTTGTTTACTTATATTACATCTTTCAGTTTTAAAAAAATTTTAAATACCAAAGAATTCTGGTCATTTATCTATTCTGTGGTAAGTCACCTTTTAAAATTATTTCATTCAAACTTTATGATTTGAAAGTCATGAACTTTCAGGATTGTACTTAAAAGTATTACTATGTCTTTTCTAAGTCTAGGGAATTTTTAGATAACTAGCAGCATCTTTTTTTTTGCATGTATATTTCTTTTCTGTATCATCCGCTCCATGAAGGGATGATAATGAAAGCATTTAACAACTGCACGACTAAAGTGCCAACTACAAACTGGTGCCAGGGTATTGACACTTTCTAGCTAAGTATCACCCTGCTTACATGTTTTGTTGTGTGTGTGTTTTTTTTTTGTTTGTTTGTTTTTTTTTTTGGGTGTGTGTACAAGAACTGTGTATAGGCCAGAAGTGTGGTGGGTGAGAGGATTCACCAGAGACAGAGTAGGGAGCAGAACAGGCAGATCTACTGAATACACTACTGAAGGGAGCAGTGGGTGAGCTAGGAGAGGTGTGCTGCTCCTTAGGTGTCAGCTCCCTGGCCAGGGATCAAACGCAGGCCTTAGCGGTGTAGCTGCTAAGAGACTTAACCCGTTGGCCACCAGGGAAGCCTTGGTTACATGTTTTAATAGAAGGTTAAAAGCATCGTTCATCCTGAGGCACAAACTTAGAAGTAAGTTTGTATGAAATATCTAAACATTTTTCTCATTTGTTTTCTTTTAGACAGCGTTGGCTTGCATTGCAATCACCGAAATAACTTTCTTTTTGGGATACACAGTTACAGCTGTTCTTCATTACACCTTTTGCATAGTCATTCCAATTTATCCACTTCTGGGTTGCCTGATTTGTTTCATAAAGGTAGGCCTACTAGATGTTTTAATACATAAATACTGCCAGATTTTGGAGATCTTAGTTCATGTCCTGAGACTGGTAAAGGCAAACATGTTAGCTGCTACTATTTGATTTGAATATTACTGCTACAACAGTTTGAATTTACTGTGGACTCTTTTCAAACGTGTCTTGAAACCTTAAAGTCTCAAAGAAGAAGGACTGTGTCCATCATAGTCTCTGATGCCCAAAGTGATGTACATAAATTACCAGTAGGATCTCCTTTCAGTTAATATTCACTTTGGAGGAGTTTTCAAAAGATTAAGTAATGTATTGGACTATGAAGAGATGAGAAGAAATAAAGCACAAGAGCTTTTTTTTTTCCCAAGAAAAGATGAAACACAGATTAGTTTTAAATTAAATCTGGATAATTGTAAAAAATTCCTGTGTAATTAGGAAAAAAATTAAGTGATGAATTATTGATTTAGGATGATGGCTAATTAAGTCTATTCACTCATCTCCTTGCCGCCACTACTTTCTTGCTTCAGCTTAATATGTTAAATTTTTGATCTCCTGATGGAAATATTTGGGGTTCGAGAATATAATTGTTAACTTATTTATAGAGTATATGTTTTCTGACCAAAATGCCTTTCATTTTAATCCAATTATTTCTACACATTGCAGCTAAAAGCAAATTACTCCCAACACTTTGATACCAAATGTGTAGGCTTAGTTCCTTCGTTTAAAGCAGTTCTGACACTACTTGGAGTTAGCATAGACCCCATAGGTTAAAGACTCAATTCAACAAGACTGTCCCCACTTCAGGTGACATTGTAAATAGAAGGTCCCCAGGGGTAGCCACATTTCTGTCTGACTGGGCTACAAATCCAAGGTTCCTAGTATTTCTTAGGTTCAATCATTTTTTCCTGATAATAAACAAAGTCCACAAATTTGGTTATCTAACTGACTTTGTTAAATGATTCATGAATTGGGCAGCACCTCATCTAGATACTCAAGGTATTATACAAAATGGAAGGTATTTATAGACAGGAAGACTGTGAGACAAGGTTGTTGGCAAAAGGAAAGATTATTTCAGGTAGAGCCACCTTCCCTCAGAGCAAGTGGGGAGGGGCTTGGGGGGTGGGGACAGGGTGTTTTCTTACATGTAGATGCCTCACTGGTCCTGATTGGGGTTGACTGGTTAAGGGTTACACTTTGAGAGAGGCTGAAACCACTGCAGCAGTAGGTATAAATCTGGGTGAGGACCTGATGTGAAAGTTTCCATCTTGGGCCATTTTTTAAAAAATAGTTTTAGTGTGTTGCAAAACACAGGCAAACACTGTATTTGTTGTTATTACTTCTTTATAAGAGATAGTATTACGTAGGGCAAAATCCAGAAGGGTCCTAAGTGCAAGAACTTCTGCCCCTGTAGAGTTTTGAATGTGTTCCTCTCCAGTATCTGGAGAGGAAACTTTCTGAATCTTATGTTTAGGGTTTTTACGGAGGTTCCATTAATTAGACAGGACGAGTCAATCAGTCTCCAGACCTCACTTACCTCCCTAATGATCAGTGAATGAGATTGAAAGTTCTGAACCCTAAACCCCATCCTCTCAGAGTCACCACTTTAACATTCAGCTTTGGTTGAAAGGGGCCTTTTTAAGTAATGAAAGATGCCCCCATCACCTTCATTACTCAGGGGAATTCCAAGGCTTTTAGAAGCTTTGTGAGGAACTTGCATAAAAGACCAAATATCCTACCACAATATCATTTTTTGTTGTAGATTTCTTGGAAGAATATTCAAAAAAATGGACTCATCTATAATCCATGGGACAGGCTGCTAGTGGCAGTTATAGCGGTAAGAAGCAACAAAAATGTTTGTGTTAGCATGTTACGTTAGGCATAGTTTGGTCATATGATTTTAGCTCTTTTTAGTTTTTATTCTGTTGCAAAGAAAAAAATGGAGGTGCATCAAGTGTGTTAATTAATGCAAGCTAATGAGCATTTTGGGTGTAATACCCTTCATTTATTGAATATTTCCATTTTAATATACTGGGTCTTTTCATATTATTAATTCAGTTTATTATAATTCTGACTTCTTGAGATGCAAAAGCAAAGGTTTTTTTGTTGTAGTTTTTAGTGAAACTGATGACTAGTGAACTTCACAGAGGTAGAATGGTATGTGAAAGGTTATTTTACTAAAAATCTACCTTGGCTTATATTAAAATTTATTAACTCATATTACATACAGAAAAAACTGTGGTTAATTTTTCTGAAAATGGCAAGGAAACTCGTCTTTGTTCTGTTGGTATATGGAAAAAAGATTAAGTCATAAACTGTTACCATGTTCTTTTTTTAGCCGTATCTGCAGTGTGTGCTATGGATTTTCCTCTTACAGTACTATGAGAAAAAGCATGGAGGCAGGTCAATAAGAAAGGATCCCTTTTTCAGGTTAGTAAAATATTTGTCAAGTTTTAGTATTTTCTAGTATATTTAAAATTGTGCATCTATTAGTATATTCTAACTTTTAGATCATTTCCATCAAATCCAAAAGAAACATTGTACCCATTAGTAATTATTTCTCTATCTGTGGAGAATATATATATTATTTCTCTTCTATGCCTTCTAGCCCTAAATTCTACAAGTCTACATTGTCTATAGATTTGCCAATGTCACACATTCCTATAAATTAACTTATGTAATATGTCGTCTTTTTGTTTGCTTGTTTGGCTTCTTTTACTTAGCACAGTGTTTTGAAGGCTCATCCACATGGTGGAGGAAAAAAATCATTTTCTCTTGACCCTTTTACATACATGGCTGAGATACCCTTATAATAAAAGATAACAGGAGAAAACAATATACAGCCTACGTATTTAGGGGATAACCAGAAAAAACTGAGTAACTTCCCCAATGGCGCACGCCATACCCATCTTGAATTAATGATAAAAGAAAAATATTGGGGATGGGGTCTGGCCAGTTATGGGGTATTACCAAAAAAAGCACATTAACCATGGATAGGACAGTTATGTAGATTTAAGTTTTTGCTTCCGCCATTGATCAAAGTTTAAAAGATTCAGTGTCTTTCTGTTCTTTCTAGTACGGAGAGGGAGACACCGTTACAAATGAAGATGTGTTTCTTATAATAGGATAATTTGTAATGATTTTTTTAGGACTTTTCCTGTATCTGTTATTTCTTAAAAATAACCAGCTCAGAACATGTTAAAGAGGCATGTTTTGGTATGTACAATCTGCTCCTCCTCCTAGCATGTGGGAGTACATCATTCTTTTTTTTTTTCCTGAGAATTATTACATTGCATGGGTATACCACACATGGTGGACTTCTTTCTCCTCCTACTGCCTTTATTTTCTGTAACATCAGTTCCTACTTTCCTTTTTACCTTTCGTATTTTATTTAATACTTGGCTCGTAAATCAGTTATGTTTTGAGAAAAGTGCTTATTTGTTCACAGCACTGGTATAGTGATATGGGAGCCGCTCTCCTGTAGCTTTCTGATAGGCGAGCACTACTGAAAGGAAGCACTAGCCGTGTTGTGCTCTGTGACTCAGCTACCGCCGCGAACAGCACCCGGGAGCGTGGGGACCCTGCTCTGTGCCTTGTGGCCGTAGTAGTTGGTTTTTTGTTTTGGTTTGTTTTTAGTCTAGAGTAATTCTTTGATCTCACATTTTTGTTTGTTTTTCCCCCCCCACCCTTTGATACTTTACCTCCCCCTTAACCTCAAAATCCTAACTTTATTAGCATCCTCTAGTTTTTATATAAATACTTTGTTTTTATCAAATTCTCCAGTATGTAAAAGTCAGTCTTTCTTTACCACTCAAAGTTCTCTTGAACTCTTTGCATTTTCCTGTGAACTGCAACACTTCATCTTTCCTCATGGCTGAATAATATTCTATTGGAGGGATATACTCGATAGTCTTTTTGTAAAAATTTTTTTACTGTATTTCTTTTTATTTAATTTCTATCCTTTACATTGTTGTAACCCATAGGTTTCCCACCACCATTTAAACCCTGAACCATCATCATAGTCCCTTGTGCTATTTTCTCCCCTCTTGGTCTCTCTTCCTCACCCTCCCCTGCAGAATGTCTCTTGTTTGTGGTTGCCTGCTAGTTTTTGCTTTTATGTTTTGTGTGCTATTTTTCTCCTGATTTCTCATTTGGCTCTCTTATTGGAGGGATATACCCTATAGTCTTAATCTGATCTTCTGTTCACAGGTACTTATTGTTATGGCTCTTACTGTTAGTTCAAAACTTACCTTGGAAGCCCTTTCCCTTCGCCTGTTTTTTTTTTGATTGTTTGTTTGTTTTTGATGTCCCAGTAGGTTATCAGCCCTCTATGTCTACTCTGCTTGGGCAATCCCATTTGCATACATGCTGTAAATTCTTTGAGAGAAGGGTCCACTCTTTTTTTCCCCATTTTTTTACTTTTGTGTGAAATAGTGCCTGATGCACAGGTCATAAATAAAATTGTTGACTAAATGAATGAATTAGATAATATTATGCAAATGGTAGCAGTGAGTGAAAAATAGCTCTGTAATTCCATCTTTCAGAGATGACCAAAGACCTCACATATATGTATTTCAGTCTTTTCGCTATGTTGTACTTAATTTCATACTATTTGAAGTTAGAAAATCTACTGTGTTTTATATGTAGGATCTTTTCGACAAAGTCCAAAAATAGGAAGTTTCCAGAACCACCAATCAATGAGGATGAAGATGAAGATGTCAAAGCTGAAAGACTGAAGGTCAAAGAGCTGATGAGCTGCCAGTATTGTGAGGAGGTGATCTAGTCTGCATTGCTAATTCATGTTAGACAGCAGTCTAACTCACTCACAGTGCCTTACTCACAGGAGTAAATCCGTAAAAATAGTTTTCTTTCCATACAAGTCAATCTGAAAAGAAGTCTTTCTCTGATAAAATGTTTTGGTCCACTTTGGAGTAAGCCATTGTTTCAATTAAAAATGGACATTTATTTATACAGTACCCCTTCTCAGTAAATTAGTTCTTGTGTCATGGACACAAGTTACATGCAGTCTGCCATTTCATGATAGTTTCTGATTTATAAATATCTTTTTCAATCCTGTTTCCCCTTACTAGAAACCAGCCATTATGGTCAGCAATTTGCATAAGGAATATGATGACAAGAAAGATTTTCTTCTTACAAGAAAAGTAAAGAAAGTGGCAACTAAATACGTCTCTTTCTGTGTGAAAAAAGGCTGGTGTTTAATTATTCCTTTTCTTAATTTCCAAAAGACTGATTTCCTTTTTTTTAGTTTGGTTTCTTTGTGATGATTTTCCTTTCAATTCCTTTAGGAGAGATCTTGGGACTCTTGGGTCCAAATGGTGCAGGCAAAAGCACAATTATCAACATTCTGGTTGGTGATGTTGAACCAACTTCAGGTCAGGTATGATGGACGAGAATGTGGGGTGTGTTTGGTGTGATTTACAATTTTAATTAAAATACATTTGTCATAGCATGTTAGGAAGTGTTTTATATGCTTTTAGTGTTAAGTTTTTGAGATAGTTTGATCAAATTTTGATCTTTTTGGTTATCTGTGAAGATGATGTACTTAGTAAAAATTTCATATAGACACACACATATGCAGTATTTTTGTTTTTATAATTATTACATTTATGGATGTTTTCAACCACCATAATGGAAGACAATGGTATGAACTATTGAAGATAAGGGCCTTATCTTGACTTTGCCATTAAATTATCTTTGATTGTAAGCCTGTCACTCACCAGTTTGTAGGAGTTTCACAAAACCGCTCTGATCCTGTCTCCTGCTCCTTTCTCCCTTGCTAACTTCACACCAACCACATGAGCTCCTTGCTTTCTTGGAAAATGCCAGGCATACTCTCTTCTCTGGCTTTTTGCCTTCGCTATTTCTTGTGTTGGCTATTTCTTACCCCATAGAAATCCAAATTACCTTCCTGCCTGAAATATTAACTTCCAGTGAAGCCTCCTAATGATCCTAGGTAAAACTGAGGCTCACCTTCCCATGTGCACTGAATTCCTAATTACCATTTTTAGTTATGTCACTGAACTCTGATTTAGCTATGCATGTCTTTTCCTGTCTTCATCAAAAGGAGTAAAATTATGACCCAGTATTATCCCAGCTCTAGGAATGAGTTTGAAGTAATCCACTTGCCACTTCACAGTGTAAATTAAACAAAAATAATTACTTGAAATCAGTTTGTATTTCTGTAGGTATTTCTAGGAGATTATTCTTCAGACGCAGCGGATGGTGATGACTCCAATAAGTGTATGGGATACTGTCCTCAGATAAATCCACTGTGGCCAGACATTACACTGCAGGAACATTTTGAAATTTATGGAGCTGTGAAAGGAATGAGTGCAAATGACATGAAAGAAGTCATAAATCGGTAAAAAATAGAACCCTTTGTTTACCTGGAAAAAGGTTTACATTTCACATTTTAAAAATTTTGTAACAGGTATTTCCATGGATCATAATTCTCATAGAAATGATCGTTGCTTTTTTATATATTCCTTATCAAATAATGATAACTGTAATATAAAAAGGTAATTTTTTATATTTCTAATTAAAGAATGAATGTACCTAGCCATGCCAGCAAACTAATTTAAGTTTAAAGTGAATCTTTTCATCATTTGTTTAAAATGATCCAAATTGGAGATCTAATTATAGTAAGCTTCAACTGAATGTTCTTAAAAAATGAAGGATGCCAGTGTTCACACATTTGTATTTCTGTGTATCACGGTACGCTCATCTTTATTGCCTGTTATTTTGCAGAATAACAAATGCACTTGATTTAAAAGAACATCTTCAGAAAACTATAAAAAAACTACCTACAGGAATCAAGCGAAAGGTACTTTTGTTAAATGACAAACACATGAATGCTTTACTGACAGTTTAGTGCCTCACACTGCCTTCATAGACCTTCTCATGGAGAGTCCTTCATAGTAACCCGCCTCCTGTTTTCTTTCCTTCTAGTTGTGTTTTGCTCTGAGTATGCTGGGGAACCCTCAGATTACTCTGCTAGATGAACCTTCTACAGGTATGGATCCTAAAGCAAAACAGCATATGTGGTGAGTATTACATGAAAGACTCTTTATACTGTATCATACTTTAAATAAAAGAATGTTTTATTATGACTAATGATTTCATATTAGTTATGTATACATGCATATTTAAAACCCTATACAAATAATAAAATAGTACTTTAAAATGAAATATTTAATTTCTAGACTTTCCCTTAAACTTTTTAAAACTGTATTTTTCTTGAAGTATTAATGATATTTAATGTATTTCAAACCAAAATGAATATATAGGTAGTTATTAAAACAGAGTGATGCTGGCTGAATAGTTTTTAAAAGATGTTTTTTCTGGTGATTTAACATAAATTGCTTTTCTCATAATATTATCTTAAATTTATGTTAGAATTCTTTCTGGGAATTCATAGTGCTAGGTAGTTGTCTAGCCCTTTGAGTATAGATTCTCATGTCTATTAAGTGTTTTAGATGCATGTTAAGATTTCCCTCTGTTTCTATGGCTACTCTTGTTTTGACATGAAAAGGCATCGATTTTTATAATTCAATTTTTAGCCCATAGAATCATTTAAAATCTTAGAATTTCTGTCCATTTGACGGATTTTCAAGAAAAGGAAAAAATTAGAATAGAAAAAATCATATGTGAGCCGCCTGTAACTATGGCAATTGATATTTAATATATTTCTTTCAAATTCTCTACTCATTTTTTTTGGTTTATTTTTTTATTTATATTGTGTATTCCCCGTGGGTTCCCCACCACTGATTCACCTGTGAATCGTCACCATAGTCCCTTGTGCTCTTCTCTCCATTTTGATCCCTTACCGAGGAGAAAATCACCACCACCACCACCAAAACAAAAACTAGCAGGCAACCGTAAATGAGAGATATTTAATACATTTTAATCTAATTAACTAAATATTTTAAACCCAGGTATTGTCATTAAAACTAAGGTACTTTTTTCTCTATCTTATTTATATTTGGTAGGCGAGCAATTCGAACTGCATTTAAAAACAAAAAGCGGGCCGCTGTGCTCACCACTCACTACATGGAGGAGGCCGAGGCTGTCTGTGACCGTGTGGCTGTCATGGTGTCTGGGCAGCTAAGGTAGAGCTGCCTGAACAGCGCCCCCTGGCGGGAGGGAGGGTGTGCATTCTGAATGGCGTCATTTCAAAAACTGATCATGTTAATTTAAACGTATAAGAAAGTTTTTCCTTGTTTGAGTTTTGAATCAGTTAGCTTTTTATAGAATTACTTGGAAATATGTTAATTTTTTTTTTAAAAAACTGGCTAGCTACTTTGCATTAATTATTTCACAATTGGGAATGTTATTTTCGGGCATATTGTTATTTTTGAATATTGTTAGGCATTATATTGGGTTGTAACCCAAGGTATAAAATAAATACATGTGAATTCATACTTATTTAAATAAATGATTCATTGAATAAATGTGAGAGAAGAGAGAAATTTCTCTTATAGGAAGAGTCTAAACAATGTATGTAGATATTACCCCCTTTAGGAGGGAAAACTTGATCCACTTCCCAAGGATTGTCAGGTCTTAGCAAGTCTCTTCCAATGTGTGGAAAGGGGAACTTAGTAACTTTAACCTTAACAGAACCTGTCATGTGCCCCCTGAAATCATGTGATAAAGTATATTAGATCTAGTTGTTTTCTCCAAAACCTTATAACCCCACTATAAAAAATGAGAAAAACATCAGAATTCTCTAAATTGAGGAACATTCTACCAAATGCCTGACTAGTTCTCAAAACTGTCAAAGTTGTGAAAAAGAAAGAATAAGAAACGCACAGTGAGACTAAGTGGAGACCAGGGGTATATGATAATTGCAGTGTGGTGTCCTGAATAGATCCTGGGACAGACAGAGGGCGTTAGTGGAAAACTGGTAAAACTCAAAGGTAGAGTAAGATACCAGTATTGATTTTTTAATTTGGACAAATATGCCATGGTGATAAGATGAAATGATCCTACTGTCATTTGAAAAGGAACTGGGCAGCAGTCTATGGACATGCTCTGTATGACATTTGTAACTTTTCTGTAAATTTGGAAGTGTTTCAACGTAGACATTTAAATCATTTCTTTAAGTCAGACAATTATTCTTTGGCACTACTAAGTAATTTTATTTATGAAATCTCTTTAAAAAATCACTATAGATGCATTGGGACAGTCCAACATCTGAAGAGTAAATTTGGGAAAGGCTACTTTTTGGAAATTAAATTAAAGGACTGGATAGAAAACCTAGAAATAGACCGCCTCCACAGAGAAATTCAGTATATTTTCCCAAATGCAAGCCGTCAAGAAAGGTAAAGATTTTTTAAATTTGTATTTCTTTTTTTTTTTATTTTATTTTTTTATTTATATATACAAGCTGGGGTACAGGCCAGAGGCGTGGGGCGGCGAGAGGGTTCACCAGAGACAGAGTGGGGAGCAGAACAGGCAGATCAGAAATACACTGCTGAGGGGAGCAGCGGGCGACGCAGGAGAGGTCTGCTGTGCCATGTGGGACTCTCCCTGGCCGGGCGTCGAACTTGTGTTGTCGCTGCCGACAGCTCCACAGCACGGCGCTCAACCGCTGCGCCACCAGGGAGGCCTAAATTTGTATTTCTATGTAGAATCATAATCATAAAAAACTGGTTATTCTATTAAGGATTAGAAAAAAAACCTGTGTGATCACCAATATAGTCTGAGGACTAAAGTTTGTTTTTTTTTTTTCTAGTTCAATTTTGTATCAGAGGGCAAGATATTTTGATGTTGGATTGTATTCAAATTTTTTTAAATTCTTATTAGTCATGAGAGAGTTATTTTATTGTACAGTGAAATACTTTAAGCTTTCAAATAAAGAATTTTTATCTAAATCTCAAGATAAATTATTACTAGTTTAATTTTGAACTTAAAAAATTTGAACTTTATGTTTAGAAAACAGGAGTAGTTATTTTTAAAAATGTCCAATATTTTGTCTTTGTTTTCAGTTTTTCTTCTATTTTGGCTTACAAAATTCCTAAGGAAGATGTTCAGTCCCTTTCACAATCTTTTTCTAAGCTGGAAGAAGGTAAATAATGTTTGAAAAACACTGTAAGGTGACTTTCAAATTATAAAAGAATTTTATTTAAAATACTTAAAAGTTGGGACTCAGTTTATTGTACTAAATGATGGTAAATAAGATAACCTATAATTCATCTAAGATACAGATTCTACAGATGAACAATATTGTAGTTTAAACCTTCTATCTTTAGTAGACATCATACAGTTTTTCACATTGCATCTCTGAGAAAGTTCAACTTAGCCATAATTGTTCAGTTCCAAGGTGGAGATTGAGTTTTGTGAATCCTTACTTCGTACTGGGCTGTAGAAGTAGCAATCATAGCAACACTCCAGTGGCAGCAGGAGAGAGGAGAGGAAAATCATAGAGCAGGAGGAGAGACATTTCTAAAAGTTGCAGAAAAGCTTATTACATGATGGCATTTTTGGGGGGAAAAGTAGAATAAAGATCTGGCTGGTGCAGTAGAAAGAGACAGGCTCGTGGCTGGGGCAAGTATTAATAATCTCCACAGGATATTATGGCATTTGTAAGCTAAGAAACAGCCTGTATTTCCTGGCAACTTTCTTTTTTTTTTTAAGATTGATTTATTTATACATGCAAGCTGGGGTACAGGCCAGAGGCTGGGGGTGGCTAGAGGGTTCACCAGAGACAGAGTGGGGAGCAGAACAGGCAGATCAGAAATACACTGAGGGGAGCAGCGGGCGAGGCAGGAGAGGTCTGCCGCAACATGTGGGATTCTCCCTGGCTGGGCGTCGAACCCGCATCGCGGCTGCCAACAGCTCCACAGCGCAGCGCTCAACCGCTGCGCCACCAGGGAGGCCCCCTGGTAACTTCTTGATGATTAAAGAGAATATCTGAGTTACTTAAGGAGATTTGAAGGGGTAGAGAAGAATAAATTTGATAATAAGAAAGGATTGTGAAAGAATGAAATAAATAAAAGAAAACATATGAATTTATGATCAACGTCCAGAATCTAATTCAAGAATAGGCTGTATTAGAATTGAGGAGTGGGAGAAGAGAGTAGGAGTGAGAGTAAAATACAAAAGAGTATGAAATTTGGAAAAAAGGACTAAGTAATGAGGGACTAAGTAATGAGGGAGACAATTGATGAGGAAGGAAGAGGAGATGCTTAGAAAAGGTGAAAAAAGGCAATAATATTAATATATAGTACTTAGGGCTGTAGAGGAATTGTAAGGTGGGCAAGAGAAAAACAAAGATAGGGAAAAAACATATTTTTGCACCTTCAAATTTAAACAAGTTGGTTACAGAGATTAAAAAAAGATTATTTGCCATTTAGTTGTTATTGTCATTTTATTATTTTAAAATATCGATAAGTAAAATATTGTTTTTATATTCTGATAGCTAAACATACTTTTGCCATTGAAGAATACAGCTTTTCTCAAGCAACATTGGAACAGGTACTATGAATTGATATTTTTAAAATATTCTTTTGTGGAAGAAAATGTTTGATAAGTAATTATGTTTACTTGGAAAGGGAGGGAATTTGTGAACCAAACACAGATTGTTATAGAATATTCCTAAAATGTGTATAATTTTTTAAAAACTTTAGATTTCCCGTCTGCTTATTTCAAATAACTCAGTTGCTCTCAGTTTAATAATAAAAATGGGCCATGATAGATGGTATTTTATATTAATGTATCTGAGGTTAACACAGACTGTTATTTTTATGAGCACTATTTAAATATATTAATCAAAAACAGTCTGCGAACTCTCGACTAAAACAATCTTTTTATGTGGCAATGGAGATTATTCTGCTTAAGTGATATTAATAGCAGTAAATCTCGTGATACTTGAAAGGTTAATGTAATATGATATAGCCTTATGCTGATATTTCTGATTCAGTTAAACAGTATTTGAGGTGATTGTGCTACCGACTACTATATTTATGTATTTACTTTCATTTAGGTTTTTGTAGAACTCACGAAAGAACAAGAGGAAGAAGATAATAGTTGTGGCACTTTAAACAGCACACTTTGGTGGGGAAGAACACAGGGAGACAGAGTGGTATTTTGAATTTGTGTTGTTCTGTTTGCTTACCATGTTGATTTCTTTTTCACTTTATTTTAACTTTGGTGTAAGAGGTTTGTTATTTGAGTGGTGAATGAAGAACCATGAGAGCTCTTGGGATTTTCCTAAGTTCCTTAACTGAAATGCTGTGGTTTTGTGTTTTGCTTTTCTTTAAATAAAACTTAAGTGTAATTAATTGGAATATCATGTTGTATCTGAAGTATATTGAACTACTCTGTATGTGAAGTTGAATATTCACTTTTTCACCTTTCTCAAACAATGCTCCTGAATTTATGGCTTAAAGAAGTGATAGAATTATTTTGAGCAGTTATCTTTATTTTCACATTTATACCATCTTGTTATATAATGTCCCAGTCTAAATAAAAATAACTAATACGTAAAGAATAGACAGAAACATAAAGTAAAAGTTTTCTTGTTTTTCAGTTCTTAATTTCTAAAAGAAACTTTGAGTGGGAGTCAGCATTCTAAAAAACTGAAGCGTAAACTCTCAGTGCAGAGAGAGGTTTGCAGGAAGTAAGGTCCTGTAGGAGAAGCTCATCAGTACAGAAAGTGTAATAGGACCTTGTTCTGTTAAATGGGTGTCTTAGGTATTTAGAGTTATATTTCTTTTGCCTGTAGTAGATTTAGCAGTGTTTTAATTATTATAATTAAAGAAAGCTTGTGGCTGGAATATCTCTATGTAGTAGTCTGATTCTTTATAGCTAGAATGATCGGCTCTTCCTTTCTTACCCACCTTTTGTGGAACATATCAATTTTTGCCATCTTCCTTTCAGAGGGCACATTTTGTTTTACTCTAGAATAAAATACTTTTTTTGGTTATCACTTGTATTGGTAAACTTTATTTGATTACCTCTGTGCTCTACAAAGTTGTAAGTATGTGAGCATGTAGATTTATTTAGTGACTCCCTCAAACTCACTGTGGAATGTGATGGGATATAAATGAAGTTTGGGCAAGTAAATTAAGGATTAACCAAACTATACAGAATTCTCTTTAATAAGAAACCAGAATTTCAGTCTGTGACAGAGTTGAAGTAAGGTTATGGCTAATGAAATCTTAGGAATATTTCTGTAGACCTCAGGTATGGATAATAGACATAATATAGTGTAAATAATACTAATTGACATTATATTTCAACAAGCTGAATGAAAGTACTGACTTTGCCAAAATGAGTAAATTGAAAGTGTGATCATTGCATTTCCAAGAGTCTTAAAGAACAAGAGCAATAACAGAAGGATTTGGCACTGACTTAATTTAATGACCCTTTAATTATGAAGCTATTATTTATTTAGCCTAGATAATACTTACTGAGCTCTTAGCTCTACTGTGTAATAAGACAGCTGTAATTTTAGGCTCTAGCGATTGATTTAAAATAGAGTTCCTTTCTCAGTCTTAGCACAAGGCGTATAAAGTCATTTCCTTCCCTTGCTTTGGCTACTGCTGTACACACTCCTAAAAGATGCCCACCTTACCAGCTGTTACAGAGATCTTCTAACTAATCTAAATGAGCTGTCATACAATCTCTGCTTGGATTTTATAACTGCAGCTGAGTTATTTCTGTAAGATTTAGTTTCAATCTTTAATTATCAAGTCACTTGTTTCATAATACAAAACTTTTGGATTCTTCCCCTGAGAACCTCAGTTTGACATTTTTAGTAAAAGTCCTAACTTTTACTAAACTTTAGTATTGCATGATAAATACAATTTAAGATGCATTCGAAAGAAAATCTTTACTTTTGCAGATAAATTAATAAAGGGCACAGCGCATTTTCTAAGCAAATCATTGCTAAATGGTGCCGTAAGTTTAGTATACTAAACTAATATTTTAGTATGTAATAGTCAAATACCTTGCGCTTCTCTTTTGGGTTGTATTTTTGCAGCTCTCTTAACACTTGACCTCTGTATAAGAAACATTAAGTGTCTGTAGTTTACTAGGGCAGTTACTGAAAGGTGTTTTTTTAGAATTCAACCAGACCAAGAAAGATTTGTGTTACTTTAGACTAGAGTGTGACTGACATAGAACATTACCTGCCATCACACGTATATTTGGTCACCTTCACTTTAGATCTGTGAATGTGTGACCAATACAAAGTAAATTTTCTTTTCCTTTAAAGCTGAAATTATACTGACTAGTCAAAATATTTTTAATCTATTACTCAGTTACTTTACTATTACTGTGCTCTCAGAGGCATTAAAGGAAGTTTTGTTAATTTTTTTAGTTCTTACTAATACCGAATATGTTGGTTATAATTTATTTGTAGGAATGTTCTGTTTCCTTATTCACAGTAATAGAAAATTTTCCTACTCAGAAGTATAATTTAACTAAACACTTAGAAAAACAATGGTCAGTGGGGTGGGAAGAAAGGGAGACAGAAAGTCAAATGTGAAGTTAATCATTATTTACAATATACAGTTCATGGTTTTAAATACACATTACCTTATTTCAAAATGTCTTAAATCACTGAACTCAAAACGTTCTATAACATTACAAATAAATGTAAGGCAAAAGTTGAAAAAGCAACTTACATTTTTCATTCGCATTCAGTTGTTAAAAATAAAGACCAGACTTTGCTGAGTGACTGTGGTTACTGACTAGTAAAGCAGACCTCTGTCTGCAGTGATTAGGAACCAAGCAAAAGTGAAAATGAAAAACGTTATGATGAGTGGACTTTACATTTCACTTGTGGGCTTTTAATTTTTTTTTCCAAATCTCAGTAAAAGACTAGGTTTTCTTTAAAGACTTTTTTTTTCTTATAAACTGGCACAAATAATGATTTTAACCATGTAACTTTTTACAGTAAGTTAATTCAACAGATAGTTAATGACTGTTTCAAGCAGTGAATTCTTTGGATAGAAGATTATCAGTTTTGCATCTTCCTCTATTAGGAGGCATATGGATACTTAAAAAATTACACTGTAACATGCTTTGTTAATGACACTGACAAAATAATATTGGAACACAATTCTATTTAGATTAAATGTTGTTACTGTTTTGTGATGGTCATATTTCATTCTGATTGTACTCTGAATTTATCATATTTATTTTCATGTAGCACATAAATAGGCATTAATTTTTGAAAAATAGAAATGCTTATTATCCTTAAGGTATTTTTAATATCAGTGACATTGATTTTTCATTTTCTTTCCTGAAAGAATATATTACATAAAATGAAAGACTTCTCAGGTGAATAATTTTTATATCAGCTATTCTTGTAAGGTAAAGTTTACTTATTTTTTATTTCTCACATGTTACATGTAAGTAATTCTCAGTGATATCCTTTAAGAAAAATAAATATGATTATTAGTAATATGCTTTAACAACTGAAAATTGAGGACAACCCTTGATTTTGTATATTTGAAATGGATTCTTTGTTATTTAATACAGATAAATGAATAATGAGTGACTCATATTAAAAATGAAAAAAAATCTGGCACTAAAATTGTAATTTTTTCAAGTACCTAAGGGGAGTTTTCAAGTGAAGAAGGAACATTGAGAGTGTTTTAATTCACCTTCACATTTTAAATTTAAATTAAGTATGCTTGTAGATTTTTTAAATCTCAGTCTATTTTGTGAAAATACTCTTTCACTTACGTTTTATTACATTAACAGATTAAATATTTAACACTATGTTTTATCAGCTTCCTTAGAATTTTTGACTAAATTTGATACTCTTAAATTTGATACACTTAGGCAAGATTTCAAATGCACTTGTTTTTAATATTGTTTTACTGAAGTCACATTGGTTTAAGACATTATATAGGTTTTAGGTGTATGGCATTATAATTCGATATATGTATCTATCACATCATAATTACCTCCAAAAGTCTAACGTCCATCCTCCACCATACAGTTGATTTCCCTTTACCCAATTCACTCACCCTGTTTTCCCTTTTTACTCTAGTAAACACCTTTTGTTCTTAATATCTAGAGTTTGTTTTTCTTTGGTTTTTTTTGTTTGTTTCTGTCTACATATGAATGCAATCATGTTGTGGTTGTCTTTCGTTGACATTATTTCATTTAGCATAATACCTTCTAGAGCTATCCATGTTGTTGCAAATGGCAAACTTTCACTTTTTTTTTTTAATAGTAGTATTCCTTTGTGTAATGGTCCATGTCTTCGTTATTCACTCAACTGATTGGCAGTTAGGTTATTTCCCTGTCTTCGCTATTGTCATTATTGTTTTAGTGAATATGTATCTCCTTGAATTAGTGTTTTTGTATTCTTTGGCTAAATACCCAGAATGGGATAACAGGATCATAGGGATTGCTATTCTTAAGTTTTTGAGAGCTCTCCTTACCTTTTCCATAATGATTGTATCACTTTACTTCCCACCAGCAAGGCACGAGAGTCCCTTTTTCTCCATATCCTCCCCAGCAGTGAGCGGATGGCAGGCAAAGCCACTGCAGTACTGAGCTCCCAGACCGCACCATCAAGTGTACATCGTGTCTGTCCCCCGAGACCCTCTTCAGAGGGTCTCTGTGACCATCAGCTTACTTAACTATGCACTGGAAAAAGTGTGATGCCCAGACATTGCAAGGTCTATTGGATACAGGGACGAAAAGCATCCTTGACTCTTGTATCAGAGTGGGGGGCATTTGAGGGTCAGGACGTAATTAAAATTGTGGCCTAGGTCCAGTTCATAGTGAGTCTGCCTACTTCTCTGGACCCATCTGGTATGCACAGCTCCCCTGCATCTAAAATTGGAATAGACCTGCTTGGGAGTTGGCATAACCCCCACATTGTTTCTTTAGTCAGGGATAAGAACTATTAGAGGAGGTGTATTTGTTCCCTAGGGTTGCTGTGACAGAGTGCCCCAAATTAGGTAGCTGAAAATAGCAAAAATGTGTTCTCTCACAGTTCTGGAGGTCAGAAGTTCAAAGTCAATATATTGGTAGGATTGGTTCTTTCTTGGGGCTCAGAGAATTAGTTCCAGGCCCCTTTCTTAGCCTCTGGTAATGGCTGCAGAACCTTAGAATTCCTTAAATATAGCTGCTTAACTCCACTCTTGTCATATGGCCTCCTTCTTGTGACTCTATCTTGGTGTCTCTTTTTTGCTTCGAAGGACAACCGTCATTTTGGACTTGGGTTCCAACATACTCCAATTTGATTACGTCTACAAAGACCCTATTTCTAAATAAAGTCACATTCTGAGCTTTCAGGAAGGTTATGATTTTTGAGGGAGGGGAGAACAATGTTGAACCCATGAGAATGGGAGAAGGTTAAAAGCAGACTCTAAAATGACCCCTCCCCTCAGCCAATATGGGAAATAAAATTTCATTCTGGGAGTGGGATTGAGTAAGAATGGAAAAAATTAAAGATGAGAGTGAGGGTGGTTTTTTAGCATATCCCCATCTTAATAAACTAATCTTGTTCCTGCAAAAGTCAGGTTCTGGATGATAACATTATCTGCTCCAAACTCAGCTAACTACTAGCTATTATGGAACAGCTTTGCCAGATTCTCTATTTTTGCAAGAACAGATTAACACAACTTCTGTCACCTGGTTTCTGTCCAAACACTGATTTGCCAAATGCCTTCTTTTTCACTCCAGTGAGAAAGAGAATTATAAATATTTTGCATTAATCTGCAATGCACAGAAGTATACATTTTAATCTTGCCTTGAGTTTAGACTGGGGTTCTCCCACCTCAATATATTCCAGAGATTTGAATCAGCCGGACATTATCCAGAACGTAGAAGTGGTCTACTCTTGACATCATGGATTAGATGAGCAAGAAGTGGCTAGTTGTTGGAGGCCTTGGTATGGTACTGTGCTGCAGAGGGAATGTATTAACTCGTAAGTCAAAGCATAGTCTGCAGAAAAACCTTCTCTCATCTTCCCTTACTGGCCCAAGTAGATGGAATTTCTCCTTAGAAAGTCAATTTTCCATGAAGATTGTTAAATGCAGCATGTCTTAACCATGGTATTATCACATTTGGGGGCTATTCTGTGTATTGTGGGATGTTTAGCAGCAGTGTCCCTGGCCTCTTTTCACTAGACATTAAAAGCACAATAAAAAAAATGCCTTAACTTGGTCAACTATCTTAATATCCCCACTGGGAAAGTGGGGAATCCCCCTTTTTGAGACCACTGAAGTATAGATTTGGGTTACAAATAGCTGAAACTCATTTACCCAAAGACTTCAGTGGAAAAGTTGTCTTTAACACTTTTCTGTGCTTTTTCCACACACAGGTGATGCTTCATAGGCTGCTCCAGGGAGCTGGGCCCTAGTTCTGATTCACTCCAATGGAGGTAGTAAAGCCTGACTTAAAACTACTTGTTACTTGAAATCCTGACTTAAAACTACTTATTTTAATGGAGTAACATTGGTTTGTAACATAGGTTTCAGGTGTGCTACATTCTGATTTTTCAAATAAGCTTATTATATCAGACTTACTCTGATATTATATCAAACTTATTCTGAAGGTCTGCATATTTAAAGGCTTCTCTTTCAGTGCTGTTTTGAGTTTATTTTGGGTTATCTTTTGGTTATTGTGTGACCCCTCTCTTACACGTCAGGCTATCTGCTGTTCTTAAGCCATTTTTTAATGAGGTTCTTAAGTCCCATTTTTGATGGGACTAGTAATGGATGGGAAGGGAGCTATCATTATTTGCAAGTCTGTGTTATGAATATTAGAAATGGGTGCTCATAGTGAATATAACTCTGTGTAGACAGTGTGGCAGTCAATGTGTAGCTTAGCTTTTGTTTTGAAATTCAAAATAAAAAACTCAAGAAAAATAAGATCCTGGCATTATTTGACTTAGGGTCATTAAAGTCATATATATAGTTACTGTAAGATGCAGTTGAAGATACAAAACCTATCCAGCAGACCACAGACAAAAGAATTGAGAACTGATTTGGACAGAAGGCCACTGGAAGTTTCCTGTCGTTTTTATTACTTTTGATTAGAAAGTCATAATAACAATTTACAATTTAAATTTAGAGTGCCGGGAGAAATGAATTTCACTTTGGAAATATGGCAATGCCAGGGCTTTTTATTTGAAAAACATTTTATCTCAAGCTTTACAAGTAGGGCCCACCCTCCCCCCGCCACTTTCCCCAGTTACCCAGAGACAGTTTCTCACTGGGCAGGTGAAAAAGGACAATAGGTGCCTCGTGGACCCTGTGGAATGTGAAAGTCCTAACCACCAGGTGGCAGCAGAGAGCTGTGCGGGGGCCTTTCTGGCAGGAGAGGGGTGCGGTAGGCAGCTGGGGAGGTGGGGGCAGGAGAGACCAGTTGGAGCTAATGAGACAGTCAAGCTGGAGGCCGAATTCTAGAGAGGCAGTCATCACTGTGCTACTTTGTTTGGGAAATAGGAGGCAACAGGGTTCAGGATGTCAGAACAAGCTAGAAGAGTGAGCCAGAAGACGCTTCCAGTCATTCATCAAATTGAAGGGTGAATAACCAGAGGGTAGAAAGGACAATTGCGTGGCAGACAAGAGCGTGGAACTGAGTTTTCCATCTGGTGTTAAATCTTTCCTTTGTTGCCTTGAATCAGCTACAGAACTGAAACTTTTCAGGCATTTTTCAGAAGGCAAGCAGAGAATCCTCTGATCCTGAAAGCTGACTTTACTGATAACTGAGATAATTGGAAATGAGCTGGGCAATAAAAGGTAAAGTGAAATCTCCAGAAAAAGTGGCATTAAGGTATCATCTTTGTCAATAAAGATAGGATCATGGTCTGAAATGTGATTCTGATGCAAAATGGTTCCTTAAAGACCTTAAAACTCTCTGACCTGCAATAGAAGATTCAAGAAATTACCTTTTTTATGTAACTATGGAAGGTGAATGAGAGAACTAGTTCTCTTATCCAGCCCTGCAGTTCTGGAGAAGGACTAATAAGACAAGTGAAACCTGTTAACAGTGGAAGAGGGATCCAGGTTTTAGATAAGATGAGACTGATTTTAGGTAAGATTTTACATAAGATGGCGATTGAGAGATTGTACAGTCAGGCTAAATTTATAAAGAATTGGCCCGTTTCCTCTGGGAATTAAACTTGAGAAATACGGAGGGAAGTAGGCCACTAAATGGTCTCTGATTTTTTTAGTAAAACAGTAAATTGATCTGCTGAGAACAAAAGTACAGAAATAGGGTTAAGGACTGCAGGGTAGATGAAGTAATCAGACTTTTTTATGCCCTCCCCCTGCTAGCATGGGTACCTGGGACCGAGAGCCATGGGTAGGGCTTGGGCACCTGTCATCATGGACAACTGGGCCCAAAGGGCACGCTCGTGTGCATGTGCAAATGCTTACACCTTGCCTAGAGGGGCGGGAAAGGCAGCAGGGACCCCAGGACAAGGGGGCGAGACCACTCGGGAGGCGAGACCACCAGGCTACCTGACACTGAGAACGCCTGAGAGAGGCCAAAGAAGGAGTGTGGAGACTCACTGGGGGCTGGGGAGCTTGGCTGGCTGCCTGCCTCCCAGCCCTCTTGCCCCCCCCCCCCCCCCCCACCTGGTGTGCCTGTGTACCTGGTTCCCTAAGAGAGCATTAAAGGCCTGTCAAAATCTATCAAAGGCTTCAGGACTCTCCACCTGCTGAATCGGCAGTGAACCTACAGGGACCCCTGGACTACCAGGGAAATTTAAAAGAAATCTGAACAGGAGGGCTGGGTTGACATTCTAACGGTCCCCCAAAATTCAGGTTCGGAACATCTCAGCGTGGTAACTGTAACAGAACCGAACAAGCATCCACACAGAGAAGCTTCGAACAGAAAAGGGGCAATGCTTGCTGTACGTGTGGATTTTATGTGACTTTTCCAAGGCCTTCAGCCAGTGAGTGACAGATTTGGAAATTAGGCCTCAGACTTCTAACCTTATCACCACTTCACCGCACCATTTGGAGATTTAAGATCCCTAAACTTACGGAAATTAATTATCCTTTCAATTGAGTTAACAAGGAAGTGCCTGTGTATTATAATATATTTTTAGTTGTTTTTTACACCAGTTAACATAAATACTAACAATAACACCTGGGATTGGAACCAAGTTAAATATTTGGTCTTCTCCAGTTTGGACTTCTAGTAATGACTGGGAAAACAAGAAGAGAAGTGTAACAAGGTAAGAAATGCAATTACAGAGTTTACTTCCACATTCTTAATGGAAATAGCATTTGCATAGTCTCAAGAGTTCTTCACCTTTTCTCTGTCCTTCACTCCCATGAATAGTTCATTCCTACGTACACCCAAGAAATACATTGATTACAGTAAAAATCATAATTTTTTTTTGGGGGGGGTGAAAGAGGTTATTGAAAATTCTAAGAATTTAGTTGTAACTGAAAGGTAATAACAGTCATTCAAGTTCTGCCATCTAAACTATTACAGATATTAGAGATCATTTTCATAGTGGTAGTTCATCAAAGGGAGGGTGTTGGCGCTGGGACTCCAAAATCTGCACTCGCAAGATGGCTTTGCTTTTATTTGTGCATTTGCAAGTTACTTCACCTTTAAGCCTCAGTTTCCAAAGATGTAAAATGATTTGCTTTGAACATTAAATGGAGATCATTCATTTCAAACCCTCAACATGTTTTCTAGCTCTTACGAGTCAGTCAGTCAGTCCAGGTATCATTTAACCCACTGCAGTTAAGTCTCAGCTGAAGCTCTTCTGATTTCTGAGACAATGGAGCCTCATTATTCTGTCTCTGTTAGACTTTCTTTTGAATCTGCTCCTTTTGGGCTTGGCTATCAAGTTTTTAATCCTTAAGAGGTAATACAGACTTAACCAGGACTGACTGGGTTGTTGCTTCCTTTTGTATCCAAACACATTTTTGCCTATGCCAGAAAAGTCAGAGTAATAAACACCATGTGACACACTTAGCCAGCCATCCCTAACTATACACTCCCTGCAAAGTAACTGGACAAAAAGACATGGGGGAAAAAAGACCTCACCAAGAAAAGAATGTGTTTGGCAGGCTTTTCACACACAGTTGATGGCCTGTTTTCAAAGGACTAACTGAATAAAAACAGTTTTAAGAGAGGAAATCATTTGTAGAAGAATCCTTGCTGGTTTCTTTAGCTGTTCTGCACCAAAAGAGACCAGTGAATCAAAAGTGCTTCTAAGTTCCTCACTTATTTTCTTAACAGTAAGTCAAATCTATTTTCACTCTACACTTTAAATGAGGTAATTAGGCATAAAATATATGCTAATGAAAGCATCTTGATTCACACCATTAAAACTACATTGTTTGGATATTCTAAGTTATTTTATGTTTTATATTATAGACCTAGTGAGTGATTTAATCTTAAAAGCTCATATAGCATTTTAGTATGGTGGTAAAACAAGACTCAAGTGTGAATAAATGGAAATGTAGTTCACATTTATATGAACAACAACTGACACTTCTCTGGAAAACCTTTTGAGGATGTTTGAGGTTTTACTTAGGAATGTGTAGGCATTAGGACAAGTGGTCATTCCTTGTGGTTTCTTTTTTCCTTTAAAATGTCTTGTAGTTGCTTGCTTAGCTGTAGCCTTCCAGTGTAGAAGGTGTTTTAGCTTAGAAACTTTGTCAAATTTGGGTTCAGAGATTATTTTGGTATTTGGTAGCCTTAGCTTTTATTGATATGCCTCTAAAGGTATCCATGAAATTAGCATTGTCCTCTGAAGAGTTTCATAGCTTTGTCTTTTCTTGGAAGCATGAGTAGTTTTGAAGAATATGGCTACATTAGAAATATGAGTGACTTTTTTTTCTTCTTGTAAACATCTTGCTGAGTGAGATAACAATATTCATGTTAAAATTTAAAAGAATTTAGAGCATAATACTGTTAGGCAAGTTTGAGAAAAATGTTTAAAAAGGAGGTCACAAATTGGACTTCAAAGGTTTCCGAAACTTTCATTAATGATAGATTATTTTTAACCACCTCTTGGGTGGATTACTTCTGCAGATTATAACCTTGTCCATTATGTGTGTTGTAGACTTAACGCATGTTAACTGCAAAGAATCTATAGGTGGACTGTAACTTTTCCTCTGACTTTTGAACTCAGATTCTTTGCCTGCAATCTATTTCCACTAGCATACTATCTTCATGTGATAAAAGTCAACTTCTAATCTTGGCAGAAAAAAATTAACTCCATTAAATTCTCAAGTATTTTCTACTGGTTATTTTAAATATTTTTTCTTTTTAATTTTTAAATTATTTTAATAACAAAATTAATGTCTGTCCTGAAAAAAGCTAAGTAATACAAACTTGTAGGAAGCAAAAAAAAAAAAAAAGAGAGATTTTGCTTCATTCTAGCCACTACTTCCTCCCCTGCCCACCTCCCTTTTAAATTTGTAATTTTTACGGATAATAGGTACACACACGTGGCCACATATGTTAAAGATGTATGTAGACATATAAATGTAGTTCTTCACGAAAATGAGATAACACTTAATGCTGCAATTTTTTTAAAAAAACAGTATACCGCTCATCTTTCCATGCCTTCATATTGAACTTAAAACAAGACTTTCAGTCCTTAGAGGTACCTATTTAAAGGTAGTATACAATACCAATAATTTTGTGGGAAACATGAACTATTGCAATTTGATTTTGTTTCCCCTAGGAATGTTTATATGATCATTTTTTTCAAATGTGACAGGAAGAACAGTCATTTGAAGAATAACCAATCATGGGTTGAAGAAATCATGGTACAGTACTTCCAAAAAACCATGCTGAAAAGGTGGGAGCTGTATTCAACGATATTTTCTCATGTCAAAGTTTAATTGGGGATATAGAATCCCAGTTATAAGAGAATACTCAATACACAGGTCACTGGGAACTGATTCCAGCCTTTTTTGCTTCTTCATCAAATCCCCATTTGTGAATGACTGACAGAAAAATTAAAAACAAATAAAGAAGTCATATTCTTTTTATTCCTTAACTTAATAGCCAGTCTTTACTCCAAGAAGTCTCATATTTTTGGCAGCTATTCAATATTCCTTCTCCCAGTATTGCTGAGTGCTCTAGAAATGTCCTCGATGGTACAGCATAGCCTCTGAGCATGCATTTCTATATATATATATATTTTTTTTTTAAAGATTTATTTATACATAGAAGCTGGGGTACAGGCCAGAGGTGGGGGACGGCAAGAAGGCTCACCAGAGACAGAGTGGGGGGCAGAACAGGCAGACCGGAAACACACTGCTGAGGGGAGCAGCGGGTGAGGCAGGAGAGGTCTGCCACACCATGTGGGATTCTCCCCCACTGGGTGTCGAATCCCGCATCGCACGCTGCTAACAGCTCCACAGCCCAGCGCTCAACCGCTGCGCCACTAGGGAGGCCCTCATTTCTATTTTTACTTTAGCACCAAACTCAAGGTTTTAATTCTCTCAATTCCACAGAACAATAATGTCTTTTTTTCCTTCTTCCTGAAATAACACTGTTGGCATATGGATAATGAAATTATCTGTCACTTGACAATTTCTTAGCAAAAAGGGCTTGTGGTTTTTTAAACTGCAGTTAATGCTGCAGTTACAGAATTAAGTGCCTAACTTCAAAGCTCTATTTTAAAGCCTCTGAGTTTTTCCCTGCCTCTCAGTCTCTACCTCATGCTTCCCCTACTCCAGGCTCTTAGGAAAGGAAACTTTGTTTCGCGTTCTGAGAAAATAAAAGCTGTCAGATGGGAACAGCCCCCAACTTCCCAGCACAAACCCTGTAAAAAGCCACTACGTTCATCCCTTTTCCTCAACCTCACCCTAATGCCTTTCCTCATTTTGTAGGCTGGGTCCTATCTCTTCCAACATTGCCAGGTAAGTTGCATATTGGATTTTCCGCCTGTCTCCTTTCCTTCCACTTCTTCCTTCCAACCAGAGTCTACTCTTTGGTACTTAAACTTATTAATTTCTTCACTTAAAATCAGGACTTTCCCTCATCTACTTTTCCTCCCCAAGCAAGAGCCCTGTTCCCGTCTCTTAACAGGTAAGCTTCTTGAGAGGGTTGTCGTCATGTAGGCTCACCTCAACGCTAGGAGCTCAGTCACTTCATGCACCCAAATGGCCATTGTAAGGTCGGTGACAACGCCGATGTCAAGAATAACTGATATTGTTCATGCTTTGTCTTATCTGCTCTCTCAATGAAATACTGCAGCACAGCATTCGCCTGATTTCCCTTCACTTTTTTAGTTTTTCCTTCTTTCTTTTTTGTTCTCCTAAATCTTTAAATATGTCGTCCCACCAGATTCCATCATAGCCTCCCTCCTCTCTCCTATGGACTTTCTCTAAATGATGTCATTCATTTCCATAAATTTGATTACACTTTATATGCTCTAAGAACAGCTCTAAGAACTCTAAGAACTCTACTTCAACTTGTAGGCCAGCAAATTTTGCCTGTAAAAGGCAAGATAGCAACTATTTTAAGCATAAGGGTCAAACTGTTTCTACTGCAGCTCTGCGAGTTTTATTTCTCCAATAGCATCACAGTCTGTTTATCTACCTATCTATCCATCCCTCCCTCCCTCTTATTGCTACAGGGGCCCCTTTTCTGTGTCTCCAATGTCTTACGCTCTTTCTTTTCTTCTGTAACTGCTGTTTTCTCTGCCCAGGATTTTCTTCTCCAATCTCAACTCTCCCCACAGAATCTTTGCTTAGAAAAGAATTTAGCTTTCAACTCTTGGTATAAGTGTCACTTCTTCAAAGAAGTCTTCCCTGTTTTTGCTCTCATGGCCTCAACTTCTCCTTTAATGCAGTTGCCTAACTATAATTATGCAATTGATTGTGCAATGAGCTGCTCATTGCCTCTCCTTCAGCTCCACCACAAAAGTCTGACTCCAGAAGAGTGAGGAGCATTTCTGCTTGGATCCCCGCTGTCTCTCCATCACTGTCAAGGCATATTGTCATGATAGACCCCCAGCAATTTCTCAAAAGACTTTTATAATTAATACCAATTAATGCCAAACAATCTTCAAGATTGTTCTGATATTAGTAATAATTCACTTTAAGTGATGGAAATATGTCAATACTGAAAACAAAAAGAAACAAAAGACCTATTTTTTCAGTAGTTAACATAATAATTTAACATTCCAATCTACGTTACAGCATAACATTTTGTGATGGAGGAACTGACATCAGTTATTGGAATAAATATGAGGGCACTTTCATCTCTAAGGATCTATAAATGAATGATTTATTTTTACTTGTATTTATTTTTCTCTTATATACTTAGCATCCTTAAATATTACAAAGGAATGAAGCAAATTTAACAGATTACAGTGAGGGTCTCTGAGAGCTAGCATTCTGGTAAGTTAAGTTGCTACTTGACCCATCTAGCACACATTAATTAATAGAGAACCTTACTGGGTTATAAAAGAAATTAAATGCATTCATGAGTTTTCTTGCACATATTCAATTTAACTCGTTTACCTGTATTAGATTTTAAGCTGCTGGCAGTAGAAAATAAGTAAGGATCGTGTTTGTGCTTCCCTGAGTTGAAGAAAAAAATATTGTATAAGTCAGCTATTGTCAGGACAATGCTGTGTGAAAACAAGCCACAAACCAGTGGCCTCAAACAGCATTTATTAATCCTCTCCTGTCTGTGGCATGGCTGGGGTTTGGAGGGCCCAGTCTGGGCAAGGCTGGACTAGCTGCAGGTTGCATACAGGTCTGTTCCATGTTTTTCACTCTCCTTCGGTCAGCAAGCTAGCTGGACATGTTCTCACACAATCGCAGAAGAGCTAATGGGCAAGTCATAGTGCACACACACACTTCAAGCTCCTACTCACATCATATCTGATAAAACCTCATTGGTTCAAGTGACCCATGTGGACAAAACCAAAGTCCAGAACAGTCTTATCTTTGCCTACCATGCAGCCAGAGCAAGTCAACTGCCAAGTCTGAGGTAAAGGGTTGGGGGAGTCATATTCTCTTCATGGGCTTGAGGGAGGGGGAAGAGAGTGAAACATTAGAGCAGTGAATTGCTTTACCATAAAGTTATTGAGGCCAATTCATGTGGTCAGTCAATAACGATGTTCTTTGGGTGGACCTGAGGATTGAATGAGACAATGTGCTAAAACCACCTAGCACAGATAGGTGTTATAAGGCACGTGGTGAAACAAATCTCAATCATTCTCTCAAGTAGTTTGCCGAACATTTGCAAGTGCAAGACACTTTTTTTTTAAACATTTCTTTTTTAAAAAAATACTTGTTTATGCATACAAGCTGGGGTACAGGCCAGAGGTGTGGGGCGGCGAGAGGGTTCACCAGAGACAGAGTGGGGAGCAGAACAGGCAGATGGATGGAAATACAGTGCTGAGGGGAGCAGCGGGCGAGGCAGGAGAGGTCTGCTGCGCCATGTGGGAAGCTCCCTGGCTGGGCATCAAACCTGCATCACTGCTGCCAACAGCTCCACAGCTCAGCGCTTAACTGCTGTGCCACCAGGGAGGCCCTGCATGACATTTTTTAACTAATGACTTATTTCTACCATAGACTCTCCTGGAGACTAATGTATGCAGCTTCATCTTGATTATGTCCATCCTATGGCTCTGGTCACAGTGTTTGTCCAAATCGTGTAATCACTGGCTTCGTGGTGCTATTCACTCTTCATCCTCGATGGCCAGTCTTTGGTGAGTCTGGCTAAACATTGATGTCTTAATCTTTCATGCCTCAGAAAATGAGCAAATTATTTCTTTGCAGTATTGGGACAGCATAGTGACTAATTTTGCATCCTGTTTTCTCTGTTTTGAGAAAGTTTTTGACCATGTGAGAAACTGATGAATATTGTCATTCATGCAAAAGAAAAAAATATCCCAATTGGAAGTTTTCCCTCAGATAGCACTGGCTTTCCTCCTGGGCGTGTTGATAAACAAGCCTGTCTTTACTGGTTTGGTTGGCTTTCTCTTCACTGCATTTTGGGGATGGCTGGGATTCACTGTGTTGTACAGACAACTTTGTCCATCTTTGGGTTTTAGGTCTTTTTAGTCCATTTTCCTTCACTGCTGGAATTATCCAGGTAAGGCCACAATGATGTCATGATTTTATTTATTAGATTTTTCGAAATTATAAAAGAATTTTGCATTTCAGAAAACTTATTGATCATCCTATATCGTAAGAAATGCTGCTGTTGCAAAGCTAAATAAACAAAATTTTTTTCTTATCAAAGCAATAAGCAAATAGGTAGATCATTTGTAAAATCCTAGAAAACTTAATGAAGAAAAATAAATGTTCATTATGTGACCACTCAGAAATATCTAATTTCTATGTTTAATTTAAAAGCAAATGAAATGTGGAGGTTATGAGTATTGAGTGGGAGCAGGGGGCAGGAATGGGTGACCTTGGCCAAGTCACTTAACTTCTATGGCCTCACTTTCTTCATCTGCACAATGGGAGTCAGTGGAACTCACCTCATGGAGGTGATTGTGAGGACTGACTGTTACACTAAAACAATGCCTGATCCGTGCCATCTGAATATTAGCTGTTTTCTTTACTATCTATTTTGTATTGTTTTAAAAACATTCTCAATTCTTCAGCACTTACTTCATGTTTTAACATTTCTGTAGTATCATTTATTTTTATTCAACAATGCCTTGTCATGTTTAATCTGATTAGTGTAGCAAAAGAACTTTAAAGGAGAGACCAAAAGTGATATTAGAGATACTTTTTAGATTTTTACAAACCATCAGAGAAAGTAGATTCCATTCGCTAGGATTCATTGAAGAAATAAACTTAACGTTCTAAAACAAATGTTTAAAGTCACCTTTTTTCCCCTCTACTTTATGAAATGTTCCCTCTGATTGACAAGACTTCTTTCCATTCAAAAATAAACTTGATCTTTGGAAAGATATCATATCAATCACATCTATTTTACATCTCTTTTAGTGTGTAGAAAGAACATCCCTAATTTTATTGGAGTATGAAGATTCTTAAGCACTGTATATGAATGGCATATTTATCTTTCAAAACATGACATAGTTAAGGCAGGATATTTTTCAGGGAAGTAGGTGATAGCAGTTGATTTTTGCACTTACTATCCTAATGTTTAAGCCACCACTAATTTAAAAAGTTGTTACTGTGGAAGAACAGTTAAAGCAAAATTAGAGACAATACTGTGTGTTTGCCAACCCATCTCTTCCTCCTGGGCACGAGGCTTTTCTGCTTTTCCAAGTGATGAGTTTGGGTGAGATGATGGATCCAGGTTTTGGGATGTGGCTTACTTTCCCCCATTATCTCTTCTCCCCATGCAGTCACACAGATATAAGCCTGGGCTGTGGATGGCTGCGTGCAGCAGAAACCTATGCTGACCCAGTGCAACATCTTACATTTAGCAATTTTCTGTTTCCTTTGAATGTCCTCTCTGCCCACTCCAAAGGAGAGTCATTGCCCACTCTGAGTTTCTCTTCCCCAAATATGTCTTATTTAGTTGCTTGTTCACTTCTCCAAATCTCTTTCTTTAAAACGTCCGTGATAGAGTAATTGGTCAGTTAAACTTTCCTGTTCTTCGATTATTTTACTTTCTCATCTAGTACTTTTCCCCTTTATGACACTAATTTTATTTGTAAAAAGTAACAACTATTAACAACTTCATTGACAATGAAGCCATCTTCTTCATTGAAGAAGATAAAGATATTCAAGCCGAAAGAGTGTAAACAGCAAATGCACTCACTACTCTACACTTAGATGGGGTGAAAGCAAGTGACTGGCCCCTTAACGTTACTAAAACATCTCCCAAATACAAACTGCATCTTTCTATCAATCTTATGATTGGGTCAATGATTTTTTTAAAAATATGAATAAGTAGATGAATTTATAAAATATCTCTTGCATGCTCAAAAATATTGCTGCTTCATAACCATATTTATCTCCCTTAGTAGAAGGCAGATTGAAGCAAAAGCTAGGTGTGCGTCTGACAACCAGCGCTCTACGTAGGTGGCTTTACATGGCTGTGGATTGTCACTGAGGCAACAGGAATAGGGTGTCCTCAAGTTTTGGGTGTACTGTCTTTGGGACAGTGGCCCAATCTTACAGTGACGGGGTACCTGGAGTTGCATGCAGCAGTCAAAAGACTGAGCAAAGAGAATGCTGCTCTTAGCACTTAATGGTAAAGCAAGAAACCTCCCTCACACTTTGCAGCTGAAGGAAGGGAGGAATATGGATTTTTTTCATTAAACATGGGAAGGAGACCATAAACAATGTCTTTAAATTTTCATGCAGAGGAAATTGAAACTCTTAATACAAACCAAGTTCTCAGATTTAGAATTTAGGATTGTATTAATGGTCCTTCAATATAGTATTTCAGATTGGTTGTGCTAAGAGTTTTCTATATTCTTGTTTTAGGTAGGAACATGTGACTCATGTATAATCCTTGTGGATTTTGGGGGGGATTGGACTGGCAGAAGCTCTGACACTCCCGGAACAACTTAAAGCTCCTGTGAAGTCCTTATCTGAGGGAATAAGAGAAAGGTAAGGGTGGGCAGCAGAGTTACTCTGCACACCCACAGAGAGGTTCCAGACTCTGTTCCTCTCATTGCAGCTAGGTTTGCCATGAGCGTCCTGAGAAACCATTCGGTGGTGCTTCTGGACAAGGCGTCCATGGGGCTGGAGCCCAGGGGCGGCAGCAAATGTGGGGAGGAAAGTTGTAGTAGTGTCAGTGTCAAAAGTGTGAGTCCAAATTTAATTTTTTTCAATATGTTCCATTAACCTTTGAGGCTATATGCTCTATCATTTAAAAAGTGAAACTCAATATAGTATTCAAAAGTCCTCAAGTAGACATTTTAAGAATATAAAAATCTCTTGGGTATACTTAATTGGATTTTCTTTCTCTTACTCATCCTCCTCCTGCCCCTTCTATTTTTTCAGTTATTGAAAATCCTACAGAATAATGTTTCTTTATACTCCTACTTTTGTTTCCATAAAACTATTGTTTAACTATTTCCCAATCTTCTTTTCTTTCCATGAAGCCAGTTAATATGTTAATATAATTGCACAATGCAGTATAATTTTTATTCTTTCTAGTACAAAGATTTTTCTTGGAACCTAATATAAAATTTTCTATTTAGGTTTCATACTTATTCTTGTTCATCTGTTTTCCCAAATTACTTTCTAAATCAAAAAGTCCCTTTCTGGGCCTCCCCGGTGGCGCAGTGGTTAAGCGCTGCGCTGTGGAGCTGTTGGCAGCGACGACGCGAGTTCGATGCCCGGCCGGGGAGAATCCCACATGGTGCGGCAGACCTCTCCTGCCTCGCCCGCTGCTCCCCTCAGCAGTGTATTTCTGATCTGCCTGTTCTGCTCCCCACTCTGTCTCTGGTGAACCCTCTCGCCGCCCCACACCTCTGGCCTGTACCCCAGCTTGTATGTATAAATAAAAAATAAATCTTTAAAAAAAAAAAAAGTCCCTTTCTATATCTTCAGACAGGAGATTCAAACCATTCTCAGTAACAAGGACCCCGGACCACCATTACATGGCGGAGGCTGAGGCTGTGTGTGACCTCGAGGCCATCACAGTGCTGGAAGGGTGAGGTGGGTGTCTGTCCAGAGCTGGCTCCTGACCCCCAGGATCTGGTGGAGAGAGTGTTGCTTCACTGTGAAAAGCTGATGCTCTTCAGTTCCTTGTTTGTGATCAAACACCTTTCTCTGCATGTGCAGCTGAGCAGGAAACTAAGAGACAAGTTGTCCTACTTAATTGCCAAGAGAGGTGATGGCAATCAATCATATAGGCCATTCATGGAAAAAAATTCACTAGGTGGTTTAGGAGAATTAGGCTGCAGAGGGACTGGAGCTCAGTAAAATAATCAGCAGAGTTCTCTAAGGAAAGACACAATCCGTTCCAGAAATGGAAGTTCTTAAAATACAATTTCAAATCCTGCATCAGTCACATTTGGGAGTGCCTGCTGAGCTTCTAAACAATTCCCTTTTTTCTGAAGACAGCTTTATCTTCTTTTGGCAGGCTCACAGGTGCACCTACATCATGTGACCCAAGCTGGGGTAATGACAGATTAAAGCTGGAGCAGAGCCAAACCCGGCAGCGACCGCAGAACCCTGTATCAGAGCTGAGAGGCTGGCAGCTGGCTAGCTCTCGAGAGGCCCACGCACTCTCAGTGCTGAGCTTTGGCTGCAGGCTAATGCTGATAGTATCCTGACATTTGATCATAGTCTCTCTGGCAGATACAGATATCTGTATATGTTCTTCAAAAAGCAGATACAGCTATAGAAATGTGTGAGAAGAAAACAAGCACCCAGAGAAGGAACAGATGGCCAGAATGACCAGCTGAAATTCCAGAAAACTCATGGTCAGCTACAACACACAAACTCCCAAGTTCTAGTTTACTCAAAGTGTTCCTCTACTGAGAAAATGAACCCTGACCAGATATTTTGTTTTACTTCAATAAAACTTCATTAGAGCCTTAAATATCCAAACCTCCCCCAAGTTTCCCACCTCTCTCGACGCAGCAAGCCAGCTCTCCACCATGAAAGCATAAATTAGGAGCTGGTGGACCAAATCAAGCCAGCAAGAAAGCAGAGACATCTGCAGCTCCACTTAGGAGTCCTCAACCTTTCAAGGAGGAGGCTGATCTCAGCCAACAGCCGTTCCCTCATGTATACCATCAGCGCGTGACCCTCTCACCCTTCCACTTAATTGCCCACAAACCCTAATCTTGGTAACGTTTGTATTAGGGAGACACACATTGGTGGAAAATACCCATGAACATAATAACTAGCCTCACTTTCAATGAAAGACCACAGCCTTCAAGTGCTGCCTTGGTTCTGTGTGACATCCTCTAAGGAAAGTGGAGTAACTTAGGCCCTTTTTCACCCCGCTGCAAGCCTCTGTGGCCACCGCCTGCAGCTTTATTTTTCCGAGGTTTCCTTACCCACGTGTGATAACATGTTATTGCAAAAAGCCCTTGGGAGCGTGAACGTGGGGTGCATGTGTCTGTAATTGCAGACACCCAGGCTGAGAAGAGTGAGATCACGAAAGAGACCATGGCAGAGATCACAGAGATCAAGGAGAGAGCACTGAGAGCGGAGTTCTGGGGGTGAGGAGGCTCGATTGCTGCCTGCCCACCTGCCTCCCTCCCTGCTGGTCTGCCTGTGTAGCCAGTCTCCTGCTTCAGTGTTAAAGGCATGTCAGATATACCGAAGGCTCCCAGATTCTTTTCCCATTGGCTCAAATCAACAATGAACCCGGCCAGCCTGGGACAGCATGACACATCCCTTTCATTGATTCACTCTGGATAGCTAATTCAGTGGCTTAGTTCTGTCTTCCGGCTTCTCAGAATATAACGTTTCTCCTCTTTCACTGTCAGCAGAAGATGTTGCTGACCACTTGACTATTAAAATGCAACTGAGTAGAAGAGAGCGTCTTCAGCGGCTCTCACAGCCTCAGCAACTCTCCAGATGTTGGACCCACCCTCCGACTTTCTTCTTACTCTGTGAATGAACAGCCCTCTAGAAGGACACCAGCCCCGCTGTGTGCCTGATGCCATCATCTCCTCTAGTGAAGGTCATAGTCCATCTGGTGCCACCTCCACCTGCGTTATCTTTAGGATCATCACCACAAGGGCTGTCTTTTAAGGAAATGGAAGGTTTCTAGAGACGTAAAGATAAAAAGGACCCTAATCCAGGTAACATGGGGCCCCCACAACAAACCCTGAGGAAAGCAATGGCTTATTATGCAGGTGCTCCCCAGTCAACCTGTCTGTTCTTAACTAGCGATCAGACGTCTGCAAAACCACAGAGACCTATGAGATTTCATCAGCAGAGACTGAAGAAATGTGTGAGTTGGTGGGAAGTTCTGGCTTCTGTCCCACAAAATTATTTACAATCAATAGTTCTCTGGTTTTGACAACTCCTTTGGCAAATACCTTTGATACTCAACTCTTTGTGTTCAATTTTTCTTTCCAAAATTATTTTTTTGGTGGCGTTGATTTTTTTAAGTAATTTTAGGGAGTTAATATTGATTTACCTCATTGTTTCCGTAACGGAAGTGTACCATCCCCCCTTCAAGCATCGTTGCCATAGTGAACCCACTACCAAGGGACCCACAGTCTACTGCCATAGACCCTTGTGGTCCCTCCCTGCTTTGTTCTCATCCCTCCCTTTCCCTCTCCCCCTCTGGTCACCCCACTCCACAGTCGGGTTTCAAGGCAGGCTTTTTACCTGGGGCTTTATCTGGCACAAGTATGTCCTTAATATTCTTCTTCTTTTTTTTTAAAGATTTACTTATTTATGCATACAAGCTGGGGTACAGGCCAGAGGCATGGGGCAGTGAGAGGGCTCACCAGAGACAGAGTGGGGAGCAGAACAGGCAGACTGACTGAAACACATTGCTGAGGGGAGCAGCGGGCAAAGCAGAAGTCGGCCATGCCATGTGGGAGGCTTCCTGGCCAGGCGTGGAACCCGGGTCGCGGCTGTGACAGCGCAGTGCTTAACCGCTGCACCCCCAGGGAGGCCCATGTCCTTAGCATTCTTTAGGCAAGCTTTGTAAAAGGTCCATTCTCTCTGAGGATATCTTTATTGTATGCACATTTAGCTGAAGATAGAATTTGAGGTTAACAGTTCCTTTTGTCTCAGCACTTTGAAGACATTGTTCTTCTGTTTTAGGACATCTTTTAGCTAACCGTTGAATCTTACTTTATAATTTGTCTTTTCTGTTTTAAGTTTTAAAAATATGTTGTTCTCTCTATTCTTCTCATTCATGTTCTCTCTTTGAAATCTAACTGCAAAGCATTTGTTGGATTTTTGTTTTCTGCACTGAGCGTATTTTTCTAATTTATGGGCTCATGTCTTTAATTCTGAAAAAAAATCTCGTTTTTCAAACTGTCTTCTAATTTATTATTCACATAATTTTCTTTATTACAGAATGCCAATTACACATGTGCTAGACACCCTCATTCTGTCTTCATGTCTTTTAATCTGTCTTTCTTATTTTCCATCTTGTTCTGTTTTGGCACTAAAATTTTACATCATTTTTTCAGATACGTTTTGGCTTACTAATTTTCTCTTCAGTTGTGTTTAATCTGCTTAAAAACTGATCCATTAAATTTTTAATTTTAACTATTATCATGTATAAAGTCTGTAAAGTCTGATGGGTTATTTTCTTATTAGTTTTCCTTTTCTCTGTGTCCTATTTTAACAAGCTTGTGTTACCTCCTTTGACACTTTGGAACTGTTTTTAATAGACTGTAATAATTTTTGTTATCTTCAGTTCTTAGTTCTTGCTAGGAATCCCACTGTTTTGTTCTGCTGATTCTCTTTCACAGTGGACTTTTATTATGAGCTTAGCTGCTTGGAGGAATATTTCATTTTAATTCTGTTGTTTGATAGCCTAAATTCTGGATGTATCACTATAGAGTTATTTGTGTCTTCTCTGTGGGGCTCCGGGATAACAGCATTAGTAAGAAGAAGAAGGAGGAGTATAGCATTGGGATTGTCAGCAACAAACAACACTTTTTAAACTTTTACAATTTCCAGTCATTGTTCTGTAAACAATTATTTTATAATAAACAAATTAATGAATTTAATCTCTACAAATCATATGTGTGTATATAAATATACATGTCTATACAGTACAATCTCATTTAACATCATCGATAGGTTGTAGGAAACTCTTACATTAAATGAATGGCATATAACAAAACCAATTTTGCCATAGGCTAATTGATAGAAACAAGGATTAAGTTATGGCAGATTTCTGCTGTTCTAAATAAAGACACCAAACATTTCTTTTTTTTTTTTTTTAAAGATTTATTTTTTATTTATACATACAAGTTGGGGTACAGGCCAGAGGCGTGGGGCAGCGAGAGGGTTCACCAGAGACAGAGCGGGGAGCAGAACAGGCAGATAGAAATACACTGCTGAGGGGAGCAGCGGGCGAGGCAGGAGAGGTCTGCCGCACCATGTGGGATTCTCCCCGGGCGGGCGTCGAACTCGCGTCGCCGCTGCCAACAGCTCCACAGCGCAGCGCTTAACCGCTGCGCCACCGGGGAGGCCCACACCAAACATTTCTAATATGAAACAGTCATTTGTATTCATTCATTTCCAACCCTCTTAGGGTCTCTGTTCAACATCACAGGTGGCAGGAGCCTCTTGCCGCAGCTCAGGCCATAAAGTGGGAACCCATCCTGCATAGCACACCCTCCCATGGCAGGGCACGCTCACACACACCCACACACACGCACCTTGACTGGGACAATTGTGACACATGAGTGAACCTCACATGAACACCTCCGGGATGTGGGAAGAAATGAGGACACCTGAAACCAGAGCGCCCACTCAGACATGGGAGCACATGCAAAGTCCGCCCCAGCTCATCAGTGTTAGAATAAAATGGCATTGAGCAAAATGATGTTATTTGAGGATCTGCTGTTTGTGTATTTTTATATGTATGGCTACTTTTATTTATTGTCTCTTTTTATGGATGAAAAAAACTGAGGCGGTAAAAGTTAAATCAATTGTGCAAGGTCACATAACTAAAATAGGCCAGAGTCAGAAGTCAAACCCAAATTTGGCTCCACAGTATATGCATAAACTCTGTGCATATACTGGTAATATTCCTTAATACTTACTGTGCAGGGAGAATAAATCGAGATCCCTCTCCTGTGTCCTGTACCTGGCCTTTGCTACATGCGCTGAGTTTTTCATTTTTAATGGAGGACATATATTTTTAGCCCAGAGAATATAATATATAGCCCAAAGAATATACATCTTTACCCATTCTTGGGGTAGTAAGTGGCTTTTCTAGTTTATATGTCTAGCATTTATCAGTCCTATGAAGCTTTGGATTCAGGCAGAGATATGAAACCCAAGTTCATAATCTTTCAAGTTTATGTCTAGATCACAAGGGTATGACAGCACCTCTTTGACCAGCTGGGTTTCAGACATACCACTTCCAGTTCTGGTTTTAATTTCCCTTTTCATTTTTAACACCTGGGATGTACCTTCCTTCTTCCATGTTTTTTTTTTTTTTCCATTGTGTCTTTTTCTTCTTCCCTTTTAAAGTTTAGTTGACTATCTGGACTTCTTTTTATGGATATGTTTTACCCACCATTTCAAATGTACTTCTAGCTGGAGGGTGGGTACTTCCTTATCCTTCTAGGTCACCAAATCCCCAGTTTAAAAAAAATAAAATGGTTCCCCAAATAAAAATAAATCAGAGTAAAGAAGTCAAAAAAGAGGAACACAAGGCATACCCAAGAAACAAGGGTAAGAACTAAAACCAGTAAAATACATTCAATATGACTAATTATTGATACTGTAATTGTGAATATTAATACAATTCTAAGAAAGGCAAGGTGAATATGATTCCTGAAATAGAGTATTTTGGATGTAAAACAACTACAAAATTACTGAAAACCTGAACTGTATTTTAGGTTATTTAAAAGAAATGTAGACTTTTTGTTGACCTGAGATCGATACAAAACTTTAAGTGTTTTTACCCTTCCTGTCCTGAGACCTTTAGGATGTTTTTATTATCTTTGTTTTTGCCAATTTTTAATATAAAAGATATCATTTCACTGTTGACATTTTTTTTAACGATAGAGTTCATTACCAGGAAAATTTACATACATACTATGAAGATTTTAAATGCTTCTAATCATCCCCACTTTTCCCCAGAATATCTCTAGCTTTATGATTATTAACATCTGTGGATTGGGAGCCACAATCTCAAATATTTGAGATTTCCCAATTCACGGACTTTGGTTTCCTGTTTTGCCATTTACTTTGGCAGGTCAAGAAAAGTTTGCAATTCTTTACAGGGAGAGATAGACTATGCAGTGGGAATTGAGTCCATTTCAATTTTTCCCTGCCCTTCCTGCACAACAGTTAAAAGGAATCTTTCATATTTTTGTTTTGTACTTAGCAATCCATTTAATTTTATTTTGTTTTTATGCTTTATGAAGCCCTGCATCTACAATGGACACCACAGGAGAAAGAAATTCACTCATAATTCTTCATTTGTCCACCATAGATGTTTTCTGCGGTAGACTGTGGATTGCCTGGTTTCATTAGGTTAAAAAAAAAAAATTTGTCTTCCGCACATTTTGCTCATTTAGTGTAAATTAACCAAACATACCATTGGTGATTATGTTCAGACACTAGTTGTAAAAAAAAATAGCTACAGATTTCTCATACCAGTTTCACCATTTTGCTTAGTCAGTTATTGTTTTCACTCATTTATTGCTCTTTTCCCTTCCTGGGCTCATCACGTTCTACAGGCTAGTTCATTTTCTTTGTTTACCATTTTCTCCCTTAGCCCAGAGGTTGAAAGGCCAAGTGCACAAAAACAGGGTTTGTTTTATTTCCAACCAACCACAGAACAGTCATATCCTCCAGAATAATTGGCTTAGCAAAGAAAAGACGGAGAAAAAACCCTAAATCCAACAAGTTTAAATCATCATGTACAGCTTGGTCTGACTACACCCCTTCTCAGAAACCAGTAAGATTTGTTGGGAGGAGAGAGCCATCAAAGGAATAAAGGAAGAAGTGGCAATAGAAAATTGTAATTGTTGCCTTACACAAAAAGAGAACTGTTTTGCCAGTGTTTCCAGAGAGCTTTTCCTCATTTTCCTGACAGTAAGTAAAGCTCAGTGTTGTTGTACTTGTCAAACATGTGGGTGGACACTGTAAAATCAATCTCATTTTCAGATGTTCCCAAATACTTCTGTGTTTTCTGCTGAAGACCTACTGCCATTTTTCTGTTTTTCCCAATCAACTTTTAATGTTTTTCCAACATAGTTCATATGGGATGACAGTAATATTTGTCTCTGCACTAGCTGAGGGAGAATTTTTTGAATATTTTGAGATGTAAATATAAAATAATTTTAAAGTTAGACACATTGAAAAAAATCTCTTGATTTGTATGCAAACAGTTGGGCAAAAGTACTTTGCTATGTGATTTTTTTTCCCTCCTCTTCTCTCTTCTCTCCTCTCTTTTCCTCTCCACTAACTTTCTAATTTGTTTCTTCAGTTATTCAGGGACTTCTAAATTCAGAAATTTGAGATAAGTTATTTTATTCTTACTGTATCTTGGAATCAGATTTTAAATAGTTTGAGTCTGGACTGTTATCGCAAGGCTACTTTTGATAAGATTTGTTCAATCTAGAAGGTAAACACTACAAGAAGAGATTTCATTAGCATTACAGCTGATGGATAGAATCAATTATTTAGATGAGTTTAATTAATGAGAGTTCTGATGTCAGTTTAATAACTGGGATTTCTGTTTAAACACTAAGAAATTACTGGTTAGATGAGATAAACTTCAATTACTCTATTCATAGAGGTGAATTTTTCTTATAAAGGGTTAAAAATGTGAAGGGTCTTATAGGTCTCCAATCCAGTTCTATCTTTTCTATTGTAAGACTGTATGCTATTATAAAATTGTTGTGATAATCACTCTATTTCCACACCATTTCCCATTCTTCAAAGAGATTTCATTGGGCATATCTGGTATAAAATTTCACAATCATGAATTGCTGAAATACATTTTAAATATTCTTGAGTTCGTAAAAATAAGAACTATTTATTTTAAAAATAAGGTCAAGTCTTTTTTTTTTCCTTCCCCACTGAGATTTTTATTATTACATGTATTTTTCTTTGTGCTCCACCATATTTCCTTTCTGCTTGTTTGTTTAATGAACAGACTAAATGCATATGAAACAGAAAAGTGTGTATCGACAAACTCAAGCACTTCTGTGGAAGAATTTTCTCAAGAAATGGAGGATGAAAAGAGAAAGCTCATTGGTATGTGTGAAGGTTCTCCCCTTACCACAGCTACCACTGTTCTATTTGACTTCCTAGTGATGTTTTTATTTTATATTTTTAAGTAGTGGGCTGAATTGAATGATTTTGTCTTTGTCTGTAATTGTTGAATTCAGGGATGTCAGCAGTTTCTGAAAAAGAGTGTAGAATTAGGAAGACAAAATATTACTCATATTAAAATTTAAAAAGGAGAATAATGTGGAAAATTTAATGTTGTGGAAAAATTTAATTTTGTGGAAATTTAATTTAATGTTGTGGAAATTATATTAATGTTGTGGAAATTACATTAATTAATTAATTATTAATTAATGTTGTGGAAATTATAGCAACTATTAAAGCCACTACTCCAGGTGGTACTTTTAGAGTCAAGAACTAATAGAAATAGGGCCTAGCAGAAATCACAGAATTCTAATTTGGGGAAACAAAATTAGGGGACCCTGCTGATGGTCAGTTTGCTTTGGATAGGTGGGCTATCTATAGGTAATAGCCCCAAATATCAATGGCTTTTACAAAGCAAAGATTTGCTTTTCATCTTTTTCACAGTTTAAGTAATATTGACAATGGAAGTGAAGTGGGTTGGGCAAGTGAGGGGATCGTCTCCATGAAGTCATTCAGGGACGCAGTTTCTTCATCTAGGAACTCGGGTATCCCTCAACCTTGGGGACCTCCACCGGCTCCTCCAGTAACATCAGGGAGTAGAGAGACTGGGACAGAGAGAACAGAGAGGTTGTCATGAGTCATGCATGGTCAGAACGCAATCACTTAGTACCACTACATTCCAGAATGTAGGGTGGCATTGTCTCAAGCAGGAAGAGATGAATATAGTGAACTCCTAGATCACCTCTACCATTCAACCCTTTTCATTCCAAGGATTCCAAGGATGTGACAAAAATGTTGCTATTTGCCACTTAGATGCCACTGCAATACTCTGCCCACACGTATAACATCATTATCCGTTACTAGGATGATATCTTCATGATTTAATGAGAAAGGTTAGCTCTGGCATTTAGGGTCTTTGTGGCAACTGCCTCAGGATGCCCCTTGCCTTGGAGTCCCTTTTCCCTGAAGAGGGGAGAGTTTAGAGATGCCAAGTATATGGCAAAATTGAAACTTGCCTTCAACAGTACTTTGGTATTAACTGAGTTCTTTTAGGGATACAATCTAAATTTATCCTTTTTTGTGTGTGTGTTACAGGAATGGGGACTGCCAATACTTTTAGCACTATATATGGGCCTATTTTCATATTTCAAAGAATATGACGTTTTTTCTGAAAAACCTCCTCAGAATCTGGGAAGAGTAGATAAATTTAATGGGTCTTTTGTACTTGTGTATACACCGATTTCTAATATAACCCAGCAGATAATGAATATCACGGCATATGCTCCCTTTTTGAAAGGTAAGAATACTAATGGCAAAAATACTTGCAGATGTTATTTATGTCATTTTGGTAAAATGTATACATGCTTAATGTGAAGTGACAGTGATCCACTATGCTAATCATTTAGGTATTAAGATAGCATGTAAGTTTTTCCTTTCGCTCTCAACAGCTAGGCTTTTAAACACTTTCAAATTGATGTGGGTCCAATATATGGAAGTCTGCATCTCTATTGGAAAGTAATTTATCAAACAATAGAATTATAGTTTCAGATTTGTAGGACAGAGTCTAGAAGAGTATGTCATCAAAGGTTATGGGTGTTTTTAATGTGGAAATGCAATGATTAAAATTTATGACTATTAAAAAATGTCTAAGTAAAAGAAAATCCACAGTTATTAAACAATAATTTCAGTACTATGAAAAGTAAGGGCAGATAATCTAAAAATATTCTGTTCTCTATATGGTATAATTTGTAACATCTGTAGCAGTCTGTACTCTAAATGAGGCCACAGTGTAACTGAGATAACCAAAATGTTATCATTTTACTCAAGGGTCAAAATGCGTATAGTCTGGCCTTCTACTCTGTAATCCTGGATTTCTAACAGGCACAATTAGTAGAAACAGACAACATTTCAAGAATATAGAAAATAGAGACTATTTTGTCAGAAATGGAGTCACTTTGTGATCTTGGTTTCTGCATGAGATAAAGATCCTGAGTTGCCTAAACCTGAAATTTGGAGTCTTCTGACTATAGTAACTACTTTGATAACATCTTTTTTTGTACCCTAATTCTATTATAAAGATTGAGACTGGAATCAGACTTTCATGTACCAAAAATTCATCCTAAAACCTGTCATGGTTAAAAGAAATCACTTAATTCTTATACAAGTCTCCTGATTCTAGAATCTAAAACTTTAAAATAAAAGTGTCTCCCTTGCCTTTTGGGATAAGTCTAACTAAAGTGGAAATGATTGCAGTTTCATTCCAATGAAAAACATGTAACAATATGGGCAGATGTGATGTTCTGTTGTGATGAGGCCCTAACCATCTCCCCTGTGCGTTTTCACCTTGTGATTCGCAGGAAGAAGAATCATTGGAGTGCCAGATCAAAAATATGTGGACAAAATGCTGCAAAATTATTTCCCACACATCGTGGAAATCATCTTTAATGATAATTTCTCTTATAATTTAAGATTTGTTCAGGGCTATAACATTCCATTTTTGAAGGAAGATATTTTCTCAGGTGACTCTCCATATGAAATGGCATTATGGTATTTTTCTTGTTCTTAGCAAAAGAAAAAGGTTGGGATGGGCCACAGAGATGCTTTTAATGGCACATGAGAAAATAGATAAAGCATATTTTATTGGACAACTTATTTCAAGGTCCATCATATCTTCCCACTAGAGGATGACTCAAAAATTCACGAGTCATCCAACAGGTACACAGTGGACTCGTAGGTGCATGTTGGGAGGGATGTGGGGATGATCAAGGTGGATAGACCCCAGCCTCAGGTGAGATTCCATTTCAGCAGGAAAGCAGTTCACAGTCCAGGTGCAAGGACTTGGCCTAGGGGTTCCCATTGAGCTGTGGGAAGAGGTGGTCTACCTGGGGAAATGATATTTTAGGTAACATCAGTAAGACTGGAAGTCCTGTGTTTCATATCAAAAGGCAGCGATGGATTTTCTTTAGGATGAAAAGGGTATCTATTAGTATTTTGGAAGAAAAGCAGTATAACTGATGGAAGAACACAAACAAGAAGGGGCAAGAGAATGAGGTTGAATTTACACAAGGGCTAGAACCTGTGTGTCTTATAAACCTGGGGCAGTGGAGATCATGGAGGTACTTAAGCTAGGGTAGAAAAGCAATTAGATTTTCAAGCCCAAGGGAGGACTCTGGACATAGCCCAGAGAATGGGCAGCAGAGGGCTCAGTGACAATGCAAGAAAGGCAGCTTAGACCAGAGTGGAGGTTCAGAAGGAGCATGGTGGGTGGAGCTGAGGGTGGAACTGAGGAGTTTTAGAAAGTATTTCTGCCACTCATTGACCAATTGGGTTGGTTCTTTTCCTCTCATTTGATGAGGGGCTACTCTGTCTCACATCATTCTTGACCCTGGAAATTGAAGAGAACCCAAAGCAGAGCCCACTTGATTAAATCTTTCTACCTGGAGACACGGGATGGGGAAAAACAATGTACTCTGTCAGGTGGTAAGAAAGCAAGAAAGCAATGAAAAGCAAGGTTAGAAGATAGAAACTGAAAGAGCAAGTTAAGCTACTATATTTCTTTCTATCTATATCTATTTATCTGTCTGTCTATCTATCTATCTATCTATCTACTTTATATTATGCTATGCTATGCTATACTGTGCTATACTATGCTATACTATATACTGTACTATACTAGAAAGTGGCCAGGAAATACCTCTGCAGTGAGTTTGCTTTAGAGAACAGACCAGGATGTAGGAAAGGTGTGAGCCATGGACACACACATGCACGCGCACACACACACGCACACACACGCACACACACAGTTTGAGCACTGGAGTGCTTTTGGCCTTTTGAGGCACAGAAAGGTGTCCAGCATGGTTGGAACAAAGTGTTGGTTTGCATTTTTTGTTTACTAAAGACGCTCTGCTTATGGAGTGTTCGTGGGTAAAATTATTCTTTTTTCTATGTGTTCCAAAGTTCTGACTGGTGGAGTCTCCTCTAGATTGTTTTTTCTTAGATTTTTGTTTCTTATTATATATTTGCCTTTATGCCATAATGTTGGTTATGATTTTGTTTGTCTGTAGCACATTGTTGGGATATAAATGATGACTACTTGTGTGTACTGGCCAAATACTGGAATGATGGATTCGTGGCTTTGCAAGCTGCAATTAATGCTGCTATTATACAAGTAAGAAGAGTTTTAAACATTAATGGAAACTAATTCCAGAGGCATTCCAGATTTTGATGAAAGATAATATATAATATATATCATATATGTTACATACTATATCCACACACACTCTCAGGTTTTCATATGTTCCTATAATGAAGCAGTTAAACGAATGCTGAAATTACATTTAGGCAAAGGAACATTGGTTTTTGTTTTTGTTTTTTTTTTTTTTAACTTTACATTTATAAGTAGTTACAGAATGACAAGAAATTGCAAAAATAATTTACAAGGCCTCACCAGTTTCTCCTAAGGCATAACTATAGAACAATATTAGGACTGGGATGTCGACACAATTGGTACAATTCCCACAGCTTATTGATACTGTAAAATTTTCTATCTTTTAAATAATGATTTTGCTTGTTTAAACCCTAAACCCTTATTTAGGTCATGACAAATCACTCTGTGATGGAGAAGTTGATGTCAGTTGTGGCAATAAACATGAAGACTTCATCTTTTATTTCTAAAGAGTTTCTTCCAAATGAGATATTTATTTTCTACTGCTTGCTTTACTTCTCTTCATTTATATACTTTGTATCATTCAATGTTACAAAAGAAAGAAAAAAGAGTAAGGAAGTGATGAACATGATGGGTCTTCACGATTCAGCATTCTGGTGAGTGTCAGTCAAGTAATGCAAGTGAATGAAAGGGGAAATGAAGTGGCAGTGAAAAAGTATTCGTGCTTTAGCATATCGTATTTAAACTTGATCATTCAGCTACTTTTCTTTTGTTCTGACTTATTTTGTTTTTATTACATTTTGCCTAGCAAAAGCGTGATCATCACTGGCTGAGCACTTTTTCTGTGCCACGAGTCAGTTAAGCTAGACTGTGTCTTAGAGGGCAATAGCAGTAAGATCCTAGAGCGCAAAGAGTTGGACAATGTCAAATGTGTGATGACTGTGTGAGCTGGGATTCCCAGTCAGAGACCCCAGTGATGGCTCTCCTGATTGGTCTGCCCATGGTTGTTTGATTTCTGGAGATTGCCTCACACTGGGGAAAATAAAATCCTACAATGGGTAGCAGGTATTTAGGGGTAAATGGTATACACCATCATTAAATGAGATAGCCCACAGAATCCGTCCAGAGGACAACTGAACACAAGCTTTTGCTTCAGATACAGACATGTTAACAACTCATCACTGATTTAAAAGGATTTTGAAATATAAATACGTGTATATGTGCATATATATATTTACGGTATTTGTATTATAACAATTGCAGAGTAGAAACAAAGACCTATAACAAAGAAGTAAATTTAACAGATAAAATTGCTAATACAACAAACCCTTAGCTTCCAAGAGACAAGACTGAGAATTCTGCAGTAGGGTCAGTAATAAATTCCTTCCTGTCTAGGAAAAGAAAAATGAAAAACAATCTATTTCTTTTATCCCCCTCAAACCAAGCATTTTTTGATATCAAAATCTGGGAGATACTTCTGTGTCTATGCCCTCATATCAGGAAAATATTATTGATGTGGACCTGTGAAATGGGAGCTATTTATGGAACAACTCAGCACGCCACATGGTCCCTGAAATAAAATTATGTTTAGGAAATTTTAAATTTTCTATGAAGTATATTTTATTAACGGAGAGAATTCTAGTTCTAAATACATGAATCATGAACCAGAAAAAAGATGAAACAGTGATTTGAAATAAAAAAAGGAGAGTGATTTTGCAGGGGAAATTTGGGAAATGCCGAGGAATGGGTGGAATGTGTTAGGGAAGAAGAGTGGGTGTCTGTGTAAAAAGGAACTTCTTATAGTCCAGGGCATGTTCTGTAGCCACCAGAGAATAAATAGCTAGATATATGTCAACTCTAGAATAAACTCAGAAAGGTACTGGATATTCAGCTGTGGATTCATTCTCAGGGTAAATGCATCCTAGTATGCATGTAAACTAAAACTTAACAAAATGAATTTTTATAGGTTTCCTTAAAACTTAGAAGAAAAAAGATTCTAAAATATTTTAAATATGGGCTGTTTATTGGAATAAATTTTATGGCAACCTTTTTATTTACCAATGTAATAAATATAACCACTACTTAAAATGTGACACATTTTTTATTATGAAGGTTTTCCTAAGTTTGTTAACATTATTCCTTCCCTCTCAACTCATGGCAATGAAGTTCCTTTTTCTTACGTATGTTTTAATTTCATCCATTTGTAATTTCCCTACTATGTTTTTTCAGTTCCTACCTATAGTAGTTCCCCTCTATACTCAGGAAGTGGCCTCTGGAGTACGTTTTTTAAAAATGCTGATGTTTCTAATAGTCTGAATCATCGTAATGGCATGAAATGTAAAAAGAAGTCAAATAATCAGGAAACATATTACTGGGACATGTTAATGCAAGTTCCTGGCTTAAATACCTTTGATATTTTCTTTAGCAATTGAATTGTTATTTTTTTATTTTTTTTTAGATTTTTTTTTTATTTATACATACAAGCTGGGGTACAGGCCAGAGGCGTGGGGTGGCAAGAGGGTTCACCAGAGACAGAGTGGTGAGCAGAACAGGCAGATCAGAAATACACTGCTGAGGGGAGCAGCGGGCGAGGCAGGAGAGGTCTGCCGCACCATGTGGGATTCTCCCTGGCTGGGCGTCGAACTCACGTTGCCACTGCCGACAGCTCCACGGCGCAGTGCTTAACCGCTGCGCCACCGGGGAGGCCCTGAATTGTTATTTAATCAGGCAGTTTTATGTAGGGGAAAGAGCTCTGAACTGAGTGAAAGTCTGCTGCTTCCTCTTAACGGTGTAATTGATTTACTTTTTTGATTTTTAACATGCCCATTAACTAATAATAGGATTGTAGTTTACTCATCCGTAAAATGAGGAACTTGCACTAAAAATACCCTTGTAGCCTTGTTAGATCTGGGATTGAATTCTATTTCTTTATACCTACCTCATAAAAATGTGAACACTAGCACAGGGAAAGAGAACAAGGTGAACACTTCATTTATACCATAATTCAGTTTAAGTTAATATTTAAATTTAATGTATTAAATATATTAAAGTTAGTATAAATAATATATTACATATGATTGAATTTCATGTAAGTTGTATGTTTAAATGTAATGTTATTATTTAAACTGATTTTTACCATAGTTTATATCCATTTAAATGTAGAACTCACATATAAGCATAGCAAGAATGGGAGGGACTTAGGAAATTTATAAAATTCTATTTTTCTACTAATATGGAGAATGGAGGTAAATATCCCTGAAAATGGTCAAATTATCATCTGCCCCCAATTTTCTGTGGTTGTTTAATCATCAAATGTTAAGGTTCCTTCTAATTCTACAGTTAGAACACTTTGATGATACGTAATGCTAGAAGAAACAAAAACCTTATCACCTTTAAATAAGCAGTTTAACTTTAGGGAAAATTTTGTGCATTTTCCCAAGAGAGACAAGTCCAAGAATGTTCTAAGTAACATTGCATTCAAAATAAAAATTGTAAACAAACTAAATGTTCATGCATAGGAGGGGATATATGCAAACAATGAAATATTATACAGTAATATAAAATATCATATATATTGATTGAGAAAGACAAGTTGCAGAGGAATACATGTAAGTTGATACTATTTATGCAGTTTTCATACTAGTTATACAATATGTGAATACAGTACTGACCCCTTGTTAGCACAGCTATGCCAATTTACTATTATTAATATTTGAGTTATTAAGATTGCTGGCAAATGCAAGACCAGTCATGGTATATTTTTAGATAGTTTTGTATGTTTTTAATATTTAAAAATAAAGTTAAAGTAATTGAAATTTTTTTGTCTTTATTTAGGCTCTCCTGGGGTTTAATCTATGCTGGCTTCATCTTCATTATTTCCATAATCATTACAGTTATCATTGTATCTACCCAAATTATAACCACGATAGGCTTCATGGTCATATTCACACTCTTTTTCTTATACGGTTTATCTTTGGTAAGTTCACACATTTATTACCAATTTCTCTGCTTTATTTATATGTAACAAAAATCTCAGCAGACTAAATAGCTACTTCTTTTATACTGTGTGTGTGCATCTGTGTTTGTGTGTGTATGTATGTGTGTGTGTAAATCTTTATGGGTGTGAGACAATGATGTGCCCTAAATAAAATTGGACCTGTCCATTGCACAAAGGTCTGAGTTATAGAAATGAGGCATCAAAAAGAAAACAAAAATTCACTAAGAATATCAAAGACTTTTATAGTAATTAATGAGGATATGCTTAGTACTCTTTTTTCCTCAAAAATTCTCCCATCACATAGCAGATTTTCACATCTCTTTTTCCTCTTAATCCCCCTGTGTGCTGGCTTCCAGTGTCATTTCTTCTTTCTTCTCTGAGTAAGAATCTCTAATATCTCTCCCATTCCAGGTTGTTTTCTGGAGAAGTTATATAAATGCTCCTTTTAGTACGTTAATTTAGTTTTTCTTCAGTCTTTCCAAGTCTGCATTTCTTATCCTTTCCTCAGCTCATTCATTGTCCAATTTTCCGCAACATTTTCTGAGCCATAAATGCCCGACTTAAGAGGAGGTCCTGTAAGGATCCTTTTTTCAAAGGGGCTGAGAGAAGGATTGAGCATAATTCCACCTTAATATTTTCATCATTGTCTCACTAATAAATATTTGTTATGATATAATGAGTCGTATTTTATCATGCTACCCATGATTCTCAGTGAATGAAATATAAATAATAGCTAGATGATTTATTTTTCTTTCAGTTAGCTTTGTCATTCCTGATGAGTGTGTTGCTAAAGAAGACTGTTCTGACCAATTTGGTTGTGTTTCTCCTCACACTCTTTTGGGGATGTGTGGGGTTCACTACATATTACAGACAACTTCCTTCATCGTTGGAATGGATTTTGAGTATTTGTAGCCCCTTTGCCTTCACTGCTGGAATGAGTAAGGTAAGAGCATAGTTCACTGGCTTATTATTGGACCTTCAAATGAATTTGATCCTTCACAACTTCATCATAGTTAACACTTTTTTAAAATTAAGAGCTTTTATTCTAAACAATTCTACTCAAAATCTAAACTTGAAAGTGTTATTTATTACACTGCAGTAAAATTAACATCTCAAAAGGAAATCTGAATAAGAAAATCTTGAATGAGATAGATTTTTCCATGCTGAAGTTAGATTTTCTTGCTGAAGTGCTTTCGTCTCACTTTTTCCCATATGCAAATATTTAGCTTCTTTTCTCTTTACATAATGAAAGCATTCTGCTAGTTTATTACAGATTGTTATGCAAACCTCTTTTTGTAACCTCAAATATGAAAAATATAAGATGTAAATACAGAGTTTAACAAATACAAAATAAACCAAAATAATCATGACTAGATCAAGAAAAAGAACTTTTTCATAGCCCCAAAAGCTCCTCCAAATACTCTAAAGGTAAAAATTTTATAATCACTTCCTTGCTTTTTATTATCACCTAAGAATGTGTTACTTTTGCACCAGTAGTGTTTCAGAGTTCCGGTTGCTCCAAATTTTCAACAACATTTGGTATTATCAGTCTTTCAAATTCTAGCCGCTTTTGTGGATATGTAATGTTTATCATTGTGATATTATTTTCCATTTTCCTGCTGACTGGTGAAGTTGAATACCTTGTCTTATGCTTAGCGGCTTTTTGTCTTTTCTTTTTTAATTAACTGCCTCTCTACTCATTTTTACTGATTTTAATATTTTTCTTGTTTTGTAGGAATTCCTTATATATGCTGGATATAAGACAAGACAATTTTTAATTGTTACTGACACATTTACTTTCATATTGGTGCTTTTAATCAACAGAGGTTCTTAATTTTGATAAATTCCAGTTTGTCAGGTTTTTGTTTTTTGCTTTTTTTTGATGTAGAATGCTTTTCTATCTTTATGAAATCATGACATACACCAAGATTGTAAAGATGGTCTCCTGTGTTTAGCCTGGGAGCTGAATTGATTCTATTTTTGTATTTATATGCACAATCCATTTCAAAATAACTTTTGTGTGTTTATAGGTAGAGACATTTTTCATCTTTTCACATGGTATCAATTGTGTCAGCTCCATTTATTGAAAAACCATTCTTCCCTTGAATGAATTACAATCTCAACTCAGTCAAGCATGTATTAACCCATATACCTATCTACATGCTGGTGCCACATTGTCTTAATTGTTTTGTTTTATAGCAGGTCTTGATACCTTCTAACAATTTTACAACTCTATTTTCTTTTTTCAAGAAAAGCTTTTCCTTCCTAGGTTATTTGCAATGACGTAAAATTTAGAATTAACTCACCAAGTTACACACATGGATGTGCATAAAGCTGCTAAGAGTTTGAGACTGTTGAATTTTCCGATCACGTTTGGGGAATTGGCACTTTTTCTTTTTTTTCTTGGTCATGAAGATTACATATCTTCCATTCATTTTCCCTTAGCAATTGTTTTAGTTTTCAGCATAGTCTTGCATAGTTTTGGTTGATTTATTCCAAAGTTTTTGGTACTGTTGATGCCACTATAAATAGTATAGCATCTGTGTTTAAATTCATATTTCTAAATACTTGTTAATGTAGAAAGATGTAAATGATTTCTACACATTGACATTGTACTCTTATTATATTCTTTTATAAAATCAAATCCTTTTCTAGGTTTACCTTTGAGTTTTCTTATGTATAATCTTGTTGCCTACATATAATGGTGGTTTCGTTTTTCCTCTTGCAATCCTTGTGCCACTTATTTATTTGTCTTGCCTTATTACACAGAGCAAGACCTCTGATACAATATTGAATAGAAATACAAGCGAAGAAAAACCTTTCAGCATTTCACAGTTGAGCATGATTTCTGGTGTTTATCTTCACACCACTAATAGATCAGATTAAGAAAATTCTTTTATTTTAGTTTGTGAAAAGACTTTATTATAAATGGATATGTAACCTTTATCAAATTTTTTTCTGCCTATATTAAATGACCACGTTATTCTCCCCTTCAATGTATTTTATGTTGAGCTACATTGACTGACCTTCAGATGTTGATGCAAGCTTATACTCTTAGAATAAACTCAACTTTGAAATGCTGGCATTTTATCATAGAGAAGCTGTAAAGTATCTAGGGTGGGGAAATGTATTTCAAATCTGGACTTCCTGTATTCTGATTTCAATTTTGTCACTTCTCAGTATGTGATTTTTTAATTTCATCTAGTTAAGCTACTTATCCTCTCTGTGCTTCAGTTTCATCGTATGTGAAATACAGATAAAAATAATTAGTCCTACTCCCTAGAGTTATGATGAAGAGTAACTGGGGGAATATTAAAAGCACTCAGCACAGTGCCTAGGCCATGGCAGCTATTATTATATGACAAAATTATGAATATAAATATTTGCAGTAATATTTAAGAAAAGATAACTTTTACTATCAATATCTTAAAATGCGTCAAAGAATTGTTCATTTTCTCTCTAAAATTTGTATTTGTTGTATAGAATAGATATCTTATAATATTACAATGATTTACAAGAACAAGCACATAAATTATAACTTAAAATTCCTATTTTTAGAATATTGCATTTTTCAAATCAATATTTCCTTCTTATATTCCTTTGATATCTATAAAATAGAAATTATTTCACTAATAACTTCACTATAAGAGTGTCGTGAAAAAGTTACTTTTTAAAATGATTCTCCTTAGTGCTATACTGAATTACTTTTATTTATTCTACTTAAATATTAATTATTACTTTTGTTTGAATCTTAGATTATCTACCTGGATTATAAAATGAATGGCATAAGTTTTTCTGACACTTCAGGATACTCATATAAAATGATAGCAATTCTTGTGATATTGGCTTTTGATGCTCTTTTCTACTTGGTATTGGCGTTATACTTTGACAAAATCTTACCTTGTAAGTAATAGTGGATTTTTGTCATAACTCTATCAATATTGATCACAGTCAAGTTTTTTCTTGAGGTTATATAAATACATTTTAAGAAATGAAGGATAGCAAATGTTTCCCATCACAAGCTAAATGAGTTCTTTATTTTATTTTTTTAGTTTTAATGGTCTCAGAGAATTTTTGTGTAAAAATATATTCTTCTGACTTTAATATAAGAATACACATAATAGTTATATACAGCAATGATAGTTACAATGTGAATTATAATTATATATTTCTTTTTTCAAAGTACCCTAAAGCATTTTCAAAGAATGATATTTAGGATTTATATCAAAACAGGCTGAAGTAAATTAATTCTTAAGGTGCTTTGGGCCAATGTATGGCCATCATATATTGGAAGTATTTCCTGATAAAGATTTGTTGTTCTTATAAGAATGGGGGAAGGAAGGGCCTCCCTGGTGGTGCAAGGGGTTAAGTCTCAGCACTATGAAGCTATCTGCAACCACTGTAGCATGAGTTCAATCCCCGGCCAGGGAGCTTCCCACATGGTGCAGCAGACCTCTCCTGTCTCCCCAGCTGTTCCCCTCAGCAGTGTATTTCCATCAATCTGCCTGTTCTGCTTCCCACTCTGTCTCTGGTGAATCCTCTCACCACCCCACACCTCTTGCCTACACCCCAGTTCTTGTATGCATAAATAAATAAATCTTTTTTAAAAAAGAATGGGGGAAGATTGCAAATTAAGCATTTCTTTCTAAGGACCTCAAATATGATATAGTGAGTATCTTTCTCACTGCCCCCTATTCCTGGATGGAACACTTGAGATGTCCATCCTCTAAGGAAACAGCAAAAGGAAAAATAGAGAGGAAACTTGTAGCACTTGTTTTTTTTTTCATATATTGATGTATTTGCAGCATTGTATTAGATTTTTATCTTGCAAACAATGAAAAATTTTGCTTAAGTCCAGAATTCCTTCACACATAATGGAATCAGAATGCTTTTCTTCTGTGCACAATCTTCTTACTTATCTTATTTTTATATGTCTTCCATTTGGATTGAATTTAACTTTGTCTTGATATGTATCTATGTACTTATTTACATTTCTGTCTGTCACTTCTGGTTAGTACAGGATGACCCAAAATAACAAATGTTACTCATTGTTTTAAAATCTGAAAAATGATCATCTGTTCATTTTGAATAATTATGAATTCTTCTTGCCCTTTTGATTCACAGACCACATAGATTTCAGTATTATGTTCACTCATCTGTTGTGGTCAACTGCTTTCTTAAATTCACAAGCATGTGTCCAATCATTTCTACGTGCCAGTTAAAACATTTTCCTCGTGTTTGGCTTCATTTATTCTTCCAACTGCCTTTTAGATCACATTTTATTTAAACCTTTGATTTATACTTTGTCCAATGTTTTATTATACTGTGTGACTTTGGGGATGATATGTTATTTCCTCTGAATTTTCATTGTTTATTGCGTTATCAGTTCTCTTGTCAATGATAGGAAGTTAGAAGGGAAAGAATTTCTCTAAGTGATTAAAAAGCCAAGACATTCTGTACTCTTCTGAATGAGGCTTCTTTGCTTATTGTTCTGATATTGTTTTTGTGATATTTTATTGCCTCTTGATTAATTAGATGGAAATGAGCGCCGCTATTCTCCACTATTTTTCCTGAATTCATCATCTTGTTTCCGGCGCCAAAGGATGAGTAATAAGGTCATCAAGAAGGAGATAGAGCTTGAACATCCTCCTAATGATTATTTTGAACCGGTGTCTCCAGAATTCCGAGGAAAAGAAGCCATCAGGTGATCTCACATACTAATATATGGGTGCAGAGCTAATCAATTATTAACCAACAAGCTGAGCGTGCAGCAAAACACTAAAGAACAATTTGCTTTTGTGGGTGTCACTTGGAGCCCCAGAACCATCACCCTAAAGTGTTTCTTAGCTGCTACTTGAAAGGGAATTTCTCTTTAATTCCAGGTAATGTTCCCACATCACCTTCTGCCTTGTCAGCCCCCTTGCTCTTGTCTCTTGCCCCCCATCTCTTATATGTACATGTGCTCTTTTCTTTCTTTGAGTCCTTCCTTCCTTAGTTTTATCTGTTTTACATGGGGTGATGGAAGAAGTAATAAATTTGGAATCAGAAATTCTCAAGTTCGTAATACCATGTGCCCCTCTCATTTGATGTATAATCTTGGACTCTGTCTCAGTGTCCTCTAGGATGCTTTTAATTTTCAGAGAGCTGTACTTAATTTTCACAAAAATCTTGTGAGCCACTTTTATTTTGCCCATTTTACCAATGAGATAAGCGAAGTACTAGAAGGTTAAGTTTGTGGCCTAAGGTCACACAGATAAATGAGGAACCAGGATTGGAATCCCATCTGGCTCCTGAGTTTATGTTATAAACATCTGGCTGCTATAGAGATGCCAGGAAGGGAAGGGAGGTGAATAAAATAGAACTAAAGCTGGGAAGTGAAATATTTCCCTCTATGACAAATACAGGGTGAACCTATACACCCAAGTTTTAGCCTTCTAATTCTGAGGGGCAATAGCACTTCTCCCGCAGCTCCATAGAAAACATTTATCTAAAAGACAAAGGCCAAGTAAGGAACACTGAAATCATTAGTGGCTAAAGAGTGCAGTTGTGAGCTGACCAGCACAAAAAAAAACTGCCAAAGGTCTAGAGGAAGTGGGGATAATTACAGCATATTCTATTTTTCTAAGCAAAGTCCTAATAATTTAATTGTAACTTTCTAGACACTTATTTTCCATTTCAAGAGAATCAACAGAAAATAATACTTTGTCTTTCTAAGTAGACTGACTTTGACACATCTTTTATCTCAAAGGAAGGCACTGATGGGACCTATTTCCCTAGCTAGCACCGTTTGTCATCTGTTGTTACTTCTGTGTTGGCTAAGGAATTATCCCTTTTGTCATTTCAGAATCAGAAATGTTAAAAAGGAATACAAAGGAAGGTCTGGAAAAATCGAAGCATTGAAAGGTAGAGAAAAACATTTCATTGTTTTATTGACTTCTTGATAAAAAGAAAGGGAAAAAATTCAAGGAAAAGTTTGAAAATATGGACAAACAAAAGAAAAAAGATACAATCTAATTCCATCATCTGGAATTTGACCTGTTTAATACCTGAGTGTGAAACCCTTCCAAATGTTTCATTATACATTTAGGAAAATAATTCCTACAAATGAAAAGTGTGATTTTGCTTTACTTTTTAAACATGAATTCATGAAAAAAATATTTTATTTTTTTTGCACTTTGAGGAAGCAACATCTAGACTTAAAATTGATAAATTATATTTCATACTAGCAGGGAATTTGCATAGTTTACATGTTCTGTAAGATTAAGAGAAAATGAGCTGCACTTTTGATTATGAATTATATTTCACAAGTCAGTGCCCTATGACATAGTTTACAATTTTAACCAACCAATTTATCTGACACTACAAATTCTCACAAATAAAATCAGGCACCACAATTTAAGATTCTTGATTCATATTTCAAATTGTTTCACTCCAAAGTTATAAAAATTCATGCTACTATAACCAATAATTAAGAACAATAATAATAATCAAACTTAAAACTTGTTGAGCACTTAGTGTATGCTGGGGCCTCTGCTCAGTGGTTTACAGACTTTTTAGAATTTAATCCCATGAGATACATAATATCGCTCCCATTTTGCATATAAGGAAATTGAAGAATTTTTAAAAAGTATTTAATCATTTTGTTTTCTGCAAAAAATAAACATTTATTTATATGTTGACCAATAGTATTTATATATATATATATATATATATATAATAAAATAATTTTCCCTTTAGTTACATTTAGATTTTAATTTGAATAAATATTACTGGTAAGTTTGAGTGACATACCTCATTTTTATTTGATGCTGTTACTCTTTTTTTTAAAAAAAAGAGACACATTTATTCAGTCTCAAGATCAGACTATTACACTTAAAAATCAATAGCATGGGTGCAAAAAAAAAATCCCACCTTAAACCCTATGTTGGAATACTTTTCACTTGGGTCATTTTCAGGATAACTAGTGTCACTTTTTTTTCTTATCCTTGAATATACTCTTTTTCCATATTAAAGAAATCCATAAATTTTACTAAGGTACTTATTTAGTTGTCTCAATATTAGAAATTGATTAATCTTTTTGGTGAATCTGAAAGACCATTTCATAAATCTTCATTCCTTCTGTTTACTTTGGTCCATTTTCAAGAGGCTTCTACTCTATTCTGTTGGTAAGTATATGTATCCTGGACCAGCAACATACTATTATTTTAAATATTTTATTTACTCCACTGATCTATATTATTTAATTTTTATATTTCTCCAGTGCATTTTAATATATTGTGTCAAGATTAATCATACTTTTCTTTAATTTTTCTTAATGATTTGAGTTTATTTTTCCAATGATCTTTTGAATATATTAGTCAAATTATAAGTGAGGGTTTTAATGAATTAAATCATAAAAGGAAGAATTTTCTTTTTCGATAAATTGTCATTACCAGCACATTGAGTAGCTGAATAAACTGAACCTTTCAGAGTTCAGTTTTATCTGAGATCATTCAGATAGAAAAAGGATGAAGTGGAAAATAACCCAGTCATAATTAATTCTGGTGTTGTTTGAAAGTAGGTTACATAATTTAATTGGAAGGACATGATCTTTTAGCTATAATGTAATGTAAGATTCTTAAGAATTTTATCTTGCTCTAGCCAACAACTTTTCATCTTGAAGTTAGTGAAGTAATTCTTCTATTGATATGTAAATGTAAAAAGTTTATAACAAAAGAATAAAACAATGGGCACAGGAAATTAAATTGTTGGTAATATATTTTAGAAGTTAATTAATGCCATAAAAATGTTCTGGTTTAATATTTGAAAACACAGGCTAGAAAAGAATAGAGTCTGATAAGTTTCTAAATATATATATATATTTATATATTCATATATGCATATGCAAATCTACTTGAAGTAAGTGTATTACAAGGTTAATATTTGGAATTACGGTTAATTTAATTTTATCCTCTTAAGTGATTATATTTATTTTTCAAACTTTCTATAGTGAACATAATTATTTTAGAAACGAGGATATCAAATATTTTGTTTTTTTACTATTGAGGTGTTTGACAATAGAAAACTAAAATAGTCTTGCTCTGTTTTTATATCAGCCCTGTCTAATACCCTTTATTTATAATGTTAATATTTTATTCTACAAATAGGTTTGTTCTTTGACATATATGAAGGTCAAATCACAGCAGTTCTGGGTCACAGTGGAGCTGGCAAGTCTTCACTACTAAATGTCCTTAATGGGCTGTCTGTTCCAACAGAAGGTGAGCAAAAAGATACATCTGAAAGGCAAGATGTCTGATAATTGAATCAGGTCATAGGCGTGCCACTCTCATTTAAAGGTTTAAATGTGACTGTATTATCAAACAAAATGATTTTGAATGTATTTTATATTCCCCCAATTTTTATGAAATTCAGTATGTTGATTATACTTTTTCAGGGCAAATACACTACTTACATGGGAAAAACTGGTGATTGCTAAAAAACTAGGAGTCATCATTTTAGACATTTGTGAATATATGTCAGTGCTTTCCTGAGTATGATCTTCAAACGTTAATAAAACCTGTTATTTTGCCAATGTTATTTCTAACTTTCATTTTTAGGATCAGTTACCATCTACAATAAAAACCTCTCAGAAGACTTGGAGGAAATCAGAAAGATAACTGGCGTTTGTCCTCAATTCAATATTCATTTTGATATGCTCACAGTGAAGGAAAACCTCAGGCTGTTTGCTAAAATAAAAGGAATTCAGCCACAGGAAGTCGAACAAGAGGTAGACAGGCTTGCTTGGATTAGTTTACCTACTAACCACTTGCCAAGTTAAATCATGACCTTAGAATTCCCCACAGCATTGTACCTGCCCTGTTAGGAATAAAATTTAGGCAAGAAGGTCCTATAAAAAATATCTGCTGCTAAAATGAACGATTAAAATTACGAAATAGGATCAGCTTGTATTTCAAGCTTTGTATGTTTTCTTGTTTAGGTACAAAGAATTTTATTGGAATTGGACATACAAAACATTCAAAACAATTTTGCTAAGCTCTTAAGTGAAGGACAGAAAAGAAAGTTGACCTTTGGGATTGCCATTTTAGGAGATCCTCAAGTAAGTGAGATCATGCAAGTGGAAGAAAACAAATTGTCAACTAAAAGTTAAGCTCTTCTTTTGCCACGAAAAATAGTAGAGCTTTCATTTTAAGTGTCAAAAGATAACTCACTCTTCTGACTGTGTATTTAAGTATATTGGGCATAAATGGTTGCAGAGTTATTACTATCTTTTGTTGTTTCCATTACCATCTTTTGTTGTTTCCAAGCTGCCATGTGGAGGTAGTTAAGGTGGGAGAGAGGCATGTTTTATACCTGTCACCCTCTGTAGGTTTTGATATTAGATGAGCCAACAGCGGGACTGGATCCCTTTTCAAGGCATCGGGTCTGGAGTTTCCTCAAGGAGCGCAAAGAAAGCCGGGTCATTCTCTTGAGTACCAATTTTATGGATGAAGCTGACCTCCTGGCTGGTAACTATGTTGACTTTATCTCAGTAGCAAATAAGGAATTTGGGAAGTGTTTATTGCCAGAGCAAGAGATCTGCCGTCCTTACCTCACTGCTCCCATATGCCATGTGCTGTGGGGGATGATGGGAGTCCACTCCCGCTGTAGACTTCCTCACCATCTGTGCACTTGCTAGATTGTGACCTCTAAGAAAAATGTGATTTTTTTTATGATCGATTTAAATATCTGAATCTAGCACAGATATTTTTTTAATGCCGTGTGTGTATGTGAGGACTGGGTGTAGGCCAGAGGTCCAGGGAGTGATAGGATTCACCAGAAACAGAGTGGGGAGCAGAACAGGTGGATCTATTGAAATACACTGCTGAGGGGAGCAGCGGGCGAGGCTGGAGAGGTCTGCTGCGCCATGTGCTGGGCTCAAACTCAGGCCCTAGAGGTGACAGCACCAAGAATTAACCACTAGGTTCCCAAGGAGGCCCTTTAGCACAGATTTGGTTGAAAACTACCTGCTCATCCATTCTTTAGCATCCAGAGTAGGAAATATGCCTAGAGAATTTTGGCGGGATTTTTTCCCCAAAAAAACATAAAGGAGGGCACTGAAAAAGACTGGAATTCATCAGCTCATTTTAATTGCATGCATGTTACTGTGTATTTCAAACATTTAAATGCGTATTAGCTCTGGTCATGCCACAGAACATTTCTGAGCTTTGACTCCTTACCTGTACTTTCTAGGAAGGGAAGAAATGGCTGCTAATATCCTGTACTCTTGCTTCTTTTTTACTTAGACAGAAAAGTAATCATGTCCAGCGGGAGGCTGAAGTGTGCAGGCTCCTCTGTCTTTTTGAAGAGAAGATGGGGTCTTGGCTACCACTTAAGGTAAAGATTTTGGAGACAGACTGAAGCTATATTACATCCACATATTTCAATACATAGTTTTCAATACTGGCCTCTAAAAGGTAGCATTTGTGAGAGAGACTTGGCCTGTCGCACTAATGGCTAGTGTTTCCTGAATGCTTTTCCTACATTCCTGCCTCTTTATAATCTTATGAATGCTAATGACAGGCAGAGCTTCAAAGTGATAAGCCCCAGGACAGACAGGGCTGGGCTACCTTATACCCACTTTGGCCAGGTGTCTGTTCTGTGCAGCCCTTAAGCCTATACCTTCCCCCACCCTCTATTTTCCTCGGCTGACCCAGAAAATGCTATAACATGTCTTCATTTTTGCCACATCATCAGATAATTTCCAAAGCTAGTGTTAAATGTGGAAGTGAGTTTGGCAGTAGGGAGTGAAGAAAGTTGTATCTAACAAGAAAGGCTAAAAACATTTAAAAATGAAACAACAACCCACAGCCAAACAAAACACACACAGGCCAAATTTCCTTCTTAACTGCTAATCCCTGATACTGTTACGGGGCAGGGAGAGGGGCACCCTAGAGCTCCCAAACCTGCCCTTTCTAAATAGGTTCTGCCATCCGCCACATCAACACAAAACATATAAGACCTTTAGTGGAAAGAAACTTTAATACAATTAGAAAAGACAGAGAATATAGATTTAAGTCAAACACCCAATGTTACCCATCACCCCTGGGTAAAAGTCCACCCAAATAGGATTGGCACAAAGCAGGACCTGAAAGCCTGCCACAAGTACAGAACACCTTTCGGCAGGGACCCATAGAAAAGGGTCAGAAACAGCCAGACAACTCTGGGAGGAAAGGAACAAAATCAAAATCCAGATCAACATTGCCATTGTCACCTCCCCACGGGTCTCTCACCCACATCTGTTTCAACCACTTCAGGCCAGTGCAGCTTCTTCACATGTCTCTCTGCTCCTTGTGCCTCTTCTGGCCTCCACCCTTCTTCCTTCCTTCTCCCCCAGTCTCTTCTCTCCTCCAACTCCTTATCTCTCCTGCTCAGCTCCACCCTCCCTTGGGTGGGGCAGGGAACCTGGAACACTCCCTTTTTCCTGGGGATCACCCTGTTATGATACCTTCCCAGTGTGCTGTAGTAATTATTTCCCTGGGAAGTTTCTTCCTCTTGCTCTCACCTCCTTATATTTAACTTCATACTTGATAAATAATTTCAGTTATATGCTGTATTCTTTTGCGTATTTATAGTTGTGCTGAGTTTACACACCTTCTCTATATAGATCAAAAGGTCTTTGTTCAAAACAATGACATTATTATTACTGTTATCGCTGTTAGTTCTTCATTTTATTTGTCCCATAAAGTCCAGTAAAGTAGTACTCAAAGGAGAGATATTCTCTAAGGACTCTTCTCCTGCGGTAGTGATGGAAAATGCAAATGAATTGTCTTTTCTTTTAAATATTAGTGTGTACAGAAATGAGATATGTGATCCAGAAAAAGTAACATCCTTCATTAATCATCACATCCCCGATGCTAAATTAAAAACAGAAAGCACAGAAAGACTCGTATATACTTTGCCTTTGGAAAAGACAGATAAGTTTCCAGGTAACTTAAATATTATTTCTATGGATGAAATTTGGGAGCAGATGTTCACCTTATTGCTATAATCTTCATTGTTTAATGGATTTGGATTTTATTTTACATTGGGTTCCCCAAGAAGCAGAACTTGAACTGAGGATTTTATAGCAATTCATTTGTTTGGTAAAGGGAAAACTGCCTTTAGGCAGATTTGCTGCCTGTGTAAGTGCAGGAGATGGAGATGGAGCATTAAGGGATGCAACAGGTTTCTTTTCAAATTTAGTTTAATTGTGTGCTTTCATTTCACAAAGAAATACAGAGTTTATTCTACAGATTTCACCATGGTTTTCTCAGCCTGCTGGATAGCTGTACCAACTAGGCTTTCTGGATAAGTTAGTGGTAATTGCTAACTCTTTGTACAATGCTACTATGAGACAGGCGCTGTTCTGATGGTTTCGTATATATCAACTCATTTAGTCTTCTCCAGTTGTCTGCGAAGTGGGTGATACCATTTTCTCTGACTTACAAATGAGGGACTGTGTCTTGGTCCTTTCTGACTTAAACGGCTTCCTTTGAGTTTAAACATTAAGTTTAAAGAGGTAGTTCTCATGCTCTCCTGGGACAGTGCAGGTTCCACTCTCATTCTCCTCTTTAATAGGCATGGTGCAGGTGCTAGATACAAAATTAAATAAGAGATATGAGCCCCTACTCTCGTGAATTCTCCCTGCCACTGTGAGGGCAGTAGACACACCCAATAAAGTAAACTGTATTACAGTTGTACAATAATATAATAAAGAAGGCCGTATGGGTTAGAGTGATGTCTGGTGTGGGGCTCTGGGTTATATAGTGTGGTCACAGGCGACCACAGAAGTTCTTGAATGGTCAAGGGCATTCCAAGCAGAGGGTACAGTGAGGGAGGGAAGTGGCAAGTGTGGGGGGGGGGGGCGTTGTGGGAATAGCAACTCCCTCATGTGGAGCTTTAGAGGCTGTTGTGTGGTCTTGGAGTTTTATTTTAAATGCATTAAGGACCCACTGAAAGTCATTAAATGGGATAATTGATATTCTGTGACTTACATTTTCATTCTCTGGATATAGAGGGACAAGAGATTGTCCCTGCACATGGGAGACCAACCGTGTGACCTTTTCAGAGGTGTAGGTAATAGGTTATGGTGATGGGGATACCATGGTTCCAGGTGAGAGATGGGTAGACGTGGGCAGATTTGAAACGTGGAGATAAAGTCAAAGTATGTGGCTGATGGCCTGTGGGTAGAACATGAGAAAAAGGGAATAATCAAGAGGGACATCTAGAATTCTGCCTTGATCATTGGAGAAAGGTGGTGTTATTATTGGGAAATAGTAGGAGCAGCAGCTGAGGAGGATGGAGAAGGAGAAGTTAATGTTCTATATTGGAAATGTTTGTTTTGACATGCTTTTAAATTTCCAATGCAGATGTCAAAAGACTGAGTAGATAGGTGGTTATAGATCATTGGAAATCAGAGAACAACATAACAATTGAATTTGGGAATCATTAGCATATCGATGAATTTGTTTATTTATTTTTTAAAAGATTTATTTATTTATACATACAGCTGGGGTACAGGCCAGAGGTGTGGAGAGGTGAGAGGCTTCACCAGAGACAGAGTGGGGAGCAGAACAGGCAGATCAGAAATACCCTGCTGAGGGGAGCAGCGGGAGAGGCAGGAGAGGTCTGCCGCGCCATGTGGGATTCTCCCCGGCTGGGCGTCAAACTCGCCTCGCTGCTGCCAACAGCTCCACGGCGCAGCACCTAACCGCTGCGCCACCAGGGAGGCCTCGCATATCAATGAATTTAATACAAAGAATTGGATTAAAGTTATGGAAATAGAAGGTGATGTAAGAAGAGTACGAGAGTGTTAGAAATTGAAAGCTCACACGAGGTAGAGGAAAAACAAGAACATGTGTTCTTATTATCTCAAGGGAGAGTATGTTGCAACATCTGTGCATGGCTAGGGGTAGCATTTGGATAGGTGATAGTTAAACTGAATAGGATATGACGGATTAAAGGCTGAGAAGGAGACAAGTCTCTGAGCCATGCATCCATGTGGGTGGAGAGATGTAAGAGGGAGGCTTTGGTTTGGCTGCTGATTGTCTTTGTTTCAGCGGTGACCTGACAGTATTTTTGCCTGCAGTTTAGGATGACCTAGAAATTGATGCAGAAAAAGAGAAAGATTACTTTAGGCAACCTTAAATAGATACTGAAAGGGGATGGAAATCGTAACACAAGTCCAAAAAGTCCTCTTCGGTAGGATCACCCACAGAAACACACGCTGATGAGCAGCCTATGTGAGATGATGCTCTTTGTGATTGCTTCTGTTCCTCAGAGAAGTTTGCAGGGTGGTTGTGAACTGAGAAAATAAAGAACAGATAGTTTGAGGATGGAGGGAGAAGGTGTATATGATCATTTCAGAGATTTTACTTTTGCTTACTGTGCTCTCCCAGGGACATAATACTTCTGATCAATATTCTGCATCAGCGTGTGTGTGTGTGTGTGTGTGTGTGTGTGTGTGTGTGTGTGTGTGTGTGTGTGTGTGTGTAGAGTAACTGGGGTATAGGCCAGAGGAGCAGGGGATGAGAGGGTTCACTGGAAACAGAGTGAGAGGAGCAGAAGGAGAGACAGGAGAGGTCTGCTGCGTCATTTGTGGGTCAGCTCCCTGGCCAGGGATCGAACTCAGGTCGTAGCAGTGATAGCTTTGAGATTCGACTCATAGGCCACCAGGGAGGCTCCTTTGCATCATCTTTTAAATAAGTATGAATTTGTGCTAAGTGAAATAAGCCAGAAAGAAAGAGAAAAACATCAAATGGTTTCACTTATAGCAGGAATATAGGGGAACCAAATGAGCGAGAGACATTCTATGAGAGAGGGGGAGGACAAGGGCTCAAAATAGGGGGGAAAAGAGCACAAGGAACTATGGTGACAGTTCACAGGGGAATCGGTGGTGGGTAATCTATGGGGAATACACAATAATGTAAAAGACATAGATCATAGATGATGATGATAATAATAATAATAATAATAATAATAATAATAATAATAATAATAATAAAGTATGATTTGCTACGTTGAGTTACTGATGTGTATGTCAAATGTCTCTGCTGCCCCAGACCTTTTCGGTGAGCTGGATAAGTGTTCCAGCCAGGGAGTGATGAGTTATGACGTTTCCATGTCAACTCTGAACGAAGTCTTCGTGAAACTGGAAGGAACATCAGCTATCAGACAAGGTCAGATCATTGGTAGAATTCACAGAAAACCGATTTCCAAATGACCATGAATCAATATGCTTTATATATAAATTTTTCTTAAAATGATTTTTATGTGATTCACCCTAAAGAATGTGACAAATTCCAGATTTGACTCTGCTGTCTGGGAAGGGCTGTCATTGTTTCCTAGTATCATTACCAGGACCGAATAGAGAGGCCATCTTGGGAAATACCAGATTGCTCTCTGGAAGCTATTTGCCTTTGGTCTTAGCATTTTCTCCTGTCCCCAGATATTCTCTGATTCTTGGATACTTTAAGAATGAACGTGAAAGGCTCGCAATCCTGGTCATGAAAACTGAGCAGAGTTTCTTGGCTTGTTAATACAAAAAATACCACTAAGGTGTTAATGGGAGAAATCGTGGGATCATCTCTGTGTATTTTAATGGGTGATGCAGAGAAGAGTTGTCATTGTGGGCCCTTATGCTTCACACGTTGGTGAATGTGTGGTGTGTTGTGTTACCGTCCTCTAGTAACCAGCCTTTCCAACAAGTGCCATTGGTGCTGTTTTACATGTGACCCCAGCAGCAGCTTGGGGTGATTTTCTCCAGATCAGTCCTCCATGTGGGAATCAGGGACAGGTCTGGTGCTTTCAGAGCTGCTACCCCTTCACCTACACTTCTAAATTACTGAGTGCTCGCAAGCAGACAATTAGGCATCAATGATTGGCTACTTCTATGCAGAACACAGCTTGGAGTCCCTCAGAATCTTGTTACAGGTGGAACCTTCTCTACCTCTTGAAAAACGGGCCATAGCAAATTAGTGAATTCTCCTTTTGGTATGAATTGTCTGTCTTATCTCTGCGTTTACTGAATGGATGTCATAAACATAATTTGTTTCTTACATTGTTTGTTTAATAACCACAAATATTCCAAGGCAATTTTTAATATCACTAAGAAGAGAAAACTGATGAATGGCGTTAATAACGTGTGTGTACATGCAGATTTTGAACAAGCAGAAGTGATAAAAGACACAGAAAACCTGCACGAAATACAGTCAGTTCATTCCGCTCTCCCTGAAATGCAGAAGGCTGTCAGTGGCCTGGGTTTGTGGAGAATGCAGCTCTTTGCCATAGCTTGGCTCCGTTTCTTGAAGTTAAGACGTGGGACAAAAGAGCTTTTGACTCTGTGAGTATCCAAGCACTGTGACTTTGGTAGATAAGGAGTTTTAAGAATAGGTCAAACTGGAAGAGAATTTTAAACTAGAATTCAGTACCCAACATTCCTGAGGATGGGAAAATGAACATTCGATTTTGCTGACAGTGGGAATACCTGTATATCAGCACTCGATCAGCCTTATACAAAGGTCTGTTTTGTTTCAGTGGCTTGATAACCTGGTGTGTATGGAGTAAAGCCCTTTGGTACTCTGCAGTATGCTAAAGGATGGCTTTTGGGATGTTGGCACCTGTGATTGTGGCTGGCATCGAGCAAAATTGGCATCCAACAAATATTTACGCAACGTTTGACGAAAGAAATACGGCAACTGTGGACTCACGTGATCATTGTTCTTTCCTGGTAGGTTGTTGGTCTTTGGAATTGCCATGTTCCCTTTCATTATGGAAAGTGTACTTGAAGCTACACTGATAGATCAAAAGAGTAACTGGGAATTTAAACCTGAGCTGTATTTTCTCTCTCCTGGACAACTCCCCCAGGATCCTCGGAGCAGCCTCCTGATCATCAACAACACAGGTGAATAGAAAGACAAAGTTCAATGCATTATTCCTGTTGTGAAGCAACCCTCAAGGGCAATAGAGCAGATCATAGAGAAGAAAATGGGTACTTTGTCTGGGGTTACTTTAGGTCCTTCCCCCAGACAAAGTTTTCCAGAAAATAACCATAGGGACTTGCTTGTCTCTGGGGAACAAATGCAGCTGCTGGTGGTGTCTGTGGAACCTGGAGAGGCGCGGTGGTCACCTTGTTCCAGGTATGGTTAATTAACACTTTGTGTGCCGGTGCCTTTTAAATTTACCAGCCCCTGGGGCCGGCCATTTTCTGTGCCACCGCATGAATGGTATAAGCATTCAATAAAACACACACAACTCCTGAACTACTGGATATTAAAAAAAATTGTAATATCTCTCATAAAACACCTTACACTTTCACCAAAACAATGTGTAAAGCTTCTAGACTGAGTACGATCAAAGAAATAGCTCCTAATAGTTCCAAATAAAATCCCCATGGCGTGAAAACCGGAGACTAGATGAACACGTATTAATACGTGAGTGGCCACCTGATACTGGTGACAAAAACACATACTAATATGTGAGCAGACCACAAAGTGTTAATGGAAGATGGAGGGGTGGATTTTGTTTCAGGGGCTAACGTGGTCATTATGCCTCACAGGATCTTATATAAACAGTGACATTTAACTGTGTGTGTGTGGTTTCTTTCAAAAAATTGACACCTACGCTGTTGCATTTATGTGGACCTCTATTACTGATTTTTTCCTAGACTCAAATATCGAAGATTTCGTACAGTCGCTGAAGCAGCAGAACTTACTTTTGGAAATAGATGACTTTGAAAACAGAAACGGCACTGAGGACTTGTCCTACAACGGGGCCATCATTGTAGCTGGGAAACCCAAGGTGTGCTGGTCTCTGACCTCCTGTTTTTGCTTTCTTTGAAAAAACCTTAATGAAATGCTGCATTTTAACTTAAAAATGGAAGATTTGAACCTATTTAATATACAGCAACTTGATTCAGAAACATTTTGGGTCATTAGTGAATAAATAAGCTATGAAGTTCAAATACATTTTTATAAAACATTTTCTATCCAATATTTTGAATGAGATGATTTCTACATTTGTTTGAAAGCAGCTAAATGTAATGTTATTCAAAAGCAGTAAAATATTTGACCTTATCTTTACCAATCAACGTAATTATGAATTTAAGGAATCCTACCCCATTCCCCCACCCCAAATGATTTAATATGTTGAGGAAACATAAATCACTACAGCTACCCCCTGAAAACTGAGAGAAAAATGTTCTCCATCGACAGTCTCGGCATGTTTCAATCTGGTTAAAAGCGAACAAGCAACAGAGCTTCTTCCAGCAACAAGATTATTGAAAATACACCCTAATTGCAAGTAAAACTCTTGATCTTACATTCCAATGCAAAACAGGGAGCCAAATTAAATAAAACTACCTTTCTTTATCTTGTGATAAGGGAAATAAAACCAAAATCAAAAGCCTCTGACCATATGCCATTGCATTCAGCTCTGCCTGATGAAGTACATCAGAACAAAATGCAGCCTTGGTGCCAGCTGTGGGAACTTGCTTTACCTGCTGTTTATCCAACACACTATGTGAACTACTGAAAATAGTTGGCGGCATCGAACCTCCCGATAAATAGATGAACATTTTCAAGCACGAAGAACACACACTGTCTTAAATAGTGTGAGGATGGTTCACAGGCAGGGTAACCATGGATTTTTATGAACCCCAAGCTTATCTCCTATCCCCCAAATTAGGGTTCTTTTGTTTGGGCCCCAGAAACTGATAGTCCCCTTGTCAGATTCACTGTTAAATTCCTTTAGCTGAAATACCCGCACTAGTGAAACGGGCGTGACATGATCTAAAGTGATGCACGCTAATACAAGCCCTCATTGCCAAGTGCATGCCTCCGCTGCTGAAGGGCCGCAGAACCAGCTCGGAGAGGTCCCTTCGCTGACAATAGCCACACAGCCAGGAAGAGGCTGTTAGCATCGCCTGTGGAAAAGCTGAGTTCGTTAAAGATTCAGAACTAACATTCCTCACTTTGCTTGTATTCGCTCTGTTGGAAGGATTATAGGTTTTCAGTCGTGTGCAACACCAGGAGGCTGCACTGCTACCCCATTCTCATGAACGTCGTCAGCAACGGGCTGCTTGGCATGTTCAACCACATGGCGTTGATCCGGATCCAGAGAAGTTCTTTTCCCTTTGTGAGTACCGGATGGTCCTGTGCTGAACAATTAGGAATCCGACATTTTTTTTCCTTCTTAGCTTTTCAGTATTTCGATTGATTCATTCTAAAAATTATTATTTTGTCCTCACATTTTAAGCAGATTTTATCTAGCAAAGTATGATTTTTTTAAAGTTATTATCAGAGAATTTTCTTTTTTTTTTAAAGATTTATTTATGTATACAAGCTGGGGTGCAAGCCAGAGGCGTGGGGCGGCGAGAGGGTTCACCAGAGACAGAGTGGGGAGCAGAACAGGCAGATGGACAGAAATACACTGCTGAGGGGAGCAGCGGGCGAGGCAGGAGAGGTGTGCCATACCATGTGGGAATCTCCCTGGCTGGGCATCGAACTCGAGTCGCCGCTGCCGACAGCTCCACAGCGCAGCGCTTAACCACTGCGCCACCAGGGAGGCCCCATCGGAGAATTTTCATGGCAGAATACTTTCAATATTATGTCATCGTCTCCTAGGGAGTTCTCTGAAAAGTTGTTATACTTGATTACGGAAGTATACTGGGGACAGAGAGAGAGGGGGAGAGGGAGGTTGATAACAAGCAAGAGCACTGGATTAGAAATCAGGGACACTTGTAATCTAGCTTTAGAGCCTTATAAACCTAATATAACTTGTTAGTGGCTGCACCGTTGACTAAGTGGCAAGAGATTGGCTGATATGAAGGAGAATTGGCCAGTTCTTGGGCTGTGTGCTTTCTGATTATTTCCTTTGTCTATTCACGGTTGCTCTCCGCTGCAGAGGTACCTGACACACATAGACTGTCTTTCCAGGCTTCTCTGTCAGCAGGCTCCTGTCTGGGCTTAGGCTGTGGGGAGCAGTGAGAGGGCCTGGCACACTGGGCCCCACTAACACCCCCTCCTTTTCTTCCTCCAGCCCAGAAGTGACAGTGACTTCTCTCTTCCCTGTTCTTTCCACCAATCATTGCATGATTAGTTTCTCTCTAAGTAGTGAAGGTGATTATGAGTTTTTGGTTACTGAAGGAAGCCCAAAGCTCAATCCAACTGTTTCAAACCAGGAGGTCAGAAGAGCAATTAAAATGATTAGAAAAGGAGCATCAAAAAGGGCAGCCCATTTGTAACAGAGAGGTCCTTCAGTTTGGGCTTTTCTGAGTCGGTGGTGCTGGCGGCACATGTAAGAACAGTGGGTGGAACACTCTTGAGAGTTCAGTGGTGGGAACGTGCATTTGTGAGTCGGTGTGAGCAGGGAGAGCCCAGGGGCTCAAGTGTTGAAGAGAACTATCCAGAAAGTGGAACCAGTTAGCAGTCCTTTAGTTTCCTCTTGTCCCCCCATTGGTTCACCATCTGAATGGACCAAGGCTACACTCTTAGTACCTCCCTGAGGCTCCCTGCATTTCTCTCTAGGCCATTCTGATGAAGCTGGTGAAAAATTGGCATTTATGCACACAAGAACTAGGTGTAGGCCAGAGGTGTGGGGTGGTGTGAGGACTTACCAGAGACAGAGTGGGGAGCAGAACAGGCAGAGTGATGGAAATACACTGCTGAAGGGAGCAGTGGGCGAGGAGGAGAGGTCTGTTGCGCCATGTGGGAATCTCCCCAGCCGGGTGTCGAACTTGTGTCGCCACTGCAACAGTTCCACAGCGCAGCGCTTAACTGCTGTGCCACCAGGGAGGCCCTATCCAGCTTTTAAAAGGAGGGAAATTCAGCTACAATATGGATGAATCTTGCAGACATTATGCTAAAGGAAAGATGCAGTCACAGACAGACAAATACTGAACGACTTGACTTATAGGACGTGTTGAGAGTAGTCAAATTCCCAGGAACAGAAGACAGAATGGTGACTGCCAGTGACGGGGCAGAGGCAGGTGTGGTCTCTGATGTGTACAGATGGGTAGTTCTGCACTAAGAGGAAGTTCTGGGGCTCTGCTTCACAACAATGCAAATATACCTAACACAACTGAACTGCACTTAAAAGTGATTGAGACAACAGATTGCACGTGATTTTATTACCACAATACAGAAAACAACAACTCTGAAATTATGATCCTGGAGACAGATTACCCAGTTCTGCTCGCAATTCTAGAGCTAGATCTGGGCAGACTCAGGCAGCTGTGTGGGTGTGCTCTCCTATGCCCAGCCCCAAGAAGGAGACTCAGTGCCACCAGGCTCATCATCAAGAACACAGACTTTAATGGGCCTCCCTGGTGGCACAACGGGTTAAGTCTCAGCCTTATAAGGCTGTCCGCAGCCACTCCAGCATGAGTTTGATCCTCAGCCAGAGAGATTCCCACATGGCGCAGCAGACCTCTCCTCTGGCCTGGCTCTGCCTGTTCTGCTCCCCTCTGTCTCTGGTGAACCCTCTCACCACCCTGCCTCTAGCCTGTACCCCAGCTTGTATGCATAAATAAATAAGTCTTTAAAAAATAAATAAATAAAAATAAAAGCTGGGTAATATTCCAGTTGTGTGCACATACACACGTGTGTGTCCCTCTATCTGTCCTTGGACATTAAGGTCGCTGCCACCTCTTCGCTACCATGAAGAGGGCTGCTGGAGCCTGCATGTGCAGACGCCTCTGAGACCTGCTCTCCATTCTTTTTGATAATTATTTTTTTAACTTCTCTCTTTTTGTCTAGGAGTTGAAACCTCAGTAAATGACCCAAAGTGATTTTCCCTCCCACCTCTATGCATCCATGTTGATAAACTAGATGTACACTTTTAATGATGAATACTTTTGTTTCCTTTTTGAAAATAGTCATGAAAGCCCCTTTTATATTTGCAGGAATTTGCAATATACTGGAGTGGGCTGCCAGAGGGCTCCATTTTCATGTTTTCCATTGTCTGCTGTATTTCTCCTTATATTGCAATGAGCAGTGTCAGCGATTACAAAGTAAGGAAAGGGTGGGGGGAGGAAAGGAAACTTTAGGAACCTCAGCAATTGTATCTTGAGTGGTCTGTGTTCAAAATCTTCTTCTATGAGAAAAGCATAGTATATGCTTATTTTAGTTAATGTGATTAAGCATTATTTCTATCAAGTCAGAAAATTCACTTCTAAGAGTACTAAATACTTTTTATATCAGAGTTACAGGAAATATAATAATTATATAATAATTATGCAGAAATTCAATTTATACCTCCAAAAGGAAATGTAATAAAACTTTCAACTATGTATTTTCTAACCACAGAGAGGAAATCATTGATGTTAAAACTGAGACCAAATTTAAGACTTGGACCGCCTTTCTACTGTGGAGCAAACTATTCATACTGGTTATGCCCTTTATCCAGGCAAACCAGTTAAATCAGATCTAGATCCATCACCTTGCACCATTCTGAGTCAGTTACCAGAGCGTGTTTGTGTGGTGGAGAATCTATTGTCCTTCAGGTCACAAAATGACTTAAAGAGGACGAATGCCTTGACCATTGCAAAATCTCCTTTCCTATTCATCACTCATGAGCTCAAGCGGTTGTGAATCAAACCTATCAAATAAAACAACAGTCATTCAATTTTCTGTCTAACCACCATGATGGAACCGGCCGTTTAGACCTCAAGTTCCTAAACAATTTACACAGTTAAAATTACTGAAAAAATAAAATTACTAGAAGGTTAAAGAATATTTGAAGATTATATTTGATTTTATAAACCTCTCCATGTGCTTGTTTTGGATTTAAATTTCAATCGAATCTATGTCTATTCTGTGTTCCTTCATCAGAGGAGAGTTAAATCCCTGCTATGGACTTCGGGACTCTATCCTTCTGCCTACTGGTGTGGGCAAGCGCTGGTGGATGTTCATCTCTTCACTTTTATCCTCCTTTTAATGTATTTATTTATATATATGTCAAACATATTGCGTATTCATATGACAAGTCAACTGGTGTTTGCCTTGGTAAGTAACACATTACAAAGAGAATATCTTAGGATGTAATTCATAAGAAATGTTAACATTAATATTTTTGATGATCAAATATTTCCATTTTTACTGTATCACAAAAACTTAAAAACCATGCAAAGTACATGTGCAATAAGATATTTAAAACTGTTTGTAATTAACTTTCCCCCTCAGTTGGCATTTCGTATTTTGATATTGATATTTTCTGTATTATTTTCAGGTTGTGGTTATATTTGGTTATGCAGCTTCTCTCGTCTTCATGACATATGTGATAGCATTTATTTTTCGCAAGAGGAGAAAAAATAGTGGCTTATGGTCATTTTGCTTCTATTTTGTGAGTACCTGTACAAACATAAATAGTATATTTATTTTAAGCTTTCAATGTAATATTAAAATATAGCCACCTTTCTCTTAAGCAAGGGGAAAGTCAATGCCTTAAATTGTACCATAGAAAGGAGAGGTAAGTTGAACATGTTACCAAGTCAATGATGTTACTGAAGAATTAATATGTACAGCATTTTTGCCAGAACTTACGAAGAATCTAACAGACAACCTCAAGTCCAAAATGCTACTATTCAGTTCGTGGATACTCCAAAATACAGGGCTTTCTGACAACATTAGAACAAAGACTTGACTTTACAACATTTGGCAGTACGATCCATTCTATAGTCTTTAAAAAGGTCCCTTTTAACCTCAGATGCTAATAGTTTCAGAGATCAAAGATGTTTTTATATGTGTGCTAGAGAATGTATTAGTAAATGTGAATAAAAATCAAGATTACTGGAAGTCTGATATTAATGAACACTTTTTTTAATTTTAATTTTTTTAAGATTTATTTATTTATGCATACAAGCTGGGGTGCAGGCCAGAGGCGTGGGGCGGTGAGAGGGTTTACCAGAGACAGAGTGGGGAGCAGAACAGGCAGATTAACTGAAATACACTGCTGCGGGGAGCAGCGGGCGAGGCAGGAGAGGGCTGCTGCGCCATGTGGGAATCTCCCCCACCGAACATAGAACTTGCGCTGCAGCTGCCGACAGCTGCGCAGCACTGCACTTGACCTGTTGCACCACCAGGGAGGTCCAATTAATGAACACTTTCTTGAAAATATATATCAAGACTCTGGGATTCCACCCCAGAGCTCCTAGTCTGAATGTGGCAGGTGTCTTAGCTAAATTCCCAGCTGGTGCTCAAATGTCTGTATTGCAAACCCTGTTCCCAATTCTTGGCATGGGGGTGCTGAAGCCATGAGAGAAACCCAACCAAAGGCCATCTGCTGAGAAAACAGACCTGATTCCTTTAAAAAATTAGCCTTGCTCTGTTCTGGTCGGCAGGTAGCTGCTAAATTTTTCCTTCTCAATGATCACTAGTCTGATTTGGCTTCTCCAGATTGCATTTCTCAGTATTCAGCAGTGGTGTCTAATACTGTCCCTCTTAGCATCATCAGTGTAAAGCCGTCCAAGTACAGAAGTTAGAAATAATACTTCAGCTCTTCCTCTCTTGGAAGACTGGCTTTGAGCAGTGATGAGGATTTGGTGGACCAAGAGCCTTCCCATTCATAATTTGCTTGAGGACTTTTTGTTCTGTCAACAGACTTCCTTCCTTTTCCCAATTTAACCCCAGATGTGGGGTAAGCTGTATAGAGGTCAAGAGATGAAAATAAACTCAGCTGATTTCTTTTAAGTCAGCATTCTTGTGTATATCCAGCAAAGAAGAAAAATGAAATCATGTCCCCACTTTGTGCTTTCCATGAGTTTCAACTCCAGCTAAGGTTTGTTTTCAAGCTGATATTCAAGCTGTCAGTGTTGTCAGCCAGTACAGCTGTTGATAGGTCTGAAACTGCCAGTCTGAGTGAAGTTTTGAGGTATCTTAGTGAGGGCCTCCCTGGCGTGCAAGGGGTTAAGTCTCAGCACTATGAAGCTATCCGCAGCCTCTGCAGCATGAGTTCGATCCCCAGTCAGGGAGCTTCCCCATGGCACAGCAGACCTCTCCTGTCTTGCCCGCTGCTGCCCTCAGCAGTGTATTTTAGTCAATCTGCCTGTTCTGCTCCCCACTCTGTCTCGGGTGAATCCTCTCACCTCCCCGCACCTCTGATCTACACCCCAGCTCTTGTATGCATAAATAAATAAATCTTTAAAAAAAAAGATATCCTAGTGAGTGTCCTCATAGACACTCTTTAAGCTTATTGTTCTTTAGTCCTAAGTAATCAGCAGCCTGGAGTCATGTCCTTTTTTCTCTGTATCTTTTCCCACTCTTTCTGTTAGCTTTCCTTAAGCAGAAACCATTTTAGACTGAGATGGTTGCATTGTTGCTATGTTACAAGTGAGAAATGAGTCTGTGATTTCCCTGATGGTCACAGTCCGTGTGGTTTGTGTAGATTTGTCATTCTCTGGGATTAGGGAACGCTCAGCATCAATGATAGAACCACACCCCATTCTCTTACACAACAGTGAGAGATCACAGAAATCAAGAGGAGAGAAACATGTCACCAAGGGCACCATGCCACAAGCAGATTGTGAGGAGTGTGAATGAGAAAAGTGCTTTGGATTTGCTGAAACACTTGCTGTGCTCTTACTGAGTATTTGATTACAAGTTCTTTGATTCTCTTATCGTTTTTATATGTAGATTACATACACCCCCAAATTATAAATGTATTTATTATTAATGCAACATTCCCTTATATGACAGTCCCTCACAATAATATAGTTACCTGACATAAAGATTTAGGAAACACACACACACTCTCAGAGTTTTGTCATTCACTGACTCTGTGGCCTTGGGGACATTATTGAATGTCTTTGGACTCTAGATTCCCCGTATAGAAAGGGAAGGATACTAAGAATAGCCACATTATAGAGTTGTTATGATGATTAAACTAAACAATGCATGTGAAATTCTTAATGTCTGGCATTTGTGTAATCTTCAGAAAATTTAGCAGTTATGATTCTTATTATTTTTAATATAATTGACACAGCAATAAAACCCAGCGAACTACTCAATATACACTTGCCAACTGGTAATATGATCCTTAAAGAAAAATAAAAACTTATCTTTATCTCCTCTCCCCCCAGCGTATCTATTTTCTAAAAGAAAATAAGTTTATAGCAATCAAAATGCACAATCTCAGAACAATAATTTGTTTAGAATGGGAAAGAAATGGAACAGGGAGGACAGCGAAGAAGCTTCAGTCTATGTGAAAAGCAGTACAGACTTTAAAAATTTACACCTTTTCCATATAGCTTTTCACGTATGCAAGGTTTTCTACATTACAAATGCCCTTCACCTCAATTACAAAAGTCGTTCTATTCTTCATCCTCTTGTCATAGATTGCACTGTCAAGGAGTTTATTTGGTCAATTTACATTTCACCTAAATCTCCAGATATTTTAACTAAAATTTTCTGTTGAAGACCTAATGATCATGTATATTCTCATTAACAAAAGATCCTCCCTTCCCTTCTCCCTCTGAAAGGGGAATTGTGATGGTCATGGCTGTGTGTGGATATGGGAGGATTCTGATTAACGGCAATGGGGACCCTGCATAGCTGAGTATATCTGACATGTGTCGTATCTCAACTTGCTTTGTAGGTCTTGATCAGCACTTTTGACATCATTACACTGACTAACCTTAACCCAGTTATCTTGATTATTGGCATGGTGTTAGTCCCCCCAACTACCTTGGCTGGCTTTCTAACTATTTTGGCAGAGGTAAGAACTGTTACCAATTGTGTTACTAATTTTGAAAGTGCAGACTCTTAAAAATGCTCTGTCCAAATCTATAAAGACAGTAAACAGGTTGGTGTTTTGAGGGTTTGCTGGGGCGGGGATGGAGAATGATAGCAAATGCATATGAGGTACCTGTTTGGGGTAATGGAAATGCTCTCAAGTTGAATTGTGGTGATGCTCTCACAACTATATATTTACAAAAAATCCTTGTACACTAAAATGGATGAATTTTATGGCATGAAAATTCAACCTCAATAAAATTAAAAAGCTTGGCCATATACACTTTTCCAAGCTTAAGCAGTCTCAAATGCTATTTAAAATAAATGCCAGATTGAAAAAAGTTGCCTAGTTGAGTGGGTATTCATTAGCCATTGTAAGAAGACACTTATGTACAATACCATTCATTTATTCAGCAACATATATTAAGCACCATTCTGCATTAGGTGTCTTAGTGATTGGAGATTCTGGATGGATAAGGTGACACCACCCTATTCCCTTCCTCTCAGAGCTTAACGCTGAAAAAGACAGACCAGCCTCAGCCAAGTCAAAGTGAGGGGCTTAGTGGTTACAAAGCTGGGCAGACCACCAAGTGTGAAAGACAAAGCACATCTCATGTGTCCTGGAGAGGCAGAGAGTTCTTCTGAGAGAAGCAATGTTTAAACAGAGTCTTGAAGAATGAGTTAGAATTAATTAGTGAGTTAATGGGGCAGGAGGTAATCATGTCTGTGGAGAGAAGCAAAAGCATTGAAATGGAAAGACCAGGGGCACTAAAGAAGTTGATTGTGACTCACATGAAATAAAGTATACCATGGGAGGAGCTGAACAGGTCAGACAGGAACACAGCTGCATCATCCCGGATGAAGTGGTGTTAAAGAAGGTAGAGAGGGCTTACCAAATTCTTTATGTTCTTGGGGATCTAGGGAAGCCTTCTATCTGTAAAAATAATTTTCCATTGACTGAACAATATCTGGAATTCTCTATGGGAAATCCATTCCTTTGTTCAAAGCACTTCTTTCCTGCAAGGTGAAATATATATATATTTTTTTAAAGATTTATTTTTTATTTATACATACAAGCTGGGGTACAGGCCAGAGGCGTGGGGCGGCGAGAGGGTTCACCAGAGACGGAGCGGGTAGCAGAACAGGCAGATCAGAAATACAATGCTGAGGGGAGCAGCGGGCAAGGCAGGAGAGGCCTGCCGCGCCATGTGGGATTCTCCCCGGCCGGGCGTCGAACTCACGTCGCCGCTGCCGACAGCTCCACAGCGCAGCGCTTAACCGCTGTGCCACGGGGGAGGCCCGCAAGGTGAAATATATTAACCTAGATCTGTCACACATTATTTAGGAGGAATCAGTGAATGCATTGGTTGGTGAAGAAAAAAATAACATGATGGGGCTAATTGTGGTGAGAGTGGTCATCATGGGGACAGGAAGGGACCCCGAAAAGCTTGGGAGGGATATTTAGAACAAATATTGTCGATTCCTAGAATCTTTCTTGATGATGGCACCTCTCTCTGCTATGCTTTAGTAGAATTTCAGCAAACATGAAACCAAAAAAATTGAAATACAAAAAGAACTAGAAGAGAGGAGCAGACACAGGCTGCCTCCTAGTTGAGGCAATCAGCATTGAGTTAGACACCCTCCTTCTCATCTTCACAGGGAATTGCTGGTCAACAGTACACATAGGGGAACTAAGCTTAATGAGGCAAATATTCAATATGTGAAATTTCATATTATTTAAATGAAAATCATAAGGTTGATGAGTTTCTCTTTAGCCATTTTTTCTTTGTCTTTGCAGGAAATCCACACACACCAAGTTAAATATCAAGACCTAAATTATAACCTGAGTAAAGTTGATCTTCTACTATGTCTAATAGTAAGTTCTTTCTATCCCACCACCAATTTCTTTGATTCATGTACTATAATAACTATTTGATATTGTCTTAACTGTACCAGATTTAAAAGTCTCAGACAAAAACAATTGCATTCAGACATGATTCCAAATCCTAGAGTTACTTTTAAAATGCATGAATGGACTAAGTCCACAATTCAATGTGAAATTAATGTTTCATGGCTATTTGTCCTGTCTGTCTCCCCTCCAAATTTGAAAGAGTTTGCAAAAAGTATAGATGCAATATTACTGAAACCCTTTGAACTTGAGAGAAAAAGGTAAAGTTGAATAATAAACATGAAAGGGAAAATGACTATGTCTATATTTAGACTGAAGAAAGCTACTGCTTTGAATACTGTGTGTCAGTACATTGCCAGGCATACGAGCAAATGTAAATGATATCCCTGCCTTCATAGAGCTTATATTCTGGTGGAAGGTGACAGATAATAAATGAAATAAATAATATATACTGTGTCAGATGGGTGGTCAGAAAAACCTGGCTGAGAAATAAATACCTGAAGGAGACAAAGAAGCAAGCTGTCAGGGCAAGGAAGAGTGAGCCTGGCTTGTTCCAGGGCCAGCAGGGGGCCAGGGTGGTTGTGGAAGGGTAACCACAGGTGAGAGTGGTACCAGAGAAGGTCACATTGGATGAGCAGAAGGGTTACCAGAGTGAGCTGGGCCATGATAAGATGTTGACTCCACCTTGAATAATTAAGGGGCCTCTACCTCATTTTAAGCAAAGCAAAATGATTGGACTTATGTGTTAAAAGAGTAGCTCTGGTTATTGAGTTGAAAACAGATGGTTGGGTCAAGGGGAGAAGAGTGAGATCTAGTAGCTAGTGTAACAATAAAAATAGTGAGAAATTATAATGACCCGGACCTGGTAGCTGTAGCTCAAACAGAGCTGAGAAATTGTTGGATTCTGCATAATTCTGAAGCCAGGCAGATGGAACTTGCTGACAGCGTGGGAATGGGCTATAGGAAGAGGAAGGAGGCTGATTCCACCAAACCGAACTGTCGCTGGGTAGCTGGGTCTCTCCCTCGATCTTTAGGACTGAGTCACATATATTGCACCTGAAGTTGTAAGACTAGCATTTGTGATTCAACTCAAATGTTTAAATGGTATTTGGGAACATAGGCCTAACTAGAACTGTTTTTCTTGCTTCCAGCCTTACTTTCAGACTTTGCTGTTTGCTTTTGTTCTAAGATGCATGGAGAAGAAGTGGGGGAAGAAAGTCATGAGAAAGGATCCTATTTTCAGGTTGGGATAAAACTTATTTTCATACTGAATGCCATGTCTTAGTACTCCTAGAGGGTGGCTACATTATTAACCTGTTCATAGGAATTTATATTCACAGTGAAAAAAAACATGGTGATTTCCTTCAAAGCTAATGGATTGCTGGTTTACTGTCAGAATTTATGATTTCCAGGCAGAGTTCTTTTTCTTTTTTAAAGATTTATTCATTTATGCATTCAAGAGCTGGGGTGTAGGCCAGAGGTGTGGGGTGGAGAGAGGATTTACCAGAGACAGAGTGGGGAGCAGAGCAGGCTGATCTACTGATATACACTGCTGAGGGGAGCAGCGGGGAGACAGGAGAGGTCTGCTGCACCATGTGGGAAGCTCCCTGACCGGGGATCGAACTCATGCTGCAGTGGCTGCTGATAGTTTCATAGTGCTGAGACTTAGCCCCTTGCACCACCAGGGAGGCCCTCCAGGCAGAGTTCTACTGCTGATCAGTTGAAGGAAACTTTCAGACCTTCAGCAATGTAATAAGTACTCAAAGATGCCATTCTCCCATCCAAGATGACACTGCATCCTTGAGCAGAAGAGACGGAAGGGAGTTGGGATAGCAGCATGGTTGACGGTGCAGCTGGGGGTGGGGCGGCTCTGAACAGGGTGACCAGGACGAGAGATGATGCCAGTGTCAGAACGATGAAGGGGGCTGTGTCCACAGAGAACATGTAGGTGCAGATGACCCGCTATGTGAAGAGGGCACAGGACTTGCTGAGAAATTTGGGAGGGTCAGAGATGCTAACTAGAAGGGGAGCATCAACACTGAGAGGGAGTCTCGCCACTGGGACAAGAGTTCTTGTTGGCGAAAGCAGAGCAGTCTACTCATAGCCCATCATGCCAGCTGATGGAGAAGAAAGGACAGGGGTAAAACCACAGGGAAACTGGTTCCAGATTCACCTCTGACAACTGGAAAACACACATCACTTCATGCATTTCATTTTCTCCACAGAATTCGCCCCCAGAGGGGAGATGTTCGACGGAATCCAGAAGAGCCTGTAGATGAAGATGAAGATGTTCAAGCAGAAAGAATAAGAGCAGCCACTGCCCTGACCACTTCAAACGCAGAGGAGGTAGAAAAGCAAGTGACAAGTGAATGTTGATGTGGACATTTAAGACTATCAGGGACAGGCTAGGTGCGCTGGTTTCCCTTGTGAAGCTTTGACATTGGTTGCATTTTTGCAATTCTTAAACATGCAGGCTCTTCTTGGAACTTTCCTGGAAATGCAAAGGAGAATGCAAACCATAGGGGTTATCTCTCCCTCTCTCTCTCTCTCTCTCTCTCTCTCTCTCTCTCTCTCTCTCTCTCTCTCTCTCTCTCTCTGTCTCTTTTGCAATACGTGGGTTTTGATAAGCAGTTCTAACTTCAAAATCAAACATTTCTTAAGCTAAGAAATTGATGTGAATCTTGACATAAAATGCTGAATAGTAATTAATATTTTAAAAGTTATTCTTTTGTCTCACTTAGCTGTTATCATGTTGCCACGAACTTAGTCACTTCCGTCCTGAGAAGGCAACAAGCTGGCTATGGGATTCAGCTGCTTCCTCAGCCCATTTAGAGCTGAGATATTGTTAACTTCAATGCATGCATGTTACACTTGAAGCAAGCACTATGGATTACTCTGAACTCAAATTAAGGTTGAGTTTAAGACATAGCATATAGGCAAGAGAGGGTCTGGCAGGGAGAATACAGGAACATAACGTCTCTGAAGTTTAAGGAAAATCACACTGTCTTCTTTTCTAGAGACCAGTCATTCTTGCCAGTTGTCTACACAAAGAATATGCTGGTCAGAAGAGAAGTTGCTGTTCAAGAAGAAAGAAGAACATAGCAATAAGAAATATTTCCTTCTGTATTAAAAAAGGTTTGAAAGAACCACTTTTTTCCCACCAGTATCTCTAGAAATACCCCTGAAAGCATATGTTACATAGTACAGTAGTACCTGCTGAAGCATTCATTCATTCACTCATTCATTCATTCACTCATTCCTTCGACATAATTTTTCAAGTGTGCCAGGGTCAAAGGTAGGGTCTGGCAATGGAAAGAAAGAGGCCAGTTCCTGTGCTCATGGATTTTAATCCTACTAGGGATCGATAAACAAAAATAACTTATCAACAAAACTCTGATACTACAACAGGCATGGTCTCTGTGGACCATTCAGATATGTGACATGACCCGAGTGACTTGGTGCCGTGTCCAGTTTGGGCTGGGACAGACCTTTCTTGAGCAGTAACATTTAGGTCAAGATCGGGCGCCAAGAGGGGCCACCCTGTGAGCATGAAGAGTTAGGGGTGCCGCAGGCAGAGGACACAGCGAGGGCAGGAGCTCAGAAGAGGGGCCGCCTTTGGGGTGCTGCATAAAGAGGCCAGGACCTGAGTCTTTGGAGGGAAGGGGTGCGGCCAGACAGGGGAGCAGGGCCAGCTCAGCTGCAGTGGTGGGATTTGCAGCAGACTTTGGATTTTATACCCCGTGAACGCAATGATGCCTGAGGGTGACCAGCAGGAATTCCTCACTATTCCATTTATATTTTGAAGAAATTGCATCCTGGCTATTGTTTGTTCATTGAATTTGAGTGGCAGACAAGTTCGGAGGCTTTTATATTTGTTCAGATGAATGATGATGGTGGCCTGGTCACAGGAGGTAGAATGTGGGATGCAGAAAGTATCCCGACTTCTCAGGCTTAAGAACTATGCCCGCGTGTGCACAGCACATCAGCTGTCTGCTATAGAAACGAGCTGGGCACACTTTTCACTGAAAGAGCATGGCAGCCCCTCCCCACCTGATTTGTGGGAGATGTGTTCCAAGACTCCCGGTAGGTACCGCAAACTGTGGATATTCTCGAAATACATAAAACACACATAATGCTTTCTCAATATACACATGCCTATGATAAAATTTACTTTATAAACTAGATATAGCAGATCAAAGCAATAACTAATTATAAAATAGAACAATAGAAAATGTACTACAATAAAAAATGATGTGACTGTTACTTCTCTATTCCTCTCACTCATTTCCTTTCAAAGTATTTCATCAAATGTAATGTTTCAGACCATGGTCTACTTCTGGTAACTGAAACTGCAGAAAATGAAAATTCAGATAAGGGGGAACAACTGTAATCTGGAAAGAAATGATCTATGTTGACATCAAATCCATAAGCTTTTCTCTAGTATTTTATATAATTACAGGAATTAAATAGCAAGTCTTGATGATGTAGATTACATAGATGTTATTGGTTTCAAAATGGTAATGAGAGATGCACATATCTCAAGGTTACTGAAGACGCAGGTTTATGTTAATCAATACCTCTAGTATTTAAAGTAAGTGATTCTTTTTCAGGTGAAATCTTGGGATTGCTAGGACCCAACGGTGCTGGCAAAAGTTCATTTATTAGGATGATATCTGGAGTCTCAAAGCCAACAGCTGGAGAGGTTAGTGAAAAATAAACATATCCATTCCCTAAATAGAAATTTCATGATAAATACTTTTGCAAGATAATACTTTTGTAATAGTACTTTAAATCGTTTTTATAATAAATACATGAAGCAATTTCTGTAATATTTATTTGATGCTCAAAAAATTCAGGCATTTATTTGGGACAACACGGATGGAGCTGGAGGGGATTATGCTAAGTGGAGAAATCAGAAGGAGCAAGACAAATACTCCATGGTGTTGCTAATTGGTGGACAAAGGGTGTCATAAAACCAGACTAATAACAAATCCTAGAAATCTAGAAATGTCGAACTGAGGCTGCCAGAGGGGATTGGAGGGGCAGGAGAGAGAACTAACTGGAGAGGGAGCACAGTGGACTAGAGTGGAGGACTCTGGGCATTTTGGGGGTGGGTGCAGTGTGGTAGCACTTGGGGGAAAGCGTCTCTCCCTCTACATCACAGCATTGAAAAACGGTGTCACATCAATTTAAAAAATGTACGTATTTATTAGCTAGATGTCTGTTTCTTGAGTAACTGCATGACTAGAGAAAAGGCTACATGTTTCCAAAACTGTTTTACTTGCTTAGGTGGAACTGAACGCATGCGGCTCAGCTTGGGATCCGCAGGCAGGCGCCGGGGTCCAGTTCCTGGCTTACTGCGCTCAGGAGAACGCTCTGTGGCCCAGCCTGACGGCGAGGGAGCATCTGCAGATGTTCGCCGCTGTGAAAGGGCTGAGGAAAGGGGAAGCCGCCCTGGCCATTTCACGGTATGAGAGGCCTGGGGAAGCCTTGGTGTCAGCAGGGTCCGCACCGCTGGTGATGAGTTCACTGGCAGAGAATGGAGGGTACAAAGGGCCTCACCTCTCCGGAGGGTGTAGGCTGGAGACAGGCGTGGAACACACGTCCTGTTTCTTAAATCCGCAGTGGTGGGATCTTTATAAAAATAACCGCATAGGGCCTCCCTGGTGGCACAAGTCTCAGCACTATGAAGCTGTCTGCAGCCACTGCAGCAAGAGTTCGATTTCCCTCCAGGTAGCTGACCCACATGGCGCAGCAGACCTCTCCTGTCTCACCCACTACTCCCCTCAGCAGTGTATTTCACTAGATCTGCTCCCTGCTCTGTCTCTGGTGAATCTTCTCATTCCCCTCCACCTCTGGCCTGTATCCCAGCTCTTAGATGCATAAATAAATAAATCCTTTAAAAAATAATCACATAAAATAATGACAAAATTATCCTGAATAATCACCCATGACAGTTCTGAATTCAGATCATTTTTCTTAAAGACTTTTCATCTTCCAAAATAACCTGCTTTTTTCTTTGATGACTGGAGTTAAGAGTTTTGAGAGTAGCAGTTGTAAAACTTCCCTCCAATACGGTTACTCTTCCCGGTGATGACATTTCCCAGAAATCCTCTCTTGACCTCATCATCTCCCCTTGTCTTCCCACAGACTGGTAGCTACTTTCAGATTGCACGATCAGCTGAAGGTCCCGGCGCGGAGACTGACGCCAGGAGCCGCTCGGAAGGTTTGTGTGGGGTGTGGCGTTACCTGAGGCTGGTGTGGAGGTGGCAGCAAACTGAGCTGTTTCTCTGCATTTCAGTTGTGTTTTGTGCTGAGCATCCTGGGAAACTCACCCATCCTGCTTCTGGATGAAATGTCAACCGGCTTGGATCCCGGGGGGCAACAGCAGATGTGGTGAGAATCCTCAAAACCTTCAGATCCAGGAGATTAAGCCCTATTTATGTAAAGGTTGATGGAAAATCAAATTCATTAGTTCTTAATTTAGTGCAGATAATCCATATTATTAGGAAAATAAGTATTTAATATTGCACCATATTCATGTGGCATGCATAAATATTAAAAAAAAAACCCTAAATACTTTGTTGTAGTTAGAGCTTTTGCAGTTTGGAGTGGATTTTAATTTTGCCTTTTCATTGCTAAGAGGTCTATAGCTGTTTCCTTAGGAACTACTAACATACTGACATCATTTCCCCACCCCCCATCAAATTTTTTCCAGTGTTTCTTGGTTTTAAAGTTCTTTTCACTTTTCTATATAGGATTTCCTTTTGTACTAATAAAATTCTCCAAACTAGTTTCATGTTCTATTGATTTTCCCAACCTTTAAAAAGAACTTTTTAATAGGAATGTTATGCAAAGGTAAAGAGAATCACTTAGGGACACGTTATACCCTCACTGAGTTTCAGTATTCATCCACATAAGGCCAATCTTTTTTCATCTATATCTCCACCCATGTCCTTTCCCCAATTATTTTGAAGCAAATACTGGCAACTTATCCTTGATTTAGAAATATGTCCAGTGGTATCACCAAAAAATAAGGAACCTCCTTTTTAAAAATACTTAACCAGTATACTGTTGGCACCCTGAAAACTATTTAAAACTATTCTTTGGGGCCTCTCTGATGGCCTAGGAGTTAAGTCTCGGCACTATCACCTTGATGGCCTGAGTTCGATCCCCGGCTGGGGAGCGGACCCACATGTGGTGCAGCAGACCTCTCCTGTCTTGCTCACTGCTTCCCTCAGCAGTGTGTTTCAGTAGATCCACCTGTTCTGCTCCCCACTCTGTCTGGTGAATCCCTCATCCCCCACACTACTGTCTTACATGCCAGTTCTTCAATGCAAAAATAAATAAAATCTTTAAAAATAAAATAAAATCATTCTTTATATAATCAAAAACCTAGTCAGTATTTACATTTCTGTGTGGCCTCTTCTTAAGTTAGGACCTAAATATGGTTCACAAAGTATATCTTATCTATGAAATTTCCCCATCTCTCTTTTTTAAATGGTGCTTTGGACTTACTTCAGGCAGACAATCCAGGGAGCCATTAAAAAGACGGAAAAGGCAGCTCTCCTGACTACCCACTACCTGCCTGAGGCCGAGGCTCTGTGTGACCGCATAGCCATCATGGTGTCTGGAAGGCTGAGGTGGGTGCTGTCCAGAACCTCAGAAGGAGCTCCCCTGTGGAAAGCAACTCAAGTTCTTTTCATTTTATGCAGTGATGCCCTTTCTTCTACATTTGAAATTTAAGACCAGCATTAAAAATATTAAGGGGCAGGGGCCTCCCTGGTGGCACAGCGGTTGGGCACTGCGCTGTGGAGCTGTTGGCAGCAGCGACGCAAGTTCAAAACCTGGCCAGGGAGATTCCCACATGGTGCAGCAGACCTCTCCTGCCTCTCCCACTGCTCCCCTCAGCAGTGTATTTTGGTAGATCTGTCTGTTCTGCTCCCCACTCTGTCTCTGGTGAATCCTCTCGCCACCCCACACCTCTGGCCTGCACCCCAGCTTGTGTGTATAAATAAATCAATCTTTAAAAAAAAATTAAGGGGCAATATTTTTTCAACCTGTTTTCTCTCTTGCCCATAGATGCATTGGCTCCACCCAACACCTGAAAAGCAAATTTGGCAAGGATTACATTCTGGAACTGAAAGTGACGGAAACTGCTCATGTGACTTTGGTCCACACTGAGATTCTGAAGCTTTTCCCACAAGCTGCACAGCAGGAAAGGTCAGTTTTTGATTATGGAGAAATGTGTTGACTTTTATCCACTCAGTCATCCCTTTTTTTGCTCTGTGAGAACTTCAAGATGATTTTATTTCATAATAAATATTAGGGACCGCAAGTGTTGATTTGTTGAATCTTCTAGTTTACGAGGCATTTGGGAACTCGCCAGGAAGTTGTGTGATACCCCACATGGACCTGTTTTGCCTTACAAGACTGGTCTCCAGTTCTGAAAGGGAACTTGGAAAAAATAGGGGAAGGTACTTCTGATGACTCAGACCTGCATGTGGCTAAATCTGACCCCCCAGCACCCTTCTGCACTGCCCTGTATTTATTTAGAAGATGTAAATATTCACAATTTAAAAGATATAACTAGAGTGATTTCCTCCTTAAAGTACTCTTGAAATAATCAGTCTCTCTTTGATGGAATTTTCATGCCTCAACATGGAGAAGAGAAAGGGGTGTGTGTGTGTGTGTGTGTGTGTGTGTGTGTGTGTGTGTGTGTTAACTGGGGGAGGGCAAAGAGATAGAGCAGGAACTGAATTTGAAATTCCTCGAAGGGATGAGCACATCAAAAAAGCAGAACACAGCAACTGCTAATTCATTTTAATCCTGTGTAAATGTGGTAGAATTACTTACGGTATATGTGTGGGTACATAATATAACACAGTTCTGTTTTCAGACCTCTGAGGTCAAGTATCCAAGTCTTATATAGGTAAGAGGGGAAAATCAGGACTAGTAAGAATGCAAAGGCAGGGACCTAGCAGAAGAGGGTTCATCTTGGAGGTCTGGGGAGCTCTAGGGCCACCCAGGGGCATCACATCCTGTTTGGGAATATGCTGAGAATAGGTCATGAGCTTATATTATAAAGCCAGAAGCAGCACATGGGAACAAGATGCCAAAAATCAGCACTGGTTCTTCCTGTCCTCAGAAGAAGCTTTCAGTTAAACCTTTTGAATGTCTTTACTATGGCCTCCTCTCCTAACCTCTTATCTTTCTTTCCTTAGCTTTCTGGTAACACAGACGGAATATAAATTGGGATGAGTTCCAACCTAATTTAAAGCAATCAAAGGGATTAGCTCAGAATATCCATGTTCCATAAGAAAAAGGTTTGCATAAACTGACCATACATGTAGTTATGCATGATCATTTCTAGGGGAACTATTTCCAACAGTTAGCCACCAAAGTCATTTTAAGAATTGTCCATTTCCACCACCCCCCATTTTATTTTTTTAATGATTTTACATGTTAGTATTTTGAAATATAGGATCCCCCCTCAGGGATAATCACTATAGGTTTCCCACCACCAAAGAACCCCTAGTTCTCCACCGAAGTCCATTGTGCTGTATCTCAATGTGTGTTATTTTATTGACTTCAAATCTAAGTTCATATTGTATTTATTTCATTCCTAGCAAGTCATCTGCTAGTTTGCATTACTTTTATTTTAAAAAAGAAATTACTGATACTATCAATGCTTATTTTTGATGGTCATTTTCTCCCCCTTGAAGCTCAAGATCAAATATGACATTTTCCTTCCCCCAGGTATTCTTCCTTCTTGGCCTATAAACTGCCCTCAACAGATGTCCAGCCTCTATCTCAGGCCTTTCACAAATTAGAGGCAGGTAAGAACGGTCATTTTTAAATGCAGCTTTTAAAGAATCTCTCCCTCGGTAGCCTCAGTTCTTCAGACATATTGCATGGGTTTGTCTTGGCTTAGCTTTGTCTGACCCCTTGTTGTGTTCCTCTATATTTCACATATGAGTGAAATAATCCAGGATTTGTCTTTCTCCTTCTGACTTATTTCACTTAGCATAACCCCTTCCAATTCCATCTATGTTGTCACAACTGGCAAGAGTTAATCTTTTTTTTTTATAAGCTGAGTGGTATTCCGTTGTGTCTATTTATATGCACTACATCTTCTCAGTCCACTCATCTATCATTGAACATGGTTGTTTTCATAATTTGACTATCGTGAATAGTGCTGTGGTGAGCACAGAAGTGCGTGTTTCCCTTCTAACTAATGTCGCTGCATTCTTTGGATAGATACCTAGGAATAGAATTACTGGGTCATATGGTAGATCTACTTTTTAATATTTTAAGAAACCTCCCTACTGTTTTCCATAGCGCTGGAGCAGTCTACATCCCCACGAACAGTGTATGAGGTTCCTTTTTCTCCACACCCTCACCAGCGCTTACTTTTGCTCTTTTAGATATGGGCCCTTCTCATTCTCACAGGTGTGAGGCGATTTCTCATTGTGGTTTTGATTTTCATTTCCCTGATAATGAGTGATGATAATTTTTTCATGTGATGAAGACAGTTTTTGTTTTAATGCATTTTCTATGCTACTCAATCCCTGGCACCTAAGGGTGGTTTGCACGTAGGAATTTCTTAACTTATAAATGGTGAAGTGTGAGTATGTGTAAATGGTGTCCCATTTCATGGTGGGGAAGCACTACAGAAAGCTGGTAGAGCAGACAAACAGACTGAACCACAGTCACACAGAAGTGCAGGGTCCTCTTAATGGGGAAGCAAGATGGGGTTGAGTCTTCCCAGATGTGAAAGCATGTCTGTCAGTTATATAAGTTCCTCAAGAAACTTATACATCGGGCCTTCCTGGTGGCGCAGCGGTTGGGCGGAACTGTCGGCAGCGGCCCCACGAGTTCGACGCCTGGCCTGGGAGATTCCCACATGGTGCAGCAGACCGCTTCTGCCTCGCCCGCTGCTCCCCTCAGCAGTATATTTCTGTCAGTCTGCCTGTTCTGCACCCCACTCTGTCTCTGGTGAACCCTCTCGCTGGCCCATGCCTCTGGCCTGTACCCCAGCTTGTATGCATAAATAAATAAATCTTTTTAAAAAAAGAATCTTCTACATCTTCCCAAAAAATAAATAGTAATAAAACAAGCCATTAAATAGAATATGAGAAAAATCTAATATCCTGATAAATTTAGTATTGATTTATATTAACTCTGACTTTCCATTATTTCTTCCTTTCACCAAGTATTTGTTTCTCAAACTTTATATTCCATGGCTCTTAATATTGCACTTGTATTTTGTGGGGCTTTGTAAAAGTTCTTGGTATTAAATTGCAAGCATCTACGGCCAGTCTGGTGGTTTTTGTTTTTCTTCAGTGAAACATGACTTTAACCTGGAGGAATACAGCCTCTCGCAGTGCACACTGGAAAAGGTGAGTCAATTTTCATGGTTCTCTATCATCCCTGTAAATTTCCTATGACAGTAGCATGCATTTTTCCTGTTGATCTGAAAGACCAACGATGAGTTGACCATTCTTTTTCCTCCTTCTTCCTCTCCTACAGGTAATCCTAGAGCTTTCCAAGGAGCAGGAGCTGGGTGAGCTTGATGAAGAAGTTGACACAACCATGAGGTGGAAACTGCTCCTTCACTCAGAAGACCCTTAGTTCCTGAAACCCAGTAATTCCTTGTTGCTCTCAGATAACTTTATGTTGTTTGTAGTCATTAGTGGTGTGATCATTAAAAATGGTTAACAGCACTGTTAGGTATATTTGTATATTATGTTAATAAAAGAATGCCTTTAAAAATTATTCTTCCCCACCAATTTAGGGGTGATAGAAATCTGTGGTTAAGGCAGTACACAGTGTTCATAAGGATACCTGAAGAGCCAGGTGCTGGGTGCTAAGGAAATAAAACCACAATCCTGGAATATTTTGAAGTATGATTTTTGGAAATAGGACATTTACTGAAAAATGCTCTGGCTGAATGATATGATGGGTCTATTCAGCCATCCAAAGCTCTGTGATTATTGCCTGCCTGTTGTGATCATTGGAGTTTATGAGTTTGTTTTCATACACAAATCAACCCAAGAGCCTTCCACTGAAACCTGCAGAAATTATTTTGACTGTCTAGGCTTGGGAGCCCCTTGGACTCCTAAGTGAACCAGCTCGCACTCTGGAGAAGTGGTTCAGATACGTCTTTTCAAAACAAGGGGAATCACAGCAGCATTTATTCAGACTTAGAAATTTGAATGTCATATTGATTTCACAATTGTGGAGGCGCTGATTTCCTTTATCACCTCATCACTAGTTTCCCACGTATACTCACTGCTCTTTTCGGGTCATTTTCTTCTTTTGTGTGTGCACCTTTGTGTGTGTTTACCCACACACACGTCTGCATGTCTTCTGTGTCACTCAATCAAAAAAAAAATCCATCTGCTTTAATTTTTTCTTTAAACAACAACTACTTCATTTTTAATATCAACAGAAAATCTTCTGGAGACCAAGCAGTATCCCTGATGCTTATAAACTACTTAAAAATTTTTATAGTCACTGAAGAAAAACTGTATAGCAGAGGAAAATATAGAAGTTGAATAAATTTGATAAAAAGCATCAACCATATTTTTTCATACCCTCTCAAATCAACCATATTTCTTCATACCCAACCCATATTTCTTCTTTCTTTAATGCAGTTTTTATGTAGTTGGAATCACTTCAGTATGTATAATTTCTTAAATATATATGCAGATTTCCTGATATAGCATTAAAATTATTTTAATTTGCTTTTAAATTTATGGTAAGGTTACAGGCTTATATGTTTCCATTTATTTTGTGTTAATTATTTGTATTCTTTTTTCACTTATTTTTGTGCTTTTATCTTTTTCTTAAGCATTTTACAATATTTTATTATAATTATATGTTTTATCTCTGTTTTACATATATCATAATTATATTTGAAGCATTGTATTTCCAGGTGATCTATGGTTTATTGTTATTCGTGAACCTTTAGTGCCCTATAAATGTACATCCATTAAAGTGAGAGTTTACATTATCTCTAAAACTTAATGAATTCTTCTGTCTTGGTCAATTGTGCAACGTCACAACCTATATAACCATTTCACCTAAAAATGTGATGAAAGCTTTGTTCACATTCTTTATAAACTATGAATTTTCTTAATTTATAGAAATATGTTTACATAATATATATGTATATGGGGTTATCTAAACTCACTGACTTCCTGTCATTATTTGCTCAGTAGGGATTTGGACTTGATGCAGGTCTCCAGTATAATAAGTACACTTGTTATACTGATCAGTACATTGATATATATATATATACATATACACATATATATTCAGTACACTGTACTGCTGTGATCATACTGCAAGCTGAAGTGAAGGCCAGGTGTGATATGAATGCAATGGTGCACATAACCAACCAACACCAGTTAATGAACCCAGAAAAATCCCAAGGCCCTGCCTAATGATAAAATTATTAAAAATAACCTAGGCAGGAGATACCCAGGATATACTATATGCAGCTAAAAATAGACCACTGTTGCTACCCACTGGTAGAACCAATGAGGAAGCCCATCATTTAGCTGGTTGCTTTGGTTTTGGAAAATGTATATTCTGCATCTGGGAATACTGCAAGCTCTTCCACATTAGATTACCCTAAAGAAAGCTGTATTTGAGTGGGGACCTCGATCAAAACAAATTGGAATTATAAAAAGTGGTAGGGTGCTCAGTGCCTTTGAGTCACCATGACCACAGATTTCAGAGCTGTGGTTTGCCCTGAAACCGCCATCTCCAGTGGGTCCAAGAAGCATCAATTTTCAGTTTGCTTAGCTTTTCCCTACTATTTAGCGATAGGAATGATGCCTTCTAAGTTCTTTACAAGTCAGAGGTAAAGTAACTGAATTTCAAATGTTATTGATGTAGTGAATTACATTTAAATTTAAATACCCTGGGGCCTACTTGGTGGCACAAGGGGTTAAGTCTCAACTCTAAGAAGCTATCAGCAGCCACTGTAGCATGAGTTCAATCCCCAGCCAGGGAGCTGACCCACATGGCACAGCAGACCTCTCCTGTCTCCCTGCTGCTCCCCTCAGCAGTGGATCTCAGTAGATCCACCTGTTCTGCTCCCCGCTGTGTCTCTGGTGAATCCTTTCACTGCCCCTCACACCCCCACACACACCTCTGGCCTACACTCCAGCTCTTGTATAAATAAATCTTTAAAAAAATTAAATACCTGCCATATTGGACAGGGAGTTAATCAGCACTTATGTCTTTACCCTGATCTGTAACATTTCTAAGATATATAGGTCTGTTCATACCTCTTTTTTCCCATATAACTGATGATATTTCAGTCACCATCTCATCCTCTGACCCCACTCATAGATTGGTCATTTTCATCATTACTTTGCATAGTCAGTGCATTTACTAGTTTCTAGCATCCAAGTACTTCCTTATGGGTTCAATTTCTTGAAGGGTATCTATTAATAGTTCTTTCAGAGATATCTATAAAAGAAAATCCAGATTTTGTTTAAATATTTGTCTGTTTTATCCTTATACAAGAATTTTACTTTAACTGGTTTGTCAATCAGCCTGTGCCAAACCACCCTAAAACTGGCTGGCTTAACACAGCAATTTTATTTTAACTTTGTTTTCTTGTTTCTTTTCTGGCATCTGGATATTTGTTTTTCTTTGAATTTGATCTCTACTTTTATAATCGTCCATTCACTTGATGTTTTTATTCAGGGATGAAACATATTAGCATAGCCCAACATTTGGAAGAAATCTTGCTATTGTCTTTTAAAATTACATTTGCACTATGTCGACTGAAATGTTAAGTTAAAAGGTAATTGGCTCAATATTTTCTTCAGCTTTTAAATTTTGACATGAGTACTTCTGGAGTGAGTTTAGAAGAATAGTGATTGTACATTGTAAGCCATATTTTTACATGACAGAATATGTAGTTTTTGGTTTTGTTCAGTAAGTTACAAAAGACTGAGCATTTGAACTTCTTATATAAATCTCAATAAATAACTTCTGGGAAGGAAAAAGGTTCATGCAAAATTTAAGATATAAGAACATAAGCTAAGCAAACATCTGAAAAACAAATACAGAAAAGATTAGTAACCTGAAGGGTGAAACAATGCAGGGCCTGAATTTCCTAGTCCATAAGAGAGGAAGGGCTGAGATTTCAGAGTTTCCATTCAGTCATTCTATATGGAGAGTGGCACCTACCTTAATACATAAACTCACTTTTTGCCCACTGCCCTAAGCTATTCCACCACTGTCAACAAAGTAGAAGAGAAATTCACTGGCAGTATTGCTTATTTCTTTCAGTGAGCCATGGAAAGCTTCTATAAATCTATCTAGCACTTGTAATGATGTAATTATAATGGATGAAGATGGTCACAAAGCCCCAAACTTAACAGGTTTACATAAAGAAAGGGGAGAAAAAGAGAAACCTGTGTTGACCCAATGAAATTCCTTTGTAAATTCAAAATTGATGGAAATAGTAAAAATCTGAAATCATATTTAAATGTGCATTAGGCAAATGCATTAGGCAAATTCATTCTTCATAAAAGAATGAATGAGCAAAAGTATCACACAATACAACAATACGTGTGTCCATCGTGACTTTAGCATTGCCTTTTTCTCCTTTTGCTGATGTTTGAATCAATTGTTCCATGACACTAGTTTTTCTTTCTTGCTCATTTAAGCATTTTTTGGTCAAGTTTTTAAGTAAGCTGTTATTTGTTATTTCAGTAGCCATTTGATGCCTTTATTGATCCACCAGTGATTTTAATCAGCAATAGACAATGTCTGAGAATATGTTATTTGGAGCCCTCAGTTAAAGGCAAAGTAGACACATCTTCCTTTTGTTTTCAGGAGCACTCCTCACCATAAGGGGTTTTCGGGATGACCCACATCCCTAACAGGAAATTTCCTGCATTCTCGTGAGAACTATCCAGAGATTCCCAACACTCCCATCAGTGGCCAAGCACATCTGTTGTCCTATTCTTAGAATTTTCTCCACACTCCTTAGAAAATGATCTTAACTCTCAGGGGCGAAAACTTGATTTCATGTTGCCATATTGAAAGTTTCTCTTAGCTCTCACTTTTCGCCTCCATTTTCTCTCATTCCTGAGAAACTCTCCCTTCTTTTCAAGGCTGTTCTTTCAGTTTGGTTCTGATTTAATCCTTTCTTATTCCCATCAGTTCCTCCCCACTCCCTGCCAAAAAAAAAAAAAAAGGCCATGCTCCATCTGATATTCAAATTGTTCTGTATTTTCAGCATCTACTTTTTTACTTCTCTTTCTAAATACCATCTTTAATAAAACCTACCCTTGATCAAAACAACTTATTTTGGCTACCACCCTACCAGTGACCTTTATTTTTATCACCAGACTTCTGGGAAGAATAAATGATATCATTATTTGCTTCCTCCCCTTTTATTTGACATTATAGATTTAAAATTCAAGAGTTGTTTTGCATCTTTCATCCCAGACAGTGATGTGTGCAGTAGTGGTTTCTGTGTTGCCATCAGAAGTTTACAATCTATGGTGAAAGAAAGATGATGCAATTGGATTGAACCATAGGTCCATATACAAGAGCAGCAACCAGGGCGTGCTATGGAGCACCTGGGGGGCATCCAACCCACGTGGGAGAAGGGCCAGGGAACCTCCTTGTAGTTAGACCTGAGATCTGCGTGACCAAGAGGACTCAGTCATTGTGGGGAAGCAGGCTAAAAGGTAAAAACAAGGAAAATAGGTGTCAAATAGCTAAGAAACTTCTAGGAAAAAAAGAATGAAGAGACTAGAAGGGAGGTGATATTTGACAAACATATTAGCTGAAAATCTCCCATAACTTAAAAAATGGCACAAGTTCTTGACTTGTCATGTAAGACAAAGCAAACACAACACCCTCATTCAGGCCATTAAGTTGTGTTTAAAGAGAAAAATCCTAAAACATCCTTGAGAGGAAAAGAAAATAACTCAAATACTATGAAATAGTGATGTTGCTTTTTGATCCTTCAATCTTTGGGAAGCAGAATTCACCACCACTAAAAGGACCATGAGATGGGATTAGATCATTGATAGACTCACCTACTGATGAGAATGAAGGTTCTGGAAGCATTCTTTTCTGAAAAAATTGATGCAAGAAAGCAGTAACATGTTATTGTTTAAGTAAAGGATTTAAACCTTTTTCAGTTAAGGTCAAAACCAAAAAAACAGAAACCAAAATCCAGAAAAACAGGTGAGGAAAATGGACAAAGGTATTAGTCAAAATGTATACAGATGGCCCAAAATTATATTAAGGTATGCTTGACATTGCAAGTAACCTGAGAAATATATGTTAAGTAATCAAGGTATTAGAATTTTTTAATCAATCAGATTTGTAATTTAAAAATGTATGGACAATTTCCAGTTTGGAGGCAGCTATGGAGAATTTGAATGCTGGCATTTATTGAGAACCCACTCAATGCTGAGTACCCTGCTAAGTATCGACACTTCACATGTCCTTTCACCCCTATCCTACCCCCACTCCAATCTCAAAATTTAAAATCCCAAATGACCCTTATGGGATACCATTGTATCTCTTTATCTTACAGGTGCAGAAACAGAGACTGCCAAGGTAAATCCCTTGCCTAGAATTGCTTAGTTAGAAAAGAGCAGAGCTGATGTTTCAAGGTGAAAATGTGGAAGACTTTTCCTAACGGATGGGGGTACCTCAGGGCAGGGCAAGGAGGGCACACAGGTAGGTACTGGCTGATATTTTGCATTTCTAAACTAATGCAGATTCATTTGTCAACATTTAAGAGTAATCACTAGTAGAATGAAATATCAGCAAGTTCTAACCCAGAACTTCCCAGGTAAGAGGAGGAGAAAGGGACAAGGGCAACCTTAAAAAAAAAAAGAAGAAGAAGAAGAGATTAAAAACAGCATCCATGGAATGAGGAAACAGAGGAGCTGGCAGGAAAGCTTAATTTAGAGACTATCAAGTCAGACGACTGGATACAATGGATTGGTTATCCTAGGAACTTGGGTTCCCTTGTGCAAAGTCAAAGATTTGCAGGCCAGGTGAAAAGAAAAATAAAATCATACTCTTTCAAGTGACCGTGTGGCAGATAATAGCGATAGATCGAAACATACCTGAAAAATACAAATGCAAACAAGGAACAGATCCTACAAAGGATGTTCCAAGGCAGAAACCAAAGCCAGAAATGTTTCTTATATTTTTAAGACACAGAGGCATTTTGGGAGCGTATCTGACAAAACCCCAAAGCAAGCCTGTGCTACCTCTGAGAAAGGATGAAAAAAGAGACCAGAACAGTCCCTGGGAAATGTGCAGACATGTCCGGCTCTTCAGCAGGCTGCTGAGCTGCTTCCTGCTTCTCTCCTGCAAACCAGGTTTTTCTGCCTTTGCTCACAGAGTTGAAGGTTGCACACAGACCCCATGGGGACAAGTTCACTATACAAGCAGCTGGGAAGGAGTCCATGGGGGATGTTTCAGCCCAAAGCAGATACATCATGTGAACTCTGTAAGGCTTCTGGTGCTGGAGAAGACATGAAGCAAAAGGCAAGGAGAAACAGAAAGTGTGTGCACGTCCAGCGAGAGTAACTGGATGACATACAGAAGGGACACACAGCATCTGTCATTTCTGTCATCGGCAAGGGTCATCTGGGTTTTCATCCAGGCTTTGCTGTTCACTCACTGTGTGAATTTGGGCAAGTTATTTAAATTCTCTGGACCTCACTATCGGCATCTGTAAAATAGTGATCATAATAATGGGTGATTATAATAATGCCTACTTCATGAGATTGTTTTTTTTTAAAGATTTATTTTATTTATTTATGCATACAAGAGCTGGGGCATAGGCCAGAGGTATGAGGCATGAGAGGATTCACCAGAGACAGAGTGGGGAGCAGAACAGGCAGATCTACTGAAGTACACTGCTGAGGGGAGCAGCAGGGAGACAGGAGAGGTCTGCTGCGCCATGTGGGTTAGCTCCCTGGCCAGGAATCGAATTCATGCTGCAGTGGCTGCCCATAGCTTGATAGTGCTGAGACTTAACCCCTTACGCCATCAGGGAGGCCCCTCATGAGTTTATTATGTGGCTGAAAGGTGTCCGTATTTAAGAGTGCTTGCACAAAGTAACGGCCATGGGCTGCTGCTTAGTAAGTACACAATCAAATCAGCGCCATTTCCTTTTTGAAATCCTGATCAAACTTTTACTTTTTTTCATTGAAAATCTTGATTGAACTTTTTTTTTAAATTGGAAAACTGATTCTAAAACTTATTTGGAACAGCGAAGAAGATCTATGACTCAATCAAGAAAATATTGAAAAGTAAGATTAATGAGGATGGGCTTATAGTGCTAGAGAGACCGTGATGTGATGCTTGAAGGCAGAGGCCACTGTAGCGAAGGAGAAGAATAGAACCTGGAACAAAGCAAGGCCTGGACTCACGTAGTCTATCCTAGGTACAAAATCCTTCTAGGAAATAAGTTCCTGAAAACGGTTTCCTAATATATTCCCTGTGTAAAAAATGAGATGTGATTGAATGGGATCTTTTTGTCTCTTGCAGGGAAGACAGCAGCCGTACGGAAACAATCAGAAGTCTTGTTTGTTTGACAGTCTCATGCATTAATAAGTTCAGTCTGTTTGTACTCTGCTTGCTGCGCAATTTCTGGTCTCATATACATGTAATTAGCAGAAGAGTAAACATACTGGAATAAATATTGAGGGGATGGGAAATAGGTAAGGAAGTTTTCATGCGATGGGGACGGGAATGGGACACAGATGAGCCTTTGAAGTCCGAGGTGCACGCACAGCTCGTGGATTTCTGTTCGGTTATGAGATCAGGAAGCAATCACGGTACAGGAGAACTTGGACTGACTGTAAGTGCAAAGACAGGGGCTTTCTGCTGCTTTGCTTCTTCAGCCAAAGACAAACTCTATGCATGACAGGAAATTTTGAAACGGCCTTGTCTTCCTCTTACATTGATGGTTAAAAAAAGAACGGTGATTCTTACCTGTGAAAAATATTTCTTGAGCAAGATGAAAAACATCATGTTTTAAAAGCCAGGGATGGCTTACAGAGAAAGTAATTTGTTTTCTGGGTCTTGTTGCAGAAATAACAAGTCTGTGGGTCTTGGGAATGCAAGTATTTTCATAGGCTATTATTGCTCTAAGGATTCTTTCATTTCCCACTTCAAGAAAGATGCTGCCTTTTGCGTACATGCAAGACACTGAGAGGCAGATGAAAATTCAGAGTTCACTTTATAACCCTAAAAAAAGATCACATTGCTTCATTGCTGTGTTTCTAGGTTCAGGTTTTAAGAACTGAATTTCAGGGGAAGATTTTGAGTTCCTTTCTGACCTTCCTTGAATACTATTAGCCATCATTTAAAAAAAATCTTTTCTCTTACTTCTGTTTGCTCTCTTCTGAACTGTCCACTTACCTTTCTTAAAAAGATTGTGTTAGGGATCAACTCTCCCATTGGGGTTTTAGAGGAAAAAGCTAATTGAGAAGGACTGGATTCACTTTGGTCTGTTCATTCCTAATGTTTTGATATGTCCAGCCAGCCATCTGCAACTGCGAACTCCCTGCTGAGAAACTGGCGGGGAGACAAAGAAATGGAAAACAGTACAAGAGTGGCCATGTGATGGGAGCACAGAGCTCTGGGCAGCCTGACTGAATTAAGACCACAGTCCTTTTCAGAAATCCATCTAAAACGGAGGTTTTCACCATCAACCTGAAATTCAAAAGCATCACGTAGGAGTGACCCGAAAGGAATGTGAATTGTCCCCAGGACATGCTGAAACCCGTGGAGGAGCTGTTTCTAGATTCTCGTTGCAGCTTTCCTGAGAGTAAGTTAACCTCTAAAATTATAGTTGTTTTGCCTGTGAAAATATAACCTACAACTTCAGATAGGGGATGCCAAACATTTGGATGGGAACTATTAAAGACAGAGTGGTTATTAGAGAGCCGTTCTGATTTTTCAAGCTCTCTGAGTATATTGTGTGGCTGAATAGCCATTTGGAGAACTTTTTTTTTTTTTAATCAGTTTTACCCCATGATGAAAGTATATTGAACAAAAAACATTGTATTGTCTAGTAGGCTATGGATTAATTAAAAAGAAGATAACTTTATGTTGCTTGGTAGCAGGTATGAGAGATTCTCCAAGTTATTTGAATTATTTTTTTAAATCGCATTCAATTTTATTGCCAGAGGAATTGTAATCATTGGAGGATACAGGACTTTCTGAGTTTTTAACTGTTTGAACTGGTTTGAGAATGTTTTCGTCAAGAAAACTTAAAGCGATCTCTTTGTGGATCTTATTTATCACATGGAATATACAAGAAACCTGATCTAATTGGTTGTACAATGTGTTTATTATCTGAACACTAGGAATCTGACTGGGAATGATGGCTTTTATGGCCAAATTATTATTTCTAGATCACAGGACTTGTCAGAGTGATTGAAGGTAGCTGGATGTTCTGTGCTAAGGCGAGTACTTATTTTTATCCCCCTGACATTTACACCACAGGGTGTTCAGTGGGGGGAAAAAAATCCACCAGAAACAAAAAACCACAATCATGACAATGAGATCATGTTCATTATTTTTCATTCATAAATAATCTTGTGCACATGCATCCACCGTGGAAAGAAAAAAGACTGGGCATCTGGGAGATAGACTTGACTTCAGACACCGCAGTTACTAGGCTGACCAGGTTTCCCAGTCTCCTACTTGGAGCTGGTGTATTTGGGGTTCTGCTGGGGTGTCCAGGCTCACACAGCCTGTGCTGATTTCTTCATCATGCAGCGGGCACCCACATCACTTCTGCATTCTTCTGCTCGTTCCCGGACCACATTTCACCTTAAATTCCTCCCACCTTTGTCCCCAAGATGCACGTACCATAAAAGGAGCCTCCAGCAACATCCTCCTCTGCCCTATAACAGCCTAAGACTAGCCTGACTTTAAATTTCTTCCTTTCTCCTTTGCAGCTGTTGGGAAGTCAGACTCCTTTTTCCCTTTTTCACTCTTCATATCAGTTTTCTATATCGCTGCTGTATCTGATCACCTCAGACTTAATGACGGGAAACACTACACATTTGTCATTCTACAGTCTGGGAAGTAGGAAGTGTGATGGGGATCTCCCTGGACTAAAATCCAGGTGTTGGCCGGGCGATGTTCCTCTCCCGAGCACGGAGGGGAGAAGTGTGTCTTTTCCAGTTTCTGGAGGCTTCGCACAGCCCCTTGTTCCTGCTCTTTCTTCCTCCATCTTCAAAGTTGGCTGGCTCCTTTTCACTCTGTCACTCTCAGCTCCTCTTCCTGTCTCCCTCTTCATTTTCAAGGAATAATGTAATTATATTGGATTTGCCCAGATCACCCCAGATTACCTCCCTGTTTAGCAATCTTAATCTCAGCTGCTAGCGTAATTCCCCTTGCCATGGAATGCAGTGTATTATAATGTATTCACATATTCTGAGATAGATCACAGTTTTGCCTATCACACCCCTCTTCAATTACTCCCAGCCTTTCAGACTTAACTGGCAGCAGCATGTTATTCCCTGCAAGACACCTTGGGGAGTGCCCCAGAGGCCCCTGGAGAGTCTTCCCACACGAATTACTTCCTGAACCCCTGCAGAGGGCAGTATATTCATGGATTTGCTCCTGCCTCATGGAAAAGATTGGGATGATAGGTCCTGCAGCTAGTAACCAGATGATCACTATTAAAATGATAAAAGAGGCAAGAGCAACCTCATGATTTCCTGTTCCCCTCACTATAGCACCAAGGAAGGAGACTATCACCCTAAAAACCCAAGTCTCATTAGCCAACCAACCTTGTGCTCCAAGTCCTGTACCAAGGCTCAAGACGTGGTCCTTGGAACATTTCCTGGACCGATTCCCTCTCCTAGAATGATGGATTCTGTTAACTACAATTCAGTCCTATGTTTTCTTTATCAGTTAAGATATTTCTTGGGATTTCACCTCTGTTTTTGCTAAGTGAAAGAAATCCATTGAGGATTTTGTTTTTAATGACAAAAGGTGGAAAGGAAAGGTGTTCAGCGTTGGTTTTGTAGCAGCTGATCTAGCGGTGGTATGACTCTCAGCAGAAAGAGTGGCCCCACCAGCCTCCTTTCCTAGGAACTACATGTTTATTAAGCTATATGCTTATCATCACATTCCTGCTTTTACTAGATGCTAGTATTATTTTAGCTTTTATGAGTTATTTGTATAATTTGGTTGGCAATTTTAGGGGTCTGGGAATGCTCAATAAGTTTTATATATCAATTAATGGTAATTGCATATTTGATTTATACCACTGCCTCTTATGAAAGGTTTCATTGGAATGCTTTACTTTTGGAGTGGAGAAAACCTATGCTAGTAATTCTTGGGTCACACGAAAATGACCATTGAAATAATTACATTATATCACCACTACCAGATGGACTGTCATACCTGCAATCTGCTGCCTTTTCAGGTTTGAAGCACATCAGTTAATGCCTGTTAGACAGCTGTGTCCTGAAGTCTTGTTGGGTAGTTTCTAGACTAGAGTTAGAATGCTGGCTGAAAGCAATTCAAACCACAAATTGGTGATGTTGGAATTCAGTAGTCTGACTGTCTGGACAAATTGTGTAAACCTGAAGTGCTTTCTCTCTGCGAGGCTAAGTCCTTAGGTGGGTTACCTCAAAGCAAAGGTTGATCCCATAAAAAGGAGGGAATAGATCATTATCTTCCATTGACAACAGCACAGCAACTTGAGTACCTTGCAAATAGTGATGTCTACGGTGACTCCGAGAATACGCTATTCAACTGACCATGAGGTTCTAGCTCGGAACCTGCAAGTACAAATTTATCTGATTCATGTATCTGTTGTCAACTCACCCCTGTCCCTAGTCCCACCTCCCACATAACCAAATACCCACAGATGTCATGGGTCTGAGATTTCTTTTAAGTGTGTTTTTCTACTGGCCATAAGACTGGGTCCTCCAGGTATTTGATTTCAATATATAGGGCTGATTTTTACACCATTATAAACTGTTGAGTCCCTCCCTGTCAACTAGATTCTTACTGACTTTTCCCTTTTTCTCTTCATTTCAAAGATAATATTTTTGTCATATTTGGTACTTGAAGAACTTTTTTTGGGAAATAGATGACTTTTTACTACATTGAAATAGTTATTTACATTGCACATATTACAATTAATTTTCTCCAATGCATTTTTTCTTGCAACTGTATTTTCTTCTTTTTTTTTTCCTTTGGTGAGTCCAGATCAACATTGCACCTGAGGAGGAAGCAGGGAGCAAGGGACAGGGGTACGCGAGAAAGTGGAGACAAGACAGGAGGTCTGATCAAGTCTCGTTTATTGTTCCGGGGAAAGAGCATATATAGGATGAAAGTCACGGGGAGGTTACATTAGGTGACGCAGGGTGGTTCGAGGTCGGGGATCCAATGAGCGCGCGGCACGGGAAACAATGGGACGGTCCTGCTGACCTCAGTTTGGGAAAAACGTACATGGAACGGGGAAACAGAAATCTAAGGCCGTCCTCATCGAAACCTAACCTTATATGAGCAACTCAGGCAATTAGGGCCGTAACTCACTGCTAGGGGCCATCTTGTCTGATGGCTCCCGACACTTTGGCTATCTCTTTACCAAATACTTTATTTTTGGTTATTTATTTCTCTTTATCCCATGTATTTCTCTCTCTCATATTTTCAAATGTGTTTAATATCCTTTGAACATTTGGGAGGCTGATGAAACTTTTCTCTGTATCATGGAAGATTTTACATTCTTTTCTGACTTCAGTGGGAATTTGAAGTATGTTATTTACTTTTTACTTCTTTTTCTCTTCCTTTGTGAATTGTGGCCACTCAATAGAAGATTTAAAATTTTTCTCGTTTATTGTAATAAAGATTTCTTTTTCAAAAATTATGTTTTTTCTCTGCCTCTTGAGAGCGATCTGCTTCTCCTTGTGCTCCAGCATCGGAGAGCTCCCAGCAGTGATGATGCAAACCAAAGCCTGTGGATAACTAAGGGACTGAGTGGGCCCCTCCTGATGTCCCTCGCTGCCTGAGTAGGCCTACTAGACACTCCGATTTTGCACAGAGGGGACAACTGGTCCACACATTTCCTAGACAAATTTCTATGACGACACAGCCCACTGGTTAGGAGCAAGTGCTCCAGAACTGGGCTGTCTGGGTCAAAGTCCCAGTTCTACCACCAGTGGTCAATGCCAACCTGTGCTTCATTTTCTTCATCTGTAAAACAGAAAGAATAATAGAATCTATCCTTATTGTGAAGATTAAACTAGTTAATTCTTTTTTAAAAAGATTTATTTATTTATGCATACGAGCTGGGGTGTAGGCCAGAGGTGCGGGGTGGTAAGAGGGTTCACCGAGACAGAGCGGGGATCAGAACAGGCAGATCGACAGAAATACACTGCTGAGGGGAGCAGCGGGCGAGGCAGGAGAGGTCTGCTGCACCATGTGGGAAGTTCCCTGGCCACAGTGGCTGTAGATAGCTTCATGGTGCTGTGCTTAATCCCTTGCGCTACTAGGGAGGCCCCTAAACTAGTTCATTCTTACAAAGCACTTAGAACTACCTGGAACATGGAAAGCCACCATTAAATGTCAATTAATACTCAAACTCTCTCCGTTTACTCTTTGGTCCAGCCATCTTCCACAATACAGAAGCCTCTGAACTTTCTGAGATTTTCTATCTTCTTGCCTGTGAGTTTTGTTCCTGGTGGGGTTATTGTTTGTTTTGATGGCTTTCTTGGGACCCGTTTTGGTCTTCATTCATCAAAGGTCAATCCTACTTTCGAGTTCATGGCACACAAAATGATTGGTTCATACAAAGCTCCTACCTTGTTTTGGTTATTTATTTCTTTTAACTGACAACTCCCATTTTATACTCATTTTCTAGTCATCATTCCCCTACTGCCGTGGGTCATCTTTTCATTGTATTGGATGGTGATCCTCTGCTTCCTGGAAGTTCTTGGAGAATATGTGTTACACATGAATAGAAATGGTATGGTGATGTCACTTCCTGACATTCTTTCATGTTTTAAAATCAGCAGTACGGTTTTCAGACTTTTACTTGTGGATGTGTGGATACAAATCCATTGTTCCGAGGCCCTCACAGTCCTTTTAAATTTGCTTTATAACACTATGCCACAATGCTCAACATCATGAGTACCCTTGTGCAGTGCCCTCATGGATCCCTGAAGGAATTTTTTTGGTACATATACCCAGGAGTAGGTCTGATTACTGGCGAGATATTGCTAAGTAGTAATGAGTTGGTAATAAATCACCAAATGTCTGTGTAAGTAGAAAATTGAACAACGTTAAGTAGTAGGGACAATGCCAGTTGACACTTTAATTTTTATCGGGGAAATGAAGATAAATGTACATGACATTTCATAATTGTTTTAATTTTTGTTTCTTTCAGTACTTAACTTGAACAACCTTTGTTTTTAAACTTTGGCTCCCTCCCCTATGCGTACAATTGGAAACAGCTGTTAGGAGGTTTCTTTTTGGTTTGATTGCACAATGTTTTCTATTTCAGACCTTCACATTTATTTCCTTTCCTTCCCTGTTTTAAAATAAACAGGTCAGAATGAGCAAAAGGCACATCAGCCTGGGTCAGCAAACGTGGGCCCTTCTCTGCAAGAACTTACTGAAAAAATGGAGGATGAGAAGAGAGACCTTGTTGGTATGGTTAGAGTTTATGTCTCCTTATATTTAAAAGAAAAGAAAAAGCGAAGACTTTTTCTTCATTACTTAGTGTTTCATATCTATTCCATTTCTAACTAGCAGGCTGGATTTTTTTTTTCAAATTCTGGACTTGATTTTATTTCAAATATGACTTCTTTAAAATATAAGCTTATTTTATGTCCTACTGTGACAGTTTAAAAAGAACTCATATTCAGACACTCCCAGAAAAATAAAGCTACATCTTGATACTGCAGAGATAAAAATTCTTAACATTTGAACTCATTTGAGTCTCATAAAGGAGTAAGAACAGATGTTCAGGACCTCCCTGGTGGCGCAGCGGTTGAGCGCTGCGCTGTGGAGCTGTCGGCAGCATGCGATGGGAGTTCGACGCCCAGCCGGGGAGAATCCCACATGGTGCGGCAGACCTCTCCTGCCTTGCCCGCTGCTCCCCTCAGCAGTGTACTTCTGATCTGCCTGTTCTGCTCCCCACTCTGTCTCTGGTGAACCCTCTTGCCCTCCCATGCCTCTGGCCTGTACCCCAGCTTGTATGTATAAATAAATAAATCTTAAAAAAAAAAAAAAACGAACAGACGTTCAAGGCCAAAACCAAAGAGACAGGCAGAATGTAATCTAGAATTAATTCAGAAAGTAATCTTAAAATTTAAAAGCATTCAAAAGCCAAATTCTAGTACTTTTACTCAATAGTACTAGGGATAGAGACGATATCAATTAGAAGGGAAAAACGGGTACATAAACAGGAAAAGAAAATGACATTTTCACTTTTGCTTCTATTTAGATCATCCTTATTTTTGTGTAGAAGGATGATTCTACCTTTATATAGTTGTTTTACTTCCAGTTTCAAACTTTTTCTATAAGCATTGTATCTGTCGATTTATCTATCTAGATACTAATAGTTTTATTGACCAACAAAGAGCTAAAATAGAATCATATAGTAAATATGATACATATTTTTTTAAAAGTCTATTTGTTTAGAATTATATCATCATCATGCTCTTATAGCTGGACTTCAAATGCATCCTGTTGGATTTCCAATTTTAGAATGTTACCACAGTGGTGAAGACTTTCAGAATTCTTTTGATGAGCTATATTGGAGACTATCTTTTTCCAGTTGCAGGCAGATGAGGGTAGTAACACTTTGCTTCTGTTGATGGAAGCTGGTTCTCTAGCCCACAGCAACTAACACTTCTTTCCCACTGCCACTCAGGTTTCAGATGATTATTACCATTGGGCCATTCATAAAGCAATCCTGTCTTTAATATTTGCATTAAAGTATGACCAACTTAGATTCTCAATTAGAATCAGAATTCATGCTGCAACTCTGTCTTGACAGCTGATGTGCATATTGCATATTTAAAGGACAAAGGGAAAATGAGATGTTTGAAAACAGTGACAGAGAAAAAATGCAATCCAAACTGCATGATACAATTGTTTTCAATTGTCTGTGAATGTTTAATCTGTGGTTGAATGGAGATTGATTTGCTTCCTTTTTTTCTCATTGCTGTGTAGGAATGGTTTTTCTCATTTCTTCTAATACTGTTTGCATACCTATTTTCCTCTAATTTACATCAAATTAATGACTTTCCTCAATTGCCTGCCATGGATCTGGGACGAGTAGATAATTTTAATGATTCTAATTATGTTATTGCATTTGCACCCGAATCTACAACTACCCAGGAAATAATGAACAAAGTGGCTTCAGCCCCATTCATGAAAGGTATGTCTGGGTGTTCATGGTAATTTTCACATATGCAAAACACATAAAGTCATCTTGGGATTTTCTTGCTAGACAATTAAATATTCAAATTTCTATATTTAATTTATAACATTGATGCATATTCCTTTCCAGTATCAGAGAATTTCCTTACCCTATTTTCTAGTCTCCCATTTAGGAAATTTTTTATAAAAATAGTTTATCCTCATTATAGGATAAAAGTGAGATATTCCAGAGTTATTCAAGTGCATTTTGTGAGAAGATTCTGGAAAGGCTGAGCAGCATTAATAGCATGTATTTTGTAATCTCTTCAAATACATAAGAATGGAGAATGAAATTAGATAGAAAAACCAAGAAATCATGGACAATATTTACAATAAAATTAGATGACAAAGTGCCTCATTGAACACTGAGATGTGAGTGAGTGAAGAAGAAGCACTAACCGCTATAGGCCTACATGCTTTTTCTCCCTGGGGGTGGTGATATAGCAAAGGGATGCAGAAGGATATCTGATGGGCCAGAGAAGGGGACAAGAATCCCACATGAGGAAGCCAGTACTAATTTGAGAAGAACAATCGAAACCATTTTTAGTCATTGTATTGGTAGTGTTGCATTAGAACGTTATTCCAAGGCTGTTATGTAGTTAAAGTGGGACAAACCAAGTCGTAATTATGAAATAGTCTACTTCTCTCACCCGTTTTTGAAACACCAGTGTCTTAGTACAGAAGAGAGAGAGACAGAGGTCTAGGGCAGGAATTTATAGGGTGGGGAACGTTATCATTTCAAATAGCTAGGAAGCCATCGGGAACAAATGGGTTACCTCAAAAGGAGTCAGTTCTCAACCTGAAGAGATCCCCACTGGTCAAAGTTGGCTTAAGTTGATCTTCAACAAAAAGAATTATAGTGATTTAAATCTCATTCAGCATATACTTAAATCTGTGCTTCCATAGTGATGTTAAAGGAAAATTATTAATCACTGAAGGAGGACCAGTCCTTAGTATGAAAATGGGACAGCAGTAGTCATCCTATATGAAGGAGACTATTGATAACTAAAAAGGTGATGGAAAGCACTGCTTTATATCTTCTACTCATAAAAGAAAAAGAAATGATAGAGATCAAGCACTGCCATTTTGAAACTCACATTGAGTTAGTGGGTCTGGACAATGAAGGTCAACAGTTGCTAACATCTCAAAAGGAGAGACAATCAGAAATTATGACACTCTGATGGAATAACACAAAAGGATTGGACCTGAGTGTGATGAAGCCTCTGGATCCAGTTACCAGATTGCAGAAATTACAAAGAACAAAGGAACATGTTCAAGTGCACCAGGACATGCATGCAACAGCTTCCCATCTGGGAGGAAGCATGAGGGTTACATGATCTGGGTTTGGTTAGTAACAGTCATTCACTTACATTACATATTCTAGCATAAACAAAGTCTCTTGAGCAAACACTCCAAATTTAACAATTTTATGCTGTCTTTAGAAGTTTGACCACATTGACAACATTGTCAGATGGAAATATACACTATAATTACAGCATCTGCCTATCATTAGAGTATACGTTTCAACTTTAGATAGATCTATGTGTTCATGAGTTTTAATATATGCATCAGTATTGCTATTATTCCACATTCATGTGCTCTAAATTATTGGCTAAGTGGTATGTTTGGAAAGGCATAATCTATTAGCGATAAAAAGTGATTGCCACTCGACCTTTCTGGTTTTGTTTAGAATATTTGAACTCCCCCTCCCGCCCCAGTCACCCTTCTAAGTGCGAGTCTCTTATTTAGTACCAGCACTGCCTTCAGTGAAGAAACAACTAGAACATGAGTGAATATGGCATGCTGTCTTTGAACCACATAGAAATCTTTACTGAGTTATTCCCTTCTCTCATGTGGCAGGAAGAACAATCATGGGGTGGCCTGATGAAAAAAGCATGAATGAATTGGACTTAAACTATTCTATAGATGCAGTGAGAGTCATCTTTAATGATACCTTCTCTTATCATTTGAAGTTTTCCTGGGGAGGTAGAATCCCTACGATGAAGGAACACAGAGACCATTCAGGTAACACGCCTCTTAGAAAAAAAATTTCACTTGTTATTATGACATTAGCCACCAGGGACGTGTGTTATGGCGGAGTTTACCCAAACAAGCACAACACATACTTTAACTGACCGTAAATGAGATTCATTCTTAGGAAATAAAGCTTTGATTTCAAGCACATTGCTTTGTTATGAAATGATATTTGCTAAACAAATAATACTCCTAAACAAAACCTCAAGATAAGGTTCTTGTTTAATGATTCCCAAACATTTAAAAAAAAATCGTGTTTTCTTGGTCCAAACAATATAGGAATGAAGCTCAACAAAACATTCTTGACTAATTGGGCGAATTATAAGAGAGGATGCAAAATTATTGAGAATTGATCTAAGAATATTAGTAAAGCATTCCAACATATGGTGTCGCTTGTATGTGGAATATGGAGAAATCAAACAAGGGTCAGATAAAGACAAGCTTAAAAACTAGCCCTTGATAGCTCACTACAGAACTGAAGGATCCAGAGTGGGAGGAGGGACAAGAACACAGACGGGAGGGAGCACAGTGGATTGTGGTAGTGGACTATGGGTGATTTGGCAGTGGATGCACCACAGTAACTACACCTGAAGAGGGAGCTATACTTCCAAAATACCAACAATAATGTAAGCCAACAATACCTCAATTAAAAAGAAAATGAATTCCAATGTATTCCGCTGGGATGTACTCTACGGAACCTCACCTGAACATTCTTGCCATATACTCTTATGGACTAGGCATACATGTTGAAACATGTGGACTTTTGATTTTTCCTCTAACCAAGATCATCTCATCCCATCATAATATTTGTGATCTTCTTTTCCTAAAGCTCATTGCCAAGCAATAGATGAAAAAATCACGTGTGAAGGTTCCATGTTCTGGGAGAAAGGCTTTGTCGCTTTCCAAGCTGCTATTAATGCTGCCATCATAGAAGTGAGTAGTAAGTTAAGGGAACACAACTACAATGTGAATTGAATTTTGATGGATGGTAATATAAAGGACTGCCCTATTAATTTATGCACGGGAGTACTTTGGTGCTATATACTGAACAACTACTATGTTGACACCATTATGCTAAGCACTGAGGATTAAGAAGTAAGTAGAACTTAGGAATCTGGGTAGTGAGGAGATAGAAATATGGACATATAGCCGTAATAAGACCTAGGTTTTTTTTTTTAAAAAAAAGGTTTATTTATTTATGCATACAAGAACTGGGGTGTAGGCCAGAGGTGTGGGGTGGTGAGAGGACTCACCAAAGACAGAGTGGGGAGCAGAACAAGTGGATCTACTGAAATACATGCTGAGGGAGCAGTGGGAGAGACAGAAGAGGTCTGCTGCGCCATGTGGGAAACTCCCTGGCCAGGGATCGAACTTGTGCTGCAGTGGCTGCAGATTGCTTCATAGTGCTGAGACTTAAACCCTTGTGCCACCAGGGAGGCCCTAAGACTTTAGGTTCTATGATGGAATCAGAAGTGGTATGATAGGTTAACAATCGACTGGAAGACATTCTGATGAAAAATATCAGAGGAGATGTATGAATTGAAGTGACATTTACGTAGAGGCTCCATGCGTGATTAGAGTTTTGGCCAGTAGAGATAGTAAATAGGGATGATCTAAAAATTCAAGAGAAAAATAGTCTTTCCTCTGTTTTTTCATCCCAGGCACCAGCTCATGATGGACACCTATATTTAAATGTGAACTATACATAGCTTCTTGTAATTGAGAGAAAGTGCGTGAGGTTATCATGAGTTTAATGATAAGTTTGTTTATTAATATCTTTCTTTAGATCACAACAAATCATTCAGTTATGGAAGAGCTGATGTCAGTTACTGGCATAAATATGAAGCTATTACCTTTTGTTGTCCAAGCAGGAGTGACGACGGATTTTTTCATTTTCTTCTGTGTTATCTCTTTTTCTGCATTCATATATTATGTCTCAGTCAATGTTGCGCAAGAAAGGCAATGCATTAAGTCACTGATGACAATGATGGGACTTCGAGAATCAGCATTCTGGTAAGTCACATGGCCACACTCCATCACCCAGCACAAATCAACAGAGCAAGCCAGCACCATGGTGTGATGGGCCCAACATGTATTCTAACTTGGTGCTTTCACAAGTAGTGCGCTCTAGTGGAGGAGATGGACCTTTGCTTGGTAAACACAACTTTTTTACCTCTTTGAATTAAAGCTTGATCCTGTAGATATCTGCTGATACCCAGGGCACTGTAGAGATGACGCTGGCTCTCATCAGTGACTAACAGATATGGGCAAACCCAAATATACAAGAACCTGAGACTGCTGATTTTTGCTGGAATACATGTTTCAGATATTTCACTTGCAAGTATGACTGATTTTGGCCCCGTATTGAATCAGTCACCAAGCTACTTAGGCCCAGAGCTCTTCTCACCAGATATGCTGACGGGGTGGGAGGCAGGAAGCCATGGCTCATTTCCACCTGGGCATCACCAGCTTGAACAAATTCCCTAATTTCTTTAAACCTTGGTTTTCTTTCTGTGAAACACTGATAATGTCTATGTCTCCTTGCCCACGAAAATTAAAGAAGGAATTGTATTTAACTGTGTTATATAAATTTATATTAAAAGTTACATAAATATACAGCAGATGATAGGGCTTTGTTAAGTATGGCCTGGGAGAACAGTAGATTCAAGTTATGAAATCAAGGGTTAAATTCCCAATTGGCAATAAAATAAAATTTTCTAATGAATTTAGCCAAGAGAAGTACAGCTATCCCCTGCTTTTCAAAAGTTTGCATTAAGTCCCTTTACCTTTACTGGAGACCTACACTAGTGCCTGTTTTTGCCAGCTAGCGAAATTCAAAGACAATTTTCTCTTTTATAACAAAAGGTGACCAGGTTTTGCTGCAGCCATAATTACCTCTCAGAATCACAATTTCAGTGTAGCAGGGAAAACTTGAACTCACATCCATGTGCTTGAAGAGCTTATTTATTCTCTTTCTCCTCTAAAGAACTTTCTTCCTGTATCTTTGGTATTAATAGCAAGAACAACTTACCTTTCCATCTATCAACATATATAAGCATCGTCCTTGTCTAAGTATCTGCATCTTTCATATTATATTTCATATCAGACTTGGCAATTGATAGCCCATTTTTTTACAATCTGAAAATTAGAAATGTGTTTTTTCAATACTTAGGAAAAAAATCCAAGGAACAATAATATTTAATGGCACACAAATATTTATGCAAAAATCAAACTCATTGTCCACAAATAAATTTTTACTGGGACACAGACATACTCATCATTTGTATATTATCTATGATGGCTTTTATGCTACAAAGCAAATTTATTTCCCACAAAACCTAAAATATTTACTATTTTACTTTTTAGAGAAAAAAAATGTGCTGATCCTTATGTCTTTATGTATATTTTGTCCATGGTGTTTATATAATTACTTTACTAAAGGAAGTCAAGAACTGAAACTCATAAATATCACACTGAAAACCTCTCCCAATAGCTCTCATTCCATCACTCAGTCACTTTCTTTTTTTTGCAATTAACCACCTATTTTACCTCTTGATTCATTTGTGGCTTCCCTTCCCCTATAGAATATGAACTTTTGAGGCAGAGAACTTTTCCTACTTAATAGATGTTGTATTTCCTTTAGCTGCTGTGTTCTTGACTTGTAATAAGCTTTGCAAATCATTAGCTGAATGAATGAATGAATGAATGAGTGATGAACTAATAGCTGTCTGAGCTGATGTTCTGTTTCTCTGGTAGGTTCTCCTGGGGGTTGATGTATGCTGGCTTCACGTTAATTATGGCTATATTGATGTCTCTTATTGTGAAATCTACCCAGGTGGTTGTCCTCACTGGGTTTATGGTGGTCTTCATTCTCTTCCTCCTCTATGGCCTGTCCTTGGTGAGTTCGTGAAATTAATACCCCTCTTGTCCCTCCCTTCTCCCCACCTCCCTCTCTCCTTTTTTCTCAGTGAAACCTACAGGTTATTTCTCACTGAATCTCATCCCACTCCTTCCCCCTATTTGTAATTTTCCAGTATTTATAGGAGACAGTATCTCTGAGAGGAAAGTTGATGAAATATCCTTTTGTGATAGGAAACCCATTTTATTATGCTACTGATGATTCTCAAAGAATTATGTATTCACTGGCATTTTTCTCTCTTCCCAGATAACTTTAGCTTTCCTGGTGAGCGTGTTGGTAAAGAAACCCTTCCTTACCGGGCTGGTGGTCTTTCTCCTGATTGTATTTTGGGGGAGTCTGGGATTCACTGCATTGTATCGACATATCCCTGCTTTTTGGGAGTGGACCTTATGTCTTCTTAGTCCTTTTGCTTTCACTGCTGGAATGGCCCAGGTAGGAATTCATGTAACTATTTCACTTCTTACAGTACAGTTAAAAGAGGTTCCCTCTGAGTAATTCATGCTACAAGTTTGAAGCATCAAAGTTCCCATCCGCTTTTGTAAAGATACACACCTGTGAGAAAGGAGAGGCTTTTATTTATTTGTCTCAACATAATCAGTTTTCTTGTAAATTGCTTGATCCTCCATATAGATGTGGCTCAAGTTTTACCTTTAATTTTTTTTTCTAATGATATGCCTGTAATTTGTATGTTTTGTTTTCCTAATGACATCGTAGTGTTGATCTAATTTAATGTATAGGATATGTGACCCCTTAATGTTATTACAAGTATTTGAAAACCAGGAATTTGATAGAAATATATTTTTACTTTTTGATTGGCTAATTATAGATGAAACTTAACCTCTTCTCAGGAAATTTAATTCTAGTTATGACACCATAGATAGAAAATGCTAAATGCAAGGTTACATTACATATAAACTCATTGTATCATATAATTAAATTACAAAGCTGTCTTCTGCCCAACTATTGAAGTACTCTCACTCCTCCGTGTTCTCATTCTCAAATGGTGTCCTGTCTGGAATACCCTGCTTCCCCCATCCTAAGCCCAATGCAATCTTTATTCCCCCAGCTCAAAATTCACTTTCCTTGAGTTTTTACTTCCTCCTAGAGGATTTATCTACTGCTACTCTGTGTCTCTAAGTCCTTAGTGTCTACTTCCATTAATTCCCCAAGTTACTTTGGAGTTGGATTGTTTCATTGCTTTGTCTTCCAATAGATTAGAACTCTGTAAAGATAGAATTACATCTTATTTAGATCTCTTCAATCCTAGTGTCGAGTAGAAATAAGACAAAATAGTTTCTTTTTTAGTGCTTTTTTATCCTTTTAAAATTCAACATATGTATTTTTTTCAGCTCATACATTTGGACTATGATGTGAATTCTAATGTCCATTTGGATTCTGCGAACAATCCCTACTTGATAATAGCGACTTTTTTCATGTTGATATTTGATGCTCTTCTGTATTTGGTATTGACATTGTACTTTGACAAAATTTTGCCCAGTAAGTAGCAACATGGTTGTGATTCAACACAATTTCACTCATTGCATTTCTTTAGAATAACTGTTTACAAGTATTCAATATAAATTATCAAGCATCTTTCTTCAAAATTTCTAAATAAGCCTAAAGGTATTCTATACTTTGTTTATAGAGTTACCTTCTAGTAGGTTGTTCTGCCATAATACTTCAGATTATTTGTTTTTAGAAGGAGCAACAAGAGATTATGGAAAATTATACTGTTAATGCTTGTAGCAGAACTAGCTGAAGGATGCTAGTGCTGGACACTGGATTTTAAGAATTTCCAAGTGCTTCCCAATTTAACTCACCTGATAAGCAATTATGGATTATGAATACACAACATAATTGCCTTGAAAAAGCAAATCTGTCCTACAGAGAAGGAAGGTTTTTAACTAAGGAGTTTGTCTATCCCATCCTGCTTCCTATTAGGTAAATATTAGGGAGGAGGTTGTGAAAAAAAATGGGAAGATTAGTTAAAGAAGGAAGGAAACTTGAATATTTACTCATCGTCTTTCTGAGAGGACTGACATATAGAATAATGGCTGTTAGTACTTCTGAAAAACGTCTATCATAAGCCATTCTATGAAAGTAAACTTAGTTATAAGCTGAATCAATCATCTTTACTATCTTGTAAAAATTTCCATAGTCACCCACAGCCCATTTTTCTGTAATTTATTTGCATTTTCTAATTCTTGTGCTAAGAGTACTAAGACAATAAAAATATATATTAAAAAAAGAGTACTAAGAATCATGATTAGCTACAGCTATGTTTATATTGCTGAGAATTACCATCAAGAAGTATTTCCTTTTGCTCCTTCACTTCTATGCATTTGCCCATTTCTTTCATTCTTAAGATTTATCCTTAACTTAGTTATTTCCTGCCCCAAGTTCTCTGAAGAGCCTTATGTTCTAGATTCATCAGTCATTATTGACATGTTAGAATACCACCAGGGAATGATACGATGCCTATTTCTCAATATAACCAGCATCTTTGGGAGATGTATTTCAGTATCTGGGCAAAATGAGTTAAGATTTTTCTTAGTATTGTATTTAAATTCCCCCTGAAGTATCTCACTCTGCTTTGAGGGATTTCTAATTAGATAACAATGCTATGTGCTTCTCGTATGAGAAACACCATAGTGGATGGTTAATGCCTCAGTGACATTTTTCTTGCTGTTTTGTATGTGTCATGGGCATATTGAAACAGCAAGACCTTCAGGTGACAATGTATTGAGTTTTAACATAACGGAGATTGTATTGATGTGATGCTCTGTGGTGGGTATAATCCATAAAGTGATGATTGACCCAGTATTTAATTGTCTCCTGTTCGTGAAGCTGAATATGGACATCAACATTCTCCTTGGTTTTTCCTGAAGTCCTCTTTCTGGTTTCAACCCCAAAGGGTTGATCACGTGGCTCTTGAGAATGAAACAGATTCAAATTCTTCATCTAATGACTCTTTTGAACCGGTGTCTCCAGAATTCCATGGAAAAGAAGCCATCAGGTAATTAACAAATCACATGGAAATCAAATGGGGACCAGGTGACAGGTCAGAGCTCTATCAGGCAGAATACAGGTGTGACAAAGACCTGCATCTTTGCACACCTACACCCAGGCGGCTATACTCATGAAAGACTACACTCATTCTTAACAGCACTTTTTGTGTGTGTATCAAAGTACAAGCACTTTCTACTAACACTTTACAGTATGCCAATAATCATCATTATAGAAATAATCTTTATATTTCCTTTTTCGTCAGTCTCATTTTTCCTCTTCATGCTTCTCTCTCCCCCTCCCCCTCCCTCTCCCCACCCCCCTTGCCCTCTCCCAGCATTCTACTTCTATGTGCTAGCTGCTGCTCCTAGTGCAGCCTATCAGCTTACAATGATGAGGAAATCTGCATTTAAGGGGGTGTCCTGGATGCTTCTACAGTTACCTGGGCATGCAGGAAGGAAAAAACCCCAGACTTCCAAAGCCTCAAAGACTTGATAAATCAGTCATCTGACCACCTCCATAATTCCCTCAAAACATTTTCTTCTTTTCTTCAGAATAAAAAATCTTAAGAAAGAATATGAAAAAGGAAAGCATGAAAAAGTAGAAGCTTTGAAAGGTAATAAAGCATGTTCCTATTTCACAGGGCTGTTTGATTTATGATGATGCCTCCCCTATACCATTTTGGAAGGGATCAAGAACAGAAACTCCAGATAGCATGCTTCTCCTTTATTGGAACACGTTGTTTCCTTCCAAGTAAATTTAAACCATAGAACATTTTAGAAAGTCAGGTACACCACCAATAGTCAATCGGTTTGAAATATAAGCAATAGCATCACCATATTCTTTATTTTCAACTCCTCATATTCCCTAATCTTAAAGCTGACTTCATTATAATCAGTCTATCTTTACTAGCCTCTACTTTTATCTTAAAATTTGCTAATCACATAATAACATGATTATAATGTAACAGCTATAAAGTATGTATCATAGAGGAGATAATTTTTAAAGAAAAAAATTGGATAGATTTTACTTTGACTCTTGTTAGCCAATGTGTACGTGCTATAAGAAATTATAAGAGATCAGGAGAAGAAAATAACAACAGCAACAACAACAAATGAAAACCAGCAAGCAACCATAAATGAGAGACATTCAGCGAGGGAGGGGGAAGATAAGGGCTCCAAACGGGGGAGAAAAGAGCACAAGGGACTATGGTGACAGTTCACGGGTGAATTGGTGGTGGGTAACCTGTGGGGAATACACAATAATGTAAAATATATAAATAAAAAATATTAAATTTTTTTTAAAGAAATTATAAAAAATTCAGAGAATGTAAAGTTACCAGGCAGGTATAATTATTTTTTTGAAACGATGCAGGTCTGGTGTTTGACATATATGAAGGCCAGATCACTGCCCTCCTCGGTCACAGTGGAGCTGGAAAAACCACGCTGTTGAATGTACTCAGTGGGCTTTTGGCTCCAACATCAGGTGAGATGACACTCCGCCAGTGATAAGCATATAGACAACTGAATTCACTGTGCATTTTACTAGTCAAGTAGCTTTGTTAATTCCCAGTTAATAGTTTCATTAACTACTACATTCAGGCATTAAGAGAAAAGTTTTAGGAATTTCTTCAAATTTTTAATAGATTTTATTCTCTTTAGGAAAATCTTTGTGGTGTAAATATTTCATGATGAGTGGCTTTATGCTTACTAATTGGCGTTCCAACCACATCAGGAATATCATGAACATTAAATTTGTCGTTGCTCAGTGTAGCTGAAATATGTTTTAAAGGCTCTAGTGATTAACACACATTGTTTTCCGTTTTATGGTACTTTATCCTGATGCTAATTCTCTGTCTTCTACTCTTAGGGTCGGTCACCATCTATAATCACTCCCTTTCAGAAACCGCTGACTTGGAAGCTGTAAGCAAGCTCACTGGAGTTTGTCCACAATTCAATGTGCAATTTGGTTTTCTCACAGTGAGAGAAAATCTGAGGCTATTTGCTAAAGTAAAAGGGATTCAGCCCCAGGAAGTGGAGCAAGAGGTAAATGAACAGGATAGATGTCACGCAGTCCTGAACACAAAATGGATTAACTAGAAAACGCTGAATGTGTTTGTGTTATTTCTACACAGCTCATTACCTAGAGGTTAAAAACAACAACAACTTTGTAACAAACACCAAAATGCTAGTGCTTTTAAAATAAACATTCTGAGTGCCAGACTAAAAATCCTTTCTTTGGTCAGGTACAACGAGTGTTACAGGACTTAGAGATGAAAAATATCCAAGACATTCTTGCTCAAAATCTAAGTGGAGGACAAAAAAGGAAACTCACTTTTGGGATTGCCATTTTGGGGGATCCTCAGGTAAGTCCAGCCGAAACTGGTGAAATCAGAATCAGGACTATAAAGCTATTTTTTTTTTTCAATGAGACTAGAGTCTATTCTGTTCAACTTGAATATAAAACTATTTTTTTCCATCAAACCTCATTTGCAAATCATGAATGGAAGAGGACTCTTGCAATGAAAAATTAAGTACTAATTTTCAGTTAATTTTAAAATTAAGTACTAATTTCTCCCAAATATAATTTTAAGTCTGTTGCTTTAATAAATAATCTTGCAGGAGGGCCTCCCTGGTGGTGCAACGGGTTAAGCATAGCACTATGAAACTATCCACAGTCACTGCAGCATGAGTTTGATCCCCAGCCAGGGATCAACATGGCGCAACAGACCTCTCCTGCCTCACCCGCTGCTCCCCTCAGCAGTGTATTCCAGTCGATCTGCCTATTCTGCTCCCCACTCTGTCTCTGATGAATCCTCTCACCACCCCCACACCTCTGGCCTACACTCCAGCTTGTATGCATAAATAAATCTTTAAAAAAATAATAATCTTGCAGAAAAGGAGAACATGGATTTATGTGCTTTTGTGCTGCACAGGTTTTGCTACTGGATGAACCAACTGCTGGCTCAGATCCTCTTTCAAGGCACCGTGTGTGGAGCCTTCTGAAGGAGAGAAAATCAGACAGAGTCATTCTCTTCAGCACCCAGTTCATGGATGAGGCGGACATCTTGGCTGGTGACTCTTGGTTTTCTGTCATATAACTTAGTAAGGAGTTAGGAACACATGCAACGTGTATGGAAATGTCCCATCGCAGCTGCCTGGTTGTGACTGCCGAGAGGCAGGATGGGAGAATGTCGCTCTTATCCATTTGAGTGTCTACATCCCTGAGTATGTTCCCCAAAGGAATGCTCTGAACCTATTGCAAAGCACCGTATCGGTTGTAAAACATGCAGCGTGCTCACAAAGATGTTTCAGTGTGGGTGCCAGTTGACTTGAGACAGATTATTTTGATAGGTGATCAGTTTGCTAAATATGCTAGACAATAAATTTATTGAACTGATTGGATGAGAAAGAATGAAAGTATATCTATTTTACCAGGTCATGCTCTTAAAATTTACTAGTGAATTTGCTCTGTTTGTTTGTTTTTTACAAATAGTGAAAGACTAGCTCCTTAATGCAACCTATTTGGTTTTTTCTACTTAGACAGGAAGGTGTTTATATCCAATGGGAGGCTGAAGTGTGCAGGCTCTTCTCTATTCCTGAAGCAGAAATGGGGCATTGGCTACCATTTAAGGTACAGACCTGGGTGCTGCAGACATGTTGCAACATACTGGGGACAGGTGGTGTCAGTATTATTATGTTACAGTAGGGCACACGAGTGTAGGTTCATTTCAGGAGATCTGTGATAGAACTACGCTGAAACTTCTCTTTTCTTAGCCAGAAGGAAGGATTGTGGGATGTTAGACAGTGAGAATAGAAAAATGATTGAGCTACATTAAATAAAAATTTTGAAACATGTTTTCTCAGCACATTATTTGCTAAGAGAGATTTATTGATCTCCTAGCCCTCTTGTCATATTTTCAGTTTTATTTTTGTGCATCATGAAAATTTCAATAGCTTTCTCTCTGACTTTGTCTTCTCCATCATTCTGTTGCCTTTCCAGATCATAATCTCTATCATTTTTTAAGTGTTTGCTATATATTTGGTCTTTCTAAGGTATTTACATGTGGAATGTTCATATAATCACATTTAATCCTCCAAATAACTCTAAGAAGCTGGTGTTATCATCCTGCTTTGTTGTCAGAGAGTGTTGATTATCTACCCAATATCACATCATTCATTATTCTTTGGAACAAAATTATAAGTGTGATATGAATCACTCCCTGTACTTCCTTCTAAAATATTGGTCTTTCTTGAAATATCAAGTCATTTTATCCTGAGAGGTTAAATGGATCATCCCCCAACCCCTGTTATTGACACTGAGTGTTTGACCTGGTAGCCTGATCTAATCTGCCATTCCCTTATGATTGCTTGGTGCAACCTCATTAAATCAGGACCCTCCAACCAAAGCAAGCCACTCTGACTTCCAGGCATGTTCTGTGTTCTACTTGTCTTGTTTCTGCTTGAAGTAGAACATCTGATTGGCATGTCCTCTTGCAACACATTTTAACCATGTTCAACCCTTGTACATTCTTGAAGAGCTTTTATGAGTGATTTCTCCTTAATAGACATCTTCTTTTCTAGAACGCTGAAAGCACTATTTTGAATTGTTGCCTTAGGTAACTTCATTTTGATCCTCAGTAACTTCATTTATAAAATAATGGTAATAAGACCTATTTAGCAGTTAAGGCTAAAGATATTGAATGAGGGAAAACTGACAAGGTGCCAGTGCTAAGCTGCTTTACCGCAACTTTTCTCTGGCTCAGATTTCCTCTGCATTTCAAGCTTCTTTCAGGAAGGTCTGGATTCTTCCAATTTGGGAATGCTTACCACAGGGCACTCAAAACACAAAATAGTTTTTCAAAAGTTTATTTTCTAGGTTTCCATCATCAGATTCAGTTGGGGTTCTCTCATCATTCTGTAGCCTCAGTAAATTTCAACGGATGTGCCTTATAATGGTGCTTCTCAAAGCCAGAGATTCCATGAAGAACTTTGTTTTCATCAAGAAGACAAACACATGCAATTTGCAGTGACATGGATGGAATTAGAGGGGATCATACTCAGTGAAATAAGCCAGAAAGAAAGAGTAAAATATCGAGTGGTTTCACTTATAACAGGACTATAAGGAAACCAAATAGGAGAGAGACAATTAGCGGGGGGGGGGGGGGGAGAGAAGGAAAAGTGCACAAAATGGAATAGAAAAGAACACAAGGGACCATGGAGATGGATCACGGGTGAATTGGTGGTGAGCTACCCAAGGGGAATACAAAATGTAGAAGACATAAATAACAATAAAAATATATATTAAGAAAAAAAAAACCTTAAAAAAAAATAGGTGAAGGTGCAATCGTGGGCTACATGTGTAGCTGCATTCTGATTGTTCCAAAAATCAAGACATGAACATATGAACTGAATAGCTACAAGAACTGAAGTTTTACTTTCCTAGTGTAATGGGGATTGTTTTTTTATTCAAGAGCTTAAGCAAGTCAAAAGGATTCATGTGAATGATAGAGCCTTAATACCACTGTACATTTTGTTTAATGCTTTTAGAAAGCAATTTTCTGATTATAAAAGCAGTTTATATTTCTTATTCTAACTTTGGAATGTATTAAGAAAATAAAGGGCAAAATAAAAGTTAAAAAAAAAAAAGACAGAACAGCTTTGACTCGAATACACTTTGTACCGAAAAAGAGAGACGAGTAGCTAACATATATCGAGCTTCCTTAGCACAGACAAAGCCCTGGTCTATCTCATACTTAATGTTATTGCCTTTTCAAATTCTTCTGAGAGCAGACTATTATTTCAGCACACAGATTAAAAATGGGCGCCCAAAGACATAAGCCTGACGTTAGGACCACATTCTAAATGACTATGCCTAATTACTGCTGCTTTTGTTTTTACCAAGTTCAAGTCCTCATTTATTGTAGAACTCAGAATTTCTTAGAAAGGAGAATTTCAATTTGAGTGTTTGACTCAACAGCGACAAAATTGGGCCTTTCCCTCCACCTCACCCCCTCACCACTTTCCTGTCTAGTCTCTCAATGCACCATTTCATGTCCCAAGAGTTTTGAGGTAGGGTGCTTTTTTCAAAGCCAGATGTCACTGAATATCTCTTTTCCCCTTGGGTCACCTTTATATCCCTTATACTGGTTCCTCCACCGTCTTGGGATTTTGATACTTTTGTTTTACTTCTATCATTAGATTATACATTTTTGTCTCACATATATTAATGAAGTGACAAGCCCCTAGTATAATTGTTCGTAGCGATAATGTTGGACAGAAATAACTTTACCCTTTTTAAATGTAGTTTGCATCTGAATGAAATGTGCAATCCAGACAGTATAACGTCACTGGTTAAACAGCACATCCCTGATGCCAAACTAACAGCACAAAGTGAAGAGAAGCTTGTATATACTTTGCCTTTGGGAAGGACAAACAAATTTCCAGGTAACAGAATTTCGAGACCACGGCATGCTTTATGTCAATGATGTTATTAACAATGACAGTGGTGTTAAGACAGGAGAGAGGAGGGAGAAAGCAAAGCTATATACTTGCATTAGTCCTTTAGCTTACATTTTTTTAAACAAGGGAAAATTATGCAGCACTTAATTATTTCTATAAACATTAGTTCTTTTGTATAACTGCTTGGTTCTTATAAAGTAATCTAACAATTATCTCTAATAAAAAGTACAAATCTCTATAATTGGGAAAATGCTACTTAATTAATGGGTGTTTGAATTAAACATTTTCTATTTCAGACCAGACTCTTGTAACGGACACCATAGACAGGGTGGCTTACAAACAACCACATTTATTTCTCACAGTTCTGGAGCGTGGAAGTCCAAGGTCAGGTGCCAGCACAGCCAAGTTCTGGTGGGCAATCTCTCCTGAGTTGCAGTCTACCCACTTCTCTTTGTAGCCTGTAGAGCAGGGAGAGGAAATGAGCTTTTCTGTTTCTTAGAAAGACCCTAATTCCATTCATGAGGCCTCTACCCTCAAGACCTTGTCTCATCCTACTTAGCCCCAAAGGACCTCACCTCCTAATTCCATCACATTAGGGGACACATTCAGTCCATCTCTAAGGCTCCTTTAATCTAATAATTTCTTTAAAAGACATTTAGATAAAATATAATACTTTTTCCAAATTCCACCACGTGTATAGTTTTCTAAAAATGAAAAAAATGAATGTTTAAAATTTTACACTCAAGTTATAAGGAAAGGTGAAATGTTGCCATTTAGAGAAAAATGGAAGGAGTTCAAGGGAATTATGTGCAGCAAAGCAAGACAGAATGACCAAGACAAATATTGGACATTTCTATAGCAGACAATTCAACAAGGTGAAATATTTATTTAAAAAGTAGTGGATACTAGTGAATGAAGTGAGGGTTCTGAGGTTAAGAGGGTGGGGGAAGAAAGGATCAAAGGGGTAAGTGGTGGTGGAACTGGGGAAACCCAGGAGTAGTCTTGCTAGATGTCTGTGACTCAGAGTCTCTTATAAGGTTGCGGTAAATATAAAATAAAATCTGTTTAATTTCTGGTTTGTGTTTGATAAATGCATTTGGCTTATCATAATTATTTTCTCTTTTTGTAAATATAAATTATCAATTTTACTAAAATATATATTTTTTGATGCATTCTTGTGCCCACTTATAGACCTCTACAGGGATCTTGATAGATGTTGTAACCAGGGTATTGAGAATTATGGTGTTTCCATGACAACTTTGAATGAGGTGTTCTTGAAATTAGAAGGAAAATCAGCTATTGATGAATCAGGTAAAAAAGAAATTTAAATTTTATCTTTCTGTGAAATATTTTATCTTGAAAATGTACTTTGAATGATGAAGGTATATGCTTTTGGAGCTGTAGATTCAGTCTGGTTTGGGAAAAAACTTAGAGCAGATGGGAAATGTATTTCTGTTTCATTCTCTTTTCTCTTAATGCTGGTCTCCCATCTTGAATTCGTTATTTTTGTGCCACGTATCTTACTGGGCATATGGAATATATCTGTGTACAAAACTGGGTCATTGTGGAGCAGATGACATAATATTTGTTGACTATACACCATATTCAACATAAAGAAAAGAAAATTAAAATTGTAGGATGCCATTACTTTCCTCGTAGCTGTTGAATGTATCATTCCAATGTCTTCATGGTTCCATTGCTGCTCCTGAGGATTTGCTGTCAGTCTAATTGCCATTCTTTGGAAAGGGTCTCCGTTTCCTCTCTCAATGCTCTAAAACATTTCCTTGTTTCTGGTTTATTATTATCCTACAGTGTTTGCTCTTTGCCATGCTCTTTATTTTTTCCCCTTTTCCTAATCAAGTTTTAAAATTCCATTTTCCATCTGTTACCCAATTCTGAAGATATATATTTGATATCTTTTTGTTGTGTATATATCTTCACTTTTAATGTACATTTCTCATGATTTTCTAAAAGTCTAAAGTTGGTCAGTTTCTCTAGGCTTCTCTTCCAAAAGAGGTGATTTTTTTGTCTTGTTTCCAGCCATGGCTATATTGAGAAGTATCATCTCTCTCAATGTTCTTGCACCAGTTCAGGGAGAGGAAAATTCTATGAGTACGAACTCATCCACCATGGTCAGAAATATACAACACTTTATCTCTTGCAGGAATAGATTTTTCTTAGCTAGCGCTGAACCTCTTTTCAGTGATCTCCCTAGAATTAATTAAGTCCTACAAAGCTGTAGACGCTGAATTTTTTTCAGAAAATACAAGATAGGCATTTATGTTATGATTTTTTTGCTTCATTTCCATTTCTTTAGTAGTTGCTCCTGTAATGCCATGAACTAGATTACTTGTATCTTTGTCCAAAACTCTCTTCAATAACACCATTTTGTGAAAAAATGATCATAGGAAAAGCTAAATAACACACATCTAAAATGATACTTCATGAATACCTGCTTTTATGTTTTATAGATATTGGGGCTTGGGGAAAGTTACAAAATGATAGGACAAAAGACACAGGAAGCCTTGTTGAGCTGGAACAAGTGTTGTCTTCCCTCAATGAAACAAAGAAAGTAGCCAGCAGCATGAGTCTCTGGAGGCAGCAGGTCTGTGCAATAGCGAAAATTCGCTTCCTGAAGTTAAAGAATGAAAAGAAAACTCTTTTGACCATGTGAGTAACTGAATATTTCATATATGTTTGGTCATCATCAAGTCAAGTCAAAGTCAAATAAAAGTCAATTAAAAAATTAAAGAAAAACTCATATAAAATAAACTCAGCAACTGTGGATAGTCTTTTGAACACAGAAAACAATTTTCAATTGCCTAGGTGGGCAGGCATTTAAAACAGATAAAAGTTAGATTTTCTTTTCAGTTCACAAAAAATCTGCTCTTATCCAGGGTTGGGTCAGCTTTTCAGAAGCATGGAATTAGCCCTTGCGTCCCATCCCAAAGACTTGCCTGTCTCCCAAAGGTAGCTCTATGCATAGTTGTAGCTTAACCAAGGCTTTGCATCTCTATTTGGAATGCCCTGTGTGGCTCACACATTCCTCTGTAGCTTCCAGCTCTTCACTGAGCAATGCTTCTGGGCCTATGAGTTCCTCCCTACTTGGGACACTCATTCATTCAAAAATATTTGTGTGCACCTTTGCCTCACACTCTGCGTTACATGTCTGTAACTCCTCAATATAAACCGTACATGAGATTCAGCTCTCGTGGAGGGTGATTAGAAGTACAGTCTTGTATTTGGTCAACAAAGGACAACATATACGATGGTGGCCCAGCTGGGCTATACCGTAGAGCCTAGGTGTGTGGGAGGCTACACCATGGCGACTTATGTAATTGCACTCTGTGAATGATGCTTGCACCATGATGACATTGCCTAACAACATATTTCTCAGAATGTATCCCTGTCACTAAGCAATGCAATGCTGTGCAGTAAAAAATAAAGTATGAAATTAGATAAAATTGTCAAGGACAGCATTCAATACTGGGAAGAGTATGCCCAAGAGTATGCCCAAGGGCATCAAGAAAAAATTTTATGAAAAATCATGAGAGGGAACTTGAATTTTGTATAGAAAAATGTAACAGTTAAGGAAAAGAAGGGAGGTTGGAAATTGCAGCAGGAGCAGCAATGAACATGGAGATACCTGAGGAGTCTGAAGTGCAATGCATTTGTCTTAGCTACAACCCAAGGTGTCCAAAGAATGAAAATAACTTTGATAATATAGAACTAAATAGTGTGGACTTTATGAGAAATACAGAATGTTGGAGTTCTAGTGTTCATCTTCAACAGGTGATGGACATAATTTAGAACAGAACGCCGAGAAGCTTAATTAGGCAACAGGGTAAACATGGTTTAGAAATAGAAGACACTGGGAGGTGAAGAAAGCAGTCATTTAGGACAATATTAAAAGAGGTCAGGAAAGAAGCGATTAAGGTTCACATTTGAAAAGTGGAAGAGAGAAAGAACAGGGGACATAAGTCATAGTGATGATATGGTAGATGCCAATTCCCAACCATTTGGAAATGGGACTTACGGGAGAAAAATGAGTATAAAGTGATTGAGTTTTACAGCCTAAGTGAATGAGAAAGTGTTGTAATTCATAGAAATTGGGCGTGGGAGGGGGAAAAGTTTCAGCGTATCAATGGTCCAGAAAAAAAGGAAAGCAAGACTGAGAAAAAATCAAGAAGTGGGTTTGGGAGGAGAACTTTGAGAGTCATCATTAGCAGACTTCCTAAATTTAACGAGATGTCCAAGGGTGGCAGGGGGAGCATAGTCCCCGTGTCTGCTTAGTGAGTATAATTTGTTTCTGTTATAAACATCCATTATCCACGCAAACTTAAAGCCTACAAAAGTGGCTGTTGATGAATTTTTTCCTCTTACCTTTTCTCCCACGTAGATTATTACTCTTTGGCATCAGCTTTTGCCCTCAGCTTTTGGAACATCTGTTCTATGAGGTATACCAAAAACATTATTCTTGGGGACTGTCTCCTAACATGTACTTCCTGTCTCCGGGACAACCGCCTGAAGCTCCTCTGAGCCGCTTACTGGTCATCAATAAAACAGGTGAACTTGGCATTAACATGCCGCCTCTGGATGTCCTTGTGGAAAGGTCCCCTGGAAAACAGACACTATGCAGGAAAAACTAGCTCTGTATGTTTTAGAAAGCTCAAACCAGAAATGAATTCAAAATGAAAAAGAGAAGGTTGGGGAGTTAGTTTGTTGTTTTTTTGTTGTTGTTGTTTTTTTAAGATTTATTTATACATACAAGCTGGGGTACAGACCAGAGGTGTGGGGCGGCGAGAGGGTTCACCAGAGACAGAGTGGGGAGCAGCAAGGCAGATCAGAAATACACTGCTGAGGGGAGCAGCGGGCGAGGCAAGAGAGGTCTGCAGCGCCATGTGGGATTCTCCCCAGCCTGGGGGCGAACTCTCATAGCGTGCTGCGGACAGCTCTACAGCGCAGCGCTCAACCTCTGCACCACCAGGGAGGCCCCTGGGGAGTTTGTTTTAAGAACACATTTTGCAAGTTTGCTTAAACCCTAAAGCTTATTGCACGAAGCAACTAGAGGTGAACCATTGACTGGCCTCTGAGGTCTCCCATATCATTTTCTAAATCATACATTCTTGGGTTCAGGGAGAAAAAAAAACTTGTTCCCAATTTATAAGAAATTTATAAGCAAATAGAAAAATTATCATCGAGGATTATATGTGAGTTAATTTTAAATAGTATTTTACATAAATAGAATTATGAGTAAATGACTATTCAATGCCACAGCGTTAAAAAGGACAATCCTTTTAAGAAAATCCTCAGTTTGCTCCATGTGCCCTGAGTGACGTGATTATTATTATTGCTGCTGTTATTATTACTTGACCATCACTTTACTCCTTGCCTGCTGCGTTTGGTCTTCCCATCATGGCAGGGTCCAGCATTGATGATTTCATCCACTCCCTGAGGAGGCAGAACATAGCCCTGGACGTGGATGCCTTCGGAACGAGAAATGGACCTAACGAGCCATCGTACAATGGTGCCCTCACCGTGTCAGGTGATGAGAAGGTGTGTTGTGACGGCTGCCGCCTACCCTCCACAGGACCTGCTCTCGCAGGTTAAATAGTCCCTGTCACCTGACATCAAAGGTGTTGCTGCTAAAAGTCCTTTGAGAATTTTTATGTGTGTGAGTTTAGGCACAATGAGCCATATGCCTGGTGCTGTCATTGGCAGAGAACAAAACGCAGGATTCCGTGAAGTATATTAGAAATTAACCAAATAACATGGACGATGGTAAATGGATCACATTCTGTGTTTTAACCTCACTGTATTGCCAGTAATTTGAATGGCTTTCTAGCATCGTCTCTTATTTAATTGTATTTGCTTTCTGAGAATATACACTGCATATTTATTATATTTTAGGATCACAGATTTTCAATAGCATGTAATACCAAAAGGCTGAATTGCTTTCCTGTCCTCATGGATATCATTAGCAACGGGCTGCTGGGAATTTTTAATTCTTCAGAACACATTCAGACCGACAGAAGCACATACTTTGAAGTAAGTATGTTTTCTCAGTGAACCAACAGAAGTTTTCAAGAAAATACTTGAAATGCTGAAATAACATGCTATTTTATGAACTTCTTGAATAAGTTCTACATATATATGAATTACCATACACACACTATTTTGCAATGATTATATTACATTATAATCTTATTCAGATAACTTAGGATCAATGGAATTGTAGAAAATGTAATTACTTGGGGAAAGGAAATATATACCTGTAGTTTTAGATTTGTCCACATCTGTAACCTTAGATAGTGAGACATGGTGGAAATGACCAAAGTCTTAAGACCAGACTATGTGGCCTTCTTGATTTCTATAGGCCTTGGTTCCCCTATCTACAAAAAGTAATGTAATTTCATCACAAACTTACCTTTAAAAGTAAATGAGGCAATTTGAACACCAGGCTGAGTGGGCTGAGCTACTGTAAAGATGAGTGAGAAGGTGCATAAATCAGGAGAGCAGTCTTGCTCAGTAAATGGTACTTAATGTCACTAATCCTATGGACATGACTTTTCTTGGGAACACACCAGGGAAGTTTCCACTAAAGCTCAACCTTGAGGACCTTCCTGGTGGCGCAGGGGATAAGTCTCAGTGCTGTCAGTCTATCACCAGCCACTGCAGCACAAGTTCAATTCCTAGCCAGGGAGCTTCCCACATGGCACAGCAGACCTCTCCTGTCTACCCTCTGCTCCCCTCAGCATTGTATCTCAGTAGATCCACCTGTTCCCCACTCTGTCTCTGATGAATCCTCTCACTGTCCCCCCCCCTTTCTGGCCTACTCCCCAGTTCTCCTATGCATAAATCAATCAAATAAATCTTTAAAAACAATGAAAAGAATAAAGTTCACCCTTGAAACTCTAGTCAAGTTCAACCTTGACTAGATCAGTGGACTGGCTGGGCTGGAATAAAGAGCAATTCTTGTTTAAATGTCACCTGCAGGCCTATGCAGAGCCTCTGAGTTAGCATCTCCGTGGCGGGGAGAATGATGTGCAAATTGATGTCTTCAAGTCAACTCTTTCACTTTGCTCCACTGAATCTCCTTTTGTCCTCCTTAAATGATACCTTGGGCATATTCTAGAGCTTCCTGGTCTCTTTTGGTTATTAAGAGTTGTTCCAGTGCTATCTATTCTTCAATTTCCTCTTCGAATTCAACCCTCTAAGGTCAACTTGTGGCTTCAGGGATGTGGACTGGGATGGGTGATGGTGATGTGATTTGCTTTTTATTCCATTTGGTAGTGTGCATCTTGGAGTAGTGAGAAGAGAGTGACATCACTCTGGAATATGCCCCATCCCTCCATTCTTCTCTCTTCTTAGTAAAATTTTGCAGAGACTGGGACTGGGCTATCGATCAAATCAAGGCCTCTAGCAAAACCCTACTTCCTCTATGTCAGAAATTTGAATTTTTAAAAATTCAGTGCCTTATGTGGAGCATGTGATGACTATTCATTTTTATTTCCTAGCATCAGCCTACTCATTAATTTCTACCTGCCAGGTCCCTGGAGTCCTTTGATTTGCTACCTTTGCATTATGTTGAACCAGAAAAGCGAGTCTTTATGAATAATGAGATGACCTGATTTAGCACCAGTTTCTGAGAGTTGTAAAGTAGCTCATCTATTAACAATCCACAAACTCAACAGTCTATTGAAATGTCAGCCTAAATGCTGAAGTTGTAAAGTCAGAGAGCAGAAGTTTTATGTGCATCTCACAAGTTAATGGTGGGACCTAAGCCAATTTGTGCAACTTGGGGGGAGTCTGCTTCTTCATCACTAAATCAAGACACATGTTCAAAATGCCCCAATTGCTGCAACAGTTGAGGGGTTGAAAATGAATGTGATAAGAAGTTGCAGGAGAACCTTGAGATGTACTTTGGGTGGTTTGGGTCCATTTGAGTGAGTTAGTTAAGAAAGTGCAAATGAACCATATAGCCAGTGGCTATCAACTTAACACATTGTGCCTGGTTTCAGGAACACAAGTCTTATGAATATGGATACCTGAGTAATGCCTTCTTCTGGATACCTGTGGCCACCTGCTTTACCCCTTACATTGCAATGAGCAGCATCGGTGACTACAAAGTAAGAAAAGGCCTGACATGTTATTAATACCCAGGCACCTCTTCCCATCCTATGACCGTAAATTCTATGTAGGTGGTGTATCTAATTTATGTGCTGGTGACCATAAATAATCAATCATTTTAAAGTTAGCACAGATGAAGAAAAGGCTATTTTTCTTAAACAAATGTAGGGCCTCAAGAAGGACACTTAGGAGGTATCATCCACTAATAGGAGAAGGCAGTTTTACCTGTTGCATCACTTAGAGATTTATTTGTAGACACATACCCACTGACATCATCACCTCCCTCCTCTTCATGGTGGTTTCTATTTCTAACTGGTGGTAAAGGACAGTAAAACAGCCCTTGACAATTTGCCACAGCACCTGAATGTTGAAAAAGACTGACCCACTAGAACTTCATTTTCATGACACTCTTACAAAATTTCAAGAAGCCTGCACGAGAGTTCTGCCTCTCCAGGGTATTTTTCTGCTGGTTGCTTCCTCATCTCCAGCTATGGGTGAAATCATGGGTTTTATCACATTTCCCTAATGAATTTCTTTACCCAGACTCAATTTTAGATAGAGAATTTTAATTGTCGTGCTTGAATGTTAGAAAAGTCCAAGTAGTATAAGACATTGTGTTACAATGAGCCCTGTGACAGTTTGGCTTTTGGGGGGGTCACAGTATCAAAACCCACTTACTCATTTTACATAATGAAAAGTATGATTTATGTCATGGCAATAATTGTAACATTTGAATGGAAGTCTGGTTCATGACGATCTACGGACTTTTAATCAAGTTGACTTGTTCAGTGCCCATTTCTTTTACACAAATAAAATGCCAAGTGTAACGACACCATTGACAATCTGCATGCAATTTAAGAATCTTTCCAAAAAATTGTAAACCAGCATCTGTTGAATTTTGTGTAATGTGCAAGTTTTCATAGTGTCAAAGGGGAAAAGAGCTTTGGGATGGAAAGAAAAGCATCTTTTCATTGAGGCAATTCCCACTCTGTGATGGGATGGGAGCTATTGATGTGGTTTGGTCCATTTTGCTTTTAGACAATATGTGGTCATGTGATTTGCAGCATTATTTTGCCCTTGGAACAGGAGGGAGGCAAATGACAGTTTTGTTTGCTAAATCAGCATAATATATAAAAGGATCGTGAAGAAAATGAGTGAATCCTTTTGACTATGTATTTGCAATTTACCAAGCCTTAACCCTTCAAGGACTTTAATGATTCTTCTATTTCTTCTTCTATTGTTCTTCTATCAGAACAAAGCTCACTCCCAGCTGTGGATTTCAGGCCTCTACCCTTCTGCTTACTGGTTTGGACAGGCGCTGGTAGATATCCCACTCTACTTCTTGATCCTCCTCCTGATGCAAATAATGGATTATGTTTTTAGCCCCGATGAGATTATATTTATAATTCAAAACCTGTTAGTTCAGGTAAGTAGCAAAAATTCTGAGATGATTTTATTAGACTATTTTTTATGACCATAGTAACATTTTTAATTGTAAACCAGAAAGCTTCAAGTTACGTTGCTATTGCAAAGTTTCAGCTTAATGGATGAATAAGGGGCTCCCGGATGGCCTAGGGGTTAAGTCTCAGCACTATCACCACTGTGGCCTGAATTCAATTCCCGGCCAGGGAGCTGACCCACATAAGGCGCAGCAGACCTCTCCTGTCTCGCCCGCTGCTCCCCTCAGTGGTGTATTTCAGTAGATCCACTTTTTCTGCTCCCCACTCTGTCTCTGGTGAGCCCTGTCACCCCCCACACCTCTGGCCTACACCCAAATTCTTGTATGCATAAATAAATAAATCTTTTTTTAAATGGATGAATAAGATTTGAGCCTAATGTATGAATACTTTCCTGGATAACATTTACCTTATCTGACTTTAATATGCTTATTTTCAGATCCTCTGTAGTATTGGATATGTCTCATCTCTTGTTTTCTTGACCTATGTTATTTCATTCATTTTTCGCAATGGGAGAAAAAATAGTGGCTTTTGGTCATTTTTCTTCTTAATTGTAAGTATGCATACAGTGCCTATTATTTTATTTTTAAACCATTTAAAAGTAAATCAAGAGCAAACATTTTAATTTTTATACTAAACAGAATGGCAAATTAATACTGCTCTCTAGGGAATTCTATAGTCTTAGGTAATCATAGGAATATAGGAAATATACTATACGTGTGGATCTATACCAATTTTATTAATTTTATACCAATTTTAAACTGTGAGTCCAAATCTGTCTCCAGGTCTCATCTCTGAGTTGGCAACTTCTATCTCCAACAATTGACTTACACTTTCACTTGAATATTTCAGGTCACGGTCTTCTGTATAGTTGCTATTGATCTAAATGAATATGGATTTCTAGGGCTAGTTCTCTGCAGCTTATTGATCCCACCCTTCACAATGATCGGCTCTCTGTTCATTTATTCTGAGGTAAGTAATCTCATACCTATTCTAGGTTCGTGATATGTTTGGCCATTGGAAAAAGCCTTGGATCCTGTGAAAATGTAAGCAGAGTCAGTTCTCAGCTGTACAAGACCTAAAGTCTGTGTCTTTGGGAAGCCAAGTCTCTCACCCCAAGCAAGAATCATGTTCTCACTCAAGAGGAAGCCCTGCCTTGGTTCATGAAGGCAACATCACAGTCCTAGAATTTCACAGGTTTCATGAGAACCCTTGTTCTTGGAAACAAATGAGCTTACTGTGAAGCTGACAGGATGCCCCTTCTCTGTTAATTTTGTACATGTTAAGTTTAAGATTCCTAGTCAGCACACACTGGGAAGTGTCCAGGGTCCTGTTGGACATACGAGTCTGAAATTTAGGAGTGGTTCTATGTCGAGTGTGAGACTAAAACTAGACATTTGAGATGCATTAGCATCTAAGGGCTATTTAAACCCACAGGACTAGACAATATAATCTGAAGAATAAGTAGAGTTGGAATTAAAAAAGAGCCTAGGGTTTGACCTGAGTTTCAGAAGTCAGTCTGCCCTCTCTGCCTACTTCCTTAGGGAAAGAGGTGAAGTTCTCATCCAGCAGTCAAGTGAAGAGTGATGTTGGGATTTTAAGGATAAAGGAAAAGAGGTGAACATTTATTTCAGTGAGTAGGTCAGTAGAATAGACAGACAGCGCTAAAGGACCCCTGCCTGACTTTTCAGGTGAAGTCAGGAAATTTGAGTGTCTTTGTGTCATTGTCTGCTTTTCAGGTGCATTGTGGGTGGGTGGAGAGCAGGGTTGACACAGGGCTGGTGTTTTGCAAGTGAACCTGACGAAGGAGGGAAGAGGGCGCCAGAGGTGCTGAGAGAGAAGGGCTGAATGAAGAGGACTTGTAACAAGTCCATAAGTAAGAAGCTAGGAAATGAAGACGTGAAGGAATGAAGGGGTTCGTGGACAGTGAAAAAGTGATGAGCTTGGTAGGTTAGAGGTTCCCCAACACCAAATAATGGAATAACAGCTGAAAAATTAAAATATTGTTGCAGACAGGGCAAAGGTTGGGGGGATGAGGTTGATGGTGGATGTGTCCAGTTAATGGATGTGAAAAACACTTAGGGGAGCAAGAGCTTTGACATCACGGTCCTGGAAAATCATCCAGTGGGGGAATGTCCATGTTAGAAGGTGGGTGGCTATGATGGTTAGAGATTTGCTACATCAACTTGTAGTTGCTCGGAAAGAAAGCCTTGGGAAATATTGCTCAAGAAATAGAAGTGGGGCCTCCCTGGTGCCACAGTGGTTAAGCACTGCGCTGTGGGGCTGTCGGCAGCAGCAACGCGAGTTCGACACCCAGCTGGGGAGATTCCCACATGGTGCAGCAGACCTCTCCAGCCTCGCCCACTGCTCCCCTCAGCAGTGTGTTTCCGTCAGTCTGCCTATTCTGCTTCCCACTCTGTCTCTGGTGAACCTTCTCCCCACCCCACACCTCTGGCCTGTACCTCATCTTGTATGCATAAATAAATAAATCTTTTAAAAAAAAGATTAAAAAAAAGAAAGAAATAGAAGTGGCCCTTTACTGTTTATTCACTAAAGCATTGAGGGATGTTTCAAATTATATTGTAAACCTAATGAAAGCCACATTCTCATATGGATGCATGTGAAATTAGGGATTGTCATGACTAGTCTCAATAGCAGGTGGGACATAGGACAGAGAAATGTAATGGTTCTAGGGCTGTTGGCGAAGAGAGAGAAGGAGCTCAGATGCAGAGAGAAAACCTTGCCTCCCCCACCCCCCCACCCCCCTCCTGTGGGTCTTGCCAGTCCCATGGTTCTCTCAGCAGGGTCTGTCCTGATAACTTGCATCTAAAAGCATCTGAGCCTAGAGCCAAGCACGGGTTAGCAGGTCACAGTGACCTTGGAAGCAAGGAAGCAGATACCAGACATCTGCACAGTCAGAGATGACCTTTGACCTGTGCAATTCTAGTGGGGTCGTAGTGGACAGTAATCTACCTTATGTGAGATGAGATCGATGAGTACATGAAGGCACATCTAAACACAGTTTTTCCTCATTTTACAGATTTCTCCAGATTCTGTGGATTACTTAGGAGCTTCAGAAGAACAAATTGTGTTTTTGGCATTGCTAATAGTAAGGGGTTATTTCCATTTAAATGTTCTTGTATGCTTTGCATTGCATTAAAGTTTTAGTTTCAGTGCTTAAACATTTGACACTTTAGGCATTTGAATTCACACACACACACACACATACACACACACAATCTTTCTATGATATTTATAATGATTTTTCTGACACTGGGTGTGAAGTCCAAACTCTAAATACCGTGAAGAATACTAATATCAACTTTCTACTTCTGCTTCTGATCTGCTTTCTCTGCAGAGAAGTAAAGGTAATTACTAGTGCCATGCAATGTTGAATAGGTTGTCTTTCAATCCTGTAAAAATGTTATCAAATCAACCCGTAGATATGATTAAACTCTGTAAATGAATTCCAGTATTGAAATGATTTTCTTTACGGTGATGCTAATTTTGATTGTCTTTTTTTCTCTCTAGCCTTATCTTCATTTTTTCATTTTTCTTTTTATCCTACGATGTTTGGAAAAGAATGTTAGGAAGAAATCAATGAGAAAAGATCCTGTGTTCAGGTTGAGAAATTCAAATAGAATTTCGTATTTTATTTTAATATTCATTGCTTTAACATTTTAATATGCCTGTATTAACCCAATAAGTTATATGGTATAGGAATATTTTTAAGGGGCTGTGTTGTTTGTAAAGCCACAATTCACAGTGCTTCAGTGAGCTACAACTTAATGATGGATGCCATATTCACATAGTTGAGAAACTGAAAAATTAAGGCAGACCTTCATTTCACTGACACACTAGAAGAAAGTTAATACAAAAATAAGCTCTTTAAAATAATGGGTAAGTCTATAAAAGCATTTGGATGTGTGCAACCAATCCAAGAAGAAGAGTAAGCTAGGCAAAAGAACAAAAGTTGAATTGAGGCCACCTTCCTGCAGGTAGCTAGAATGAACTGGAAGGCTGGTGTTGGAGGATAATGGAAAATGAGGCTAGATATCAGAGAGTCTTGGCCTACGGACATGTGGGAAAGGTTTTGCAAATTACACAATAGGAAAAAAAGACATGGGTGCTTTGAAAACCTTGTATCACTCACAAAATAGGAATCAATTCAAATCTAATGTAGGTGGCAGAGCAGGAGAGACAAGATGATAGCCAAGGTTTAGGAAATGACCTGACAACAGAAATCTGGGATGGCATGAGGGAGAGAGACAGGAGATCAGTAGCTATCAGGGGTAGGGGTGGCAAAGGAATGAATTAGGCTGGTCCCAGTCAGGATAGAGCAGATCTGATACATCTTCCCAAAGGTCAATGCTCACTTACTGGTGACTCTTTGTCCTGGATTTTGTAGGATAGATCTCTGCTTCCAAATATTTCAATCCATGGTTCTCATAAAATTTTCAGAATCCCCAAATCTCTGTGTCAATAATAGAGTTCCTGATTCCTTTCTCTTGCAACTCTGCCCCAAAATCCTTTGCCTGAGAGCATGTACTGTTTTATTACTGAAAATAGTCAGGGTTAGAAGGCTAATTCAACTTAGATAAAAAGCAGGAATGATGTAAGAGTCCTATCACTTGACATATATTTGATGGACACTGGGTTGCTTGAAAGGCAGATGGTGCAGAGCAGAGACAGGGCGATCCCCTGTCCTCACAGCTAATCTGTTCACATAATTAGAAGCAGGATATAGAAAATGTTTTATTTTCACTGCAAGTTTTCCATCTGAAAACCTTTTTTGTCCCACTGTTTGAATTTCAGGATTTCACCAAGAATCAGTGATGTTTTTCCAAACCTAGAAGAACCTGAAGGAGAAGATGAGGATGTGCAGATGGAAAGAGTGAGAACAGCAAATGCTGTGACTGTGTCAGACTTTGATGAGGTAGAGCTTCTGCAAATGAGCTTCATTGAGGGATTCGGTCAGAGGCAGGAGGCGCCTTCCTAACCCTCAGTTTTGAGGAACACTTTGAGATTCTCTCATGGTGGCACAGATAGCTCGTTCCTTGACTTCAGTGAATATGTGGTGCCAAAAACATAAGAGAACAAAGGACACACACTTGTTAATCTACTTCCAACATCCTATTTTTTGGTGAATAAAGTTAACCAGGACAAAACCCAAGAAAGACTTTATGAGTTTTATAAACTGAGTAAAGCTTACTGCAAGCATTAGGAGAGAGTTCCTCTGAGATGTGTGGGTGTGAAGGCGTGTGTGAGTGTGCGGTCCCAGCAGGGCTGTTGGTCTGGCGGATGCCTCCATTCTGAAGGGCAAGCACAAACTATCTTTTTCCCGCAGAAATATAGATTGGGGGGATTTTTCTGGAAAATGGCAGCTCCTAGGATAGGATTGGTTCAGTTCATAATTTTGTGTTAGGGAAGATGTAGATAATAAGGAGTACACGCTGATTTCAAGGTAAAATTGATCTTGTAATTTCTTCTTCTTTATAGAAACCAGTCGTCATCGCCAGTTGTCTACGGAAGGAATATGCTGGCAAAAAGAAAAGCTGTTTTGCCAAGAGAAAGAAGAAAGTGGCCACAAGAAACGTGTCTTTTTGCATTAAGAAAGGTTGGATATAGTACCAGCTGTTTAGCTTTTCCTTTACTTTCTTTGCTTCAGGGATGAGACTTTATTTTTTTTATAAATATATATTTTTATTGTTATTTATGTCTTTTACATTTTGTATTCCCCTTGGGTAGCCCACCACCAATTCAGGGGATGAGACTTTAAAGATGTTTCTTAGATGTATGTCACAGAGTGTTTTACCTATATTATCTTCTATATATTTTATGGTCTCATCTTCATGTCTTTATCCATTTTGAGTTGGTTTTTGTGCATGGTGTGAGGTAGTAACCTAGTTTCATTTTTTTGCATGTGGTGGTCCAGTCTTCCTAGCACCATTTATTGAACAGACTATCCTTGTTCCATTGCATATTCTTTGCTCCTCTGTAATGGAATACTATTCAGCAATCAAAAAGATAAACTCACGTCATTTGCAGCAACATGGGTGGAGTCTGAGGGATTATGCTCAATGAAATAACTAAGGAGGAAAAAGAAAAATACCAGATGGTATCACTTATAGGAGGAATATAGGGAAACCAAATAAGGGATAAGGGAAAAATAAAAGAGAGAGAGAATAACTACCAGGCAACTATAAATCAAGACATTTAGCATGTATCAAGGCATGCATACATATATATATATATATATATATATATATATATATCAAGGCATACACACACACACACACACACACACACACACACACACACACCTCTGAAGATGAGGTCTTTTGAAGGGAATACCATCTGAATCCAGGTCACTGTTGACAAACAGAAAAGGCAGCCAATGCTTTGTCAGTCTCAGGCTGATGCTGCAGCTTGAGGGCTTCAGTCTTCATTATAACAATGCTTTTCTTTGCCTAGGAAGACAGTTATGTCTGCTCTTTTAGTACATGCAAACGAGAAAAGTTTTTTCTGTTAAGTGACATTTTTTTAAGTAATATAATTTTTTAAGTAGTATGGTTTTTTAAGTAATACAGTTAATTCACAACACAAGGGAGTGTGTTGGGACATAGTGGAGTACTCCTTATTTTAGCAGAGCACATTTTCTGGGAGTGTTGCTTAACTGCAGCAGCCTTGGGAATCAAAATTTCTTACAAATTCCAGCTCAACCTCTTACTGGCTGCATAACCTTGGGGAGGTTATTCATCCTCTTTATGCCTCCATTGTCTGTAAAATGAAGGTTGGTGTGTTCTTGAAGAATAATTATTGTTTGTAGCACTTTTGACATAGAACTTGACACATAATGAGTCTTCAAACAGCATTTATTTAATTTTTATTGTAGTGATTTGCAGTTGTAATACTGTTTTCTTTCAGGTGAAGTTATAGGTCTATTAGGACACAATGGAGCTGGTAAAAGTACTACTATTAAGATGATAACTGGAGCCGCCAAGCCAACAGCAGGGCAGGTCAGTAAAACCCACAGAAATATGGTCAGTAGTGTTGCCTAGAAGAAACATTTCAGAACGAATGTTAATAATAAGCTGAAAAGTACATAGATGATCCTTTGTTATTAATCAATGCAATTTATGTATTGAATGAAAATTAGTTCAAAAGTTCTATCATTCATTCCAAAAATAGTTAGGTGCTGAAAAGGTTTCAAATGATCTCTACTACCCTTTAATGACTTATAAGGACAGACATATTGCAGGACCTCTGCTGTGTTGACTAGTGTATTCTGAGAACTTGCTGACTTGCATTGCTTTATCCAGCATCACGTCAGAAACCACTGTTAGAAGAATGACAAGTCCAGTCTGTGTAAGATCTAAATCTTCATCTTTAATATGCCACAACTAAATATTATAAGTGACTAGTGTAACAACCAAAGCCCATTAGCAAGTAAAATGTCACAGGTCTTTACTGAGAGCATATGCAACAGCAAGTCTCTTACAATTGTTGAGGCATCTCCTGCCCCAGTTGGTGGATAGTCTAGCTAGTAACTGTATATAAATTGAGCATCAGAGAGTATTACTGTAGACACAGTGAAGTTCTTGAACCACAACAGGGATGTTGATCCAAAATGAATTAAGAATATAGAGACCACACATGAGAGAAAAAAATAATAATTGCTTAAATTCCAAAACAAGAAAAATAGAATAGTACATGGCAATCCCCTTTTATTCTTTAGTGCATCTATATCCTTGAAAGCATTAAGCAGGCACTATCATTCATATGTGTTTCATTGTTTATTTTCTTTTTCTCTCTCTGGATGGAAAGCCCTGCAAGGTTAACTAGCTCTCTCCTCCTTTGTACAGGGAAGAGAATATTGTATCAATGTCAAGGGCTTGCATTCTCACTCCCAGGCTTACTTTGCATGACTTCCTACAAGTTTCTAAATCTAAATCTATACAAACATCAGCTTTCTCAAATAACAAATCAGGGGTGGTAAAATTCATGCTTAACAGATATGGGATTTTTCTAGAAATAAAGTAATTCAAACATAAATATTTATATTTGGCCACATAGCAAACCTGAAGCTAATAATAACACTACCTGTTATTATTATTACTAACACATTGTCTGTTATTATTATTATTATATAACATGTTGTAAGCACCTTATTAGGTTCATAAAAATGACAAATGTTAGCACGTGTTTACTGGTTTCTATGTACCAGAATAGTGCTCAGGCTTTTTGTTCAGGGTTTCCCACGATTTGCACTAGTGACATTTTGCATTGGATTATCATTACTGTGAAGGATGGTCCTGTGTATCTCAGGAAGTGTAGCAGCATCCCTGGCCTTACCAAACTGTCACCTACTGTGACAAGCTGAAATGTCCCTGAACACTTTTATCTGGGAGATCAACCCTACATAGTAGCTTATTTAATCCTCACAACAAACTCATTAAATAAGCTAAGCTAAATAAGCTTATTTAATCAAGCTAAATACTAGCTTGTTTATCCTTCACAGCAAACGCATTAGATAGACTCTATAACTATTTTGACATCGGAGAGACAGACTCCCCAACAAGTATCTATCCTTTGAATGTTTGAAGGTAAACAACGGGCAACTAAGTAAGCAAACTTGCATTCAACCGTGAGGGAACTGCTGAGGAGATCTAAATTAACTATAATGGTGGAATATCTTCACATTTGAGTTTATGTCATCTTTCCTCCAGAGCTCAGTGGTTTCTTGTTTACTTTTGTATTCTCATGTCACCTGTGTGTCTAAGAGGAGAAAATTGTGAAATACACATATTGTGTGCACACACACACCACACAGTTTTGGAAAGAATGTGAAGATGAACTTTTGGTGTAGGTGATTTTGAAAGGGAGCAGCGGAGGGGAGCCCCTGGAGTTCCTGGGGTATTGCCCACAGGAGAATGCACTGTGGCCCAACCTGACGGTGAGGGAGCACCTGGAGGTGTTCGCCGCCGTGAAAGGGCTGAGAAAGGCCGATGCCACTGTGGCCATCGCGAGGTAGGTGGGAGCCCAGGTCTTCTCTATGGGGGAGGGGGTGACAATAATGGTGTGCCCATAAAGTGGAGGAAGGGAGATTCTGGCTGACACCTTCATCTGGGGGAGACTTGGCTATCTTTCCCTTTAAGCCTGCAGAGAAAAAGTTTATTGCATGCTCTTAATATGGAAAGCAGTCATTGAAAATAGAAATTTGAGAAACCTGAAAGGTTCATAAAGTATCCCAGGTAATTTTAATCTCAGGATCAGCCCAAACACACTTTTTAGTCTCTACTGTAGCGCTTGCTCTGATTGGCCCATCCCACACACCTTCACTGTTGCACGGACTGTGAATTGACTCACCATTTCCTCTAGGTTGGTGGAGGCGCTCAAGCTGCAGGAGCAGCTGAAGCTTCCCGTGAAGACCTTATCCGAGGGGATAAAGAGAAAGGTAGTGCGGGGCCCCGGGTTCCTCTGCGCACCCACAGATCCAGACTGTTCCAGACGCTGTTCCTCTCGTTCCAGTTGTGCTTTGTGCTGAGCATCCTGGGAAACCCATCAGTGGTGCTTCTGGACGAGCCGTCCACGGGGATGGACCCCGAGGGGCAGCAGCAAATGTGGTGAGGGGTTGTGATGAATAACTGTCAGTTTACGAACCCTGTAACAACTGACTGTTGGAAATGTAGTTATTTGTAAAATACAAGATACCCACATAGTTAGGAAAAGCAATATTAATGCAGAAAAAATTTGGGTGTCTTATCACAGCTAGTTTTTACTAAGGAGGAAAAGATCTAACAACTTAATAATCTAAGAATTTCATATTCATCTTGGATCTTCTGGGTATTCATGGCCCTTTTTTTATAGTTAATCAAATCTATTATTAAGCTTTAAATCTTCCTGCAACATCATCTGAAATACAATTCTTATGGAGGAAAAAATTCCAGACCCTGAATATGTTCTTTCACTATATTAGAAATATTCTGAAATCTATCATTTTGTACTTTAGGGTATCTGTCATGATTAGCATGCTTTTAAGTAAGTTCTCCTCATTTCCTGTCTTTTCCCCCAGGACTTTCTGATAACTGTTCTTGATTTCTCAACACTCAAGTCTGCTTCAAAACATCCTCTTACCCAATGTCATGCTCCACGTTCTGCTCAAATCATGTCGTGAATTGTACATTCTAATCAAGAGTTTGGTTATTTTCACACCTGCTGTCCCTTCCAAAAGCGCTTCTTTTCTCTAATCTGCACTGATTGCTTTCTATGTGTCAATGGAAACTTTATATATTTATCTGTGTATAGGGGTGTGTGTGTGTGTGTGTGTGTGTGTGTGTGTGTGTGTGTGTGTATGACCTTGAACATCCCACTAATAACTTTGCCTCACCCTGACCAGGCAGGCGATCCGGGCCACCTTTGGGAACACGGAGAGGGGCGCCCTCCTCACCACCCAGTACATGGCGGAGGCTGAAGCCGTGTGTGACCGTGTGGCCATCATGGTGTCCGGAAGGCTGAGGTGGGTGCCCTCCATGCCCACTCTTGGCCCCCAAGTCTGCCCTGAACAAGCCCTGCCGTGCTCTCGGTGCTCCCTGTGGGGGTTGATGTGGCTGGCTGTGCTGGCTGACAATCATCAATGATCGATTTCCCTCTCCCTTTCTTTGCTTAACCTCATCCTCTTGCCTGCAGATGCATTGGTTCCATCCAACACCTGAAAAGCAAATTCGGCAAGGATTATCTGCTAGAGATGAAGGTGAAGACCCCCAAGCAAGTGGAGCCTCTCCACAGTGAAATTCTGAGGCTTTTCCCCCAGGCTGCAAGGCAGGAAAGGTAAACTGAGGTGTTGGTCGTTTTCACCTTGATTATTGTCATGCTTTTCCGTGGTGACAATAAGAAACAAAAGCCTTTATCTTCCCATCTTTTTAACTCTGTGAAAAAGCAGGATTTAGTTGATAGAAAAGGAACTGCTGGGGAGGAAGCTGATCTTCCTCTGCCCTTCAAAGTGTGTGGGCTGGAAAATAATTAAATTGGCACAAGAGAGATTCCTAAGAGGAAAGACAAACTTAATTACATGCATAAAGATCCATAGAATATACCTTCACCCTCTGGTCATTCTAGTGAAATTACATAGTGTCTAGAAAGGGAGTAATAAATTTAAGAAGGGGAAAGCAGAATAAAGACCCTTACAATTTAAAGAAAAGAGAGTACTGTAGGGTTTATCTACATAGTCATGGAAAACAGATGCCATAAGCCCCGGCCTGGGCTGACCAGGCTATTTCCCACCTCCTGGGCCAGCAGAGCTGTCCTTGCTTCAGGAAGATAGATAACTAGGCAGAACATCAGTTTGGATCTTTTGTCTCTCAACTTTTCTCTTTTTATTTAAAGAAATAACTTGATTGTGATATAATTGAAATAGCACACAGTTCATTAAAAGTGTGCAATTTGCTTCTTTATATTCTGTTCACAGAGTTATGTACCCATTGCCGTGGCCAATTTCCCCAACTTCTCTTAATTCAGGTTAATCGGTGTGCCACTTGAGCACACCCTGAAGCAGCGTGTCTTTGGTGCCAGCAGACCAAGTCCAAGGGTTAGCCCAGGAGGGAACTAATTGAACAAAATGCTAGTCTGAAGCTGCCTCTTGTAAGGGAATTCGCATTTCCGTGAAGGGCTCGAAACGAGTGTGTACATACCCCTGGGCCGAGTCAGCGGCCTGCCCGCATGAAACACCATCACCGTGTAAAGTCCGTGACCAGTACTTACCATCAGCCGAAGCTCTGTGAACAGCGTCTCTTACTCAAGTCCAGAGTTCGGGCCGCCTGTCACTACTAAATGCCAATCAAGTTGAGACAGGAATTGAATCTTTCAGGTACGCTTTAAGCAGACAGCCAGCAATCTGGAAGACAGGGGGTTAACACCCTAAAGAAACCGCCTTAACATTTCGTTTCCAGCTGCCTTTTTATAGTGACTTGAACAAAGACAGTTCAGCAGTGACGGGACAGGCCTTCGGTGCTACTGGGAGCCCATGATGTCCAACCCCAGAGCTCCTTGTCGCCTTCCTGCACCCCTGGCCTCATGAAGCCCCGTGTGCTGAGGCTGGTCTGCAGATAGCACTGCTCCGTGTTCTCCTCCGGATGTGTCCTGGGGCTGGAAAATTAACTCAGAGCAGACAGGCTATAAATAATTTGTGTGTGCAGATTTCCTGCTATAACATGCAGTGTCTTACCCAATCTCCTCCCCCTCCCAAGCCCCATCATTAGCATTTTTATTAATAGTAAAGGCAGTTGAGGCTCCATTACTAATGCCAAGAACCGCTGGTGGAGTGAGAGGTGAACCTAGTACTTTTTACTTAAATGCTATTCTCACTAAAAAAAGGGCTGATTAGTAGCGCTGCTTCTTCCCTCCATGAGGGACTGTGGGTTTCCTTTCCTCATCTCCCATCACTCCCTAAAGTAAAAAGACTTTTCTCAAAAGCCTGCTAGAGTATCTGCTTTAGTAGAGGACACTTGCTGATCAAAGTGTGTTCACATGTTGCTTCTCCGAGTCCACGCAGATGCCTGCGTTTACACAAATTAAGGACGGGGTCGTTCCTTTTTTCATGGTTGTGTTTATCAGGCTTGGGATCTTCAGAGTGCTAACTTCCACATGCAGGTAGGTTTCGCTCACAATGCAAGCCAAATGCATGTTACCCTAACTGCAGTACAGATTTACTGGGGAAGGGAGGACTCCGTGTTATAATGATATAATTCAGCTGGCAGCAAAAAGGGGAGAGGAAACAAAACTCATAGCAAAGCCTGGGAGATTGTCACACAAATCTGGTTGGTATCAACTTAAAATACATTTCCCCTGCTTGAAAATCACCTATGCGTCAGTGATTCAGTCTTTTTTTTTTTTTTTTTAAGATTTTGGTTATTTTTTTTTGCCTAGGAGAACTGGGGTGTAGGCTGGATGGGGGGACGGGGTGAGAGGATTCACCAGGGTCAGGGTGAGGAGAACAGACGGATCTACTGAAATACACTGCTGAGGGGAGCAGTGGGCGAGACAGGGGGGTCTGCTGCACCGTGTGGGAAGCTCCCTGGCCGGGATTGAACTCAGGCCGTGGCAGTGACAGTACTGGGACTTAACTCCGACACCACCAGGGAGACCCTCCATGATTCAGTCTTAACTGCAGTTGGACACACACACCTGGCTCTGTTGGGTGACCTCAAGATCACTCTAAAAGCAATATAGACAACAGGCTGTGATTTGAAACTTGGAGCTCAGGTTCCTTGCTCTGTTCCTTACAGATACTCCTCCCTGATGGTCTATAAATTGCCTGTTGAGGACGTGCAACCTTTATCTCAAGCTTTCTTTAAATTAGAGATAGGTAAGTGTGACTGTTTAGAGATAAGACCATGGGAAACAGGTACTGTCAAAATAGTGAGTACATGAATGCAGTTGTGGTAAGACTTCTCATTCACTGCTTCTCAGCCGGGGTGATTTAGCAATATCTGGCCATATCTTTAGTTGTCATAACTGGGGATGGAGTTGTGGGGCGCAGCTGGTATTTAGCAAGTCAAGGCCCGATTTGCTGCCAAACACATTACAATGCACAGATCAGCCCCTCTCACAACCAAGGATAAGCAGACTTTGTACCAAGCCTAAAGAATCCGGCCCTAGTTGAGTGAGGCTATGGGAGGCAGTGGTCACTGAATTTGGAGCCAAATCCATGCAGACAGGAAGAAGTGTGTTTGTGTATGTCTCTGTGTACTCTTGGATGGCAGTACATTCTCACTAGGGGGCTTCTTTGTGGAGGCAGGATAAGCCATATTCCCTGGACTCAGCTTTTGCCTGTGACATCAGTGTATGACATCTGAAGAGCTGAACACCTTCCCTCTTTCTGGTCTGTTCCTTTCTTGCTGCCACCTGCCTTTCCAGACCCCAGGCATGTGAGTCCTTAAAGAGATGCTTCCCCTTGAGACAAGGCTAAAATCCCCCTAAATAGGTTTTTTTTTCCACTTTCTCATCTGCTGGTCATTTTTCCACACTGACCACTTTGACCCAGTGACCACATTTGCATCTTCCAAGTGGGACGGATTCCCACAGGCTCTGGTCCACAGGAAGGGTTTTATAACTCGCAAAGAGCAGGGAGGGAGATATTCCAGGAAAGTTGCTTCCTAGAATACTTAAGAGACTTCTTATGTTTCTGCATTCAGAAATCTTCCCTCCCATCTCCAAGTTCTTCTGTGCTAAATTTGCTAAATCTGAAGTTCTCATTGAGGGAGAAACATTAGGATGTTTCCTGCTCCCTTCTGTGAAGATTATACAGAGTATAAAATATGGAGATGCAAACTAGCATTTTTTTCTTCAAATATTAGCTTAGACACAGTGACATTCTCAGCTGCAATGCATTTGTTGACTAAGCTAAGCCCAGCAGTCCGCGCGGAATGCATGACCCTTGACCCTCTGTCTCGCTCCATCAGCTGTGCTGCCTCACCCCCAGGTCACGTCTGACTGATGCAACCTGAACCAAAAATCTAGCCTCTCATGCTCCTCCGGGTCAGACTGGAGACCCGAAGCTTGAAAGTGGGGGGGTTGATTTTCTCTCTCTTCTTCCCTTGTTCCCTTCTCATAAACTGATGTTTTGGGTATCTGCAGGATGGAGTAGAAGGGAAAGGAAACTTGATTTGATTATTAAAACTGTACTATGGCCAACTGTGTGGAGATGAACCATAGCCGACCCTTTCTTTCATGGCGTGTCTTTGTGGGTTCCCTGAAGTCCCCCTCTTCTTTCTGATCTGTGACCACTGACTCCAGCCTCCCAGAATGGGTGACGATGCAACTTTGGATCTCTTGTGAGCGCCTGCAACCCTGGGCTCCTGCCTTGGAATCCCTTCACCTCTCCAGGAGACCCTTTTGGGGCTCCTCCCCCTTTGAAGTCTATGGGAAACACACAGCATCCTTGCTTCTCCACAGGATGTGCAGAGATATCTGCCCTCCACAGCCTTTCTTTACATGTTCCCAGCATGAGTCAAGGAGCAGACCCCCTGGTCCCAAAGTGCGGGCCACGCTCCCCTTGTCTCTGTTCACGGAGGTGATAAGGGGGTGTCCCAGCAAACTGGTAACTGTCCAAGCGGAACTTTGCTTCCCAGGCCCACCTTTCTATTCATTATTTTCTTCCTTTTATGTAATTGCAATTTGGGACCAGAGTCATAGTCCACAGCTGCAAGAGATGATAAACTCGAGAGGGGATCCTGGGGAACTTTAGAAAAGGACAACGAGCAAATGGCCTGAGGCTAGCAAGGACAGCGTGTCCCCGTTCCTAGTTCCGTAGCAACTAGGGGAGGAAACAATGATGGGGACTTGGGCCACAGAATGTGCCAGCTTGACAGAAGCAGTGGCCTTGAATTTGGAGACACAATTGGTGTCCTGTGGTGCCTTTGCCCAAATTCTTGGACCGTGTGCTTTCCACCCTGTTACAGGACTCGGGAAGTTGCATCCCCACACTTAGTCCAGGGATATTTATGACCTTATCTTCTGTATTTAAAGCCTATTTGTATATCCTTTTGGTGCATGGTTGGTGAAACTCTCTAAATAAAAAGTATACGCGCCCCTAACATATGTGCCCCTCGTGCAGTGAAGCAGAGCTTCGACCTGGAGGAGTACAGCCTCTCGCAGTCCACGCTGGAGCAGGTGGGTCGGTTTCAGTGCTGGTACATCCTGCACGGACTAGCCACAGACTAGCCATGTCTAGTGTGTGCCTCTGCTTTGCACACACGTGGCGCTGCGGGAGGTGAGGTGACATCGCTGTCTTTGTTTCTTACCCCCCACCCCCACCAGGTGTTCCTGGAGCTCTCCAAGGAGCAGGAGTTGGATGATTTTCATGAAGAACTTAACCCCTCAGTGAAGTGGAAGCTTCTCCCACAGGAAGAGCCCTGAAGCCCCAAATATTGTTACTCTTTAAGTTCATGACTTTTTAAAAGATGCTATTTTATAGAATTAATATACCTTATCTCAGACGTGGTACCGAATACTACTGAAACTCATGCCATCCTATTTCTCAGTAATCTTACTTATCGTAGAGTGAGGAGTGAGGAGAGCAGGGAGAGACCAGACATGCAGCCTCCAGACTAGCGACCAAACCCCAGGGTTTATGCGGCAGTAAGTTAAAAATGCATTTATCATAGGATTGTTCATGTTTCTGAGAGTGACACAGAGATGGTTTAATTTTCTTTCTGTGAACTTCAAAATATTGATTATTTTCTGACCTTTTTGGTGATTACAAAATAAGATGTAATGCAATGTTGAGGGAAGGAACGCAATTGATCACACAGCGGCAATGTGTTAGCGTTTTATAATTTGTTGATTATTCTTTTCTGTCATTTTTCCGATTTTACACTGTACAATGCAGGTTTTCTCTGTTATGACCTTAAAGGAGATTTGAAATCTGTTAAATAATTGCAGCCAGAATTTGAATTATTGAGTTGATGGAAATTTTAAAATACATATCTTACATAAATTTTGAAGCATGTCTCTGATTTTATATGCACTTATGATACAAGGGTCTACCCTCATATACAAAGTAGTAAAACTTCATCGATCTTAATTTCCCATATCTTTAAATGTTGTGACCATTCCAACTGGTGATACCCCCCCCAAAAAAAAACCCTTGAAATCAATGAAATATACTTGTACAGGCTTATTTAGGTCAATGTTTATTGCTGCTGTTGCTACTGTTATTTTGGCTAACACTGATGCTCTGAATTGTGTCTCCCCTCCACTCCCCTCCCCCCATACTCCCAGTTCATATTTGAAATCCTAACCTCCAATGTGACTATATTTAAAGACTGAACCTTTAAGGAGGTAACAGCTTAAATTAAGTTAAAACAGTGGGAACCAATTCAATTGCGCTGGTATCTTTATGAGAAGAGGAAGAGATGCCATCTCTTTCTGCGCAGGTACAGGGAAGAGGTCAGGTAAGGAGAACCATCTGCAAATCAGAAGAGTGTCCTCACCAGCAACCATATTCCTGGCACCTGAGCTTGAACTTCTAGTCTCTAGAACAATGGGATAAATAAGCTCATGTAGTTCAAACCACCCAGTACATATATTGTTATGATACCCCCTACTGAACTAATTCACTAGCTAATCAAACTTTGGAGGAAAGTTGCCTGAAAAACCCTTACTTTGGTTTATTGTTCCTTGTAGCCTCCTAGTCTGTGTGAATAAAAAACCTGAGAAACTCATATAGGATCTTCGACATGGAAAATGGTCAATAATCAATAGAAAATAGTCCTAGACATTGGAGCCGCTTCTGTTTGAAGCTCGTGAATATTTTCAAGAGCGCATGGACCTCCTGTCACCTGCCAGTTGTTCCTGTGAGGAGAGAGAAGGAACACACAGTGGTGCACGCTGAGTCAGCAGGACACCTAGAGGAAGGCCCTCTTTTCCATGTATTTCTATATACTTTTTCCAGGTACCGTTGCAAAAGCCTTTTCATCAGTGTCTTGATTTGAAAGGTATGTCGAGGTAGACATGTTACCTTTCCTGGAAAAATCTCCTTCCTCAACACTGACCCCTTCCCTGAAGTTGGGAAGAATGTGTTCACCAGCAACCCAAAGTAAGCTTAGAGTTTTTAGCTGGAAATATCTTCAGAGATCCTAGTATCACTTGTTTATTTCACAAATGCAGAAACTGACAGATTCTATGACTTGCTTATAGAGACTAGAGAATATTTTATTACAGGGCCTCATAAATTTTTGTGGACTTGTTTTTTAGAAATTCATGGTAAGATGAAAACTGATTTTTGATGTTTCTAATTTACCTGAAATTAAACATAAGATATGGAGTTCTATGGTATCAGCAAAAGCAGGGGAATTCTTTAGACTATTGTAGGAACACTAATGGAGAGATAATAGAGATTTGGAGTAGGGTGGTGGCAGTGGGTAGAGAGACAGAGAATGGTTTGGAATATACTTGTGAATGAAGTTGATAGACTTAATGATGAGCTGGGTATAGTAGGATGTTGGGAGGAGGAAAGGAAGAAGAGTCAAGGAGACATCCTATATTTTTTCTTGAGCAGAGGGAGTATGATGAAAATAAGGAAGGGAGAGGTGATGTAGAAAGTAGAGAAGAATCAACAATTTTCTTTTTAAAGTGCTCAAAACCTGATTAGAAAACCTGATCAACATTTCCAGAAATTCCAGAGCTGAGTAACGATAAGAAAAGGTTTATTTTCTGACTGAGCTCTACTTTCCTAACATTTAAAGACAGTTTTTATAGTTTGAAAGCAGCCACTTTGTTCTGAGACACAGAAGGTAATATTTACAGATACTAGACTCCCTCTGTAGGATACTCTCTTTAATAAGGCACAATCAGCCAAACAAGCACAGCTGGTACTTCTCTGAGGCAGGAAATGGCTGGACATTAATAAAAGGCAATTTGTTTAAAAGTGATCATGTGAACCCAGTGTTCTCAGGCTAAGAAGACTGCCCCCACAATCTCGCTCCAGAAAACTGTCTTAATGGGAATTTTCAAATGAGGCAAATAACCATGTGCAGAGATGTTGTAGAGACCAGGAAGAAATGTGAACAATTTTCCTGGAAGTGATGAGACCAGGGCTTTGGGATAAACTGAGCATCTAGATTATTCTCCCTAAAGTATGTTTTTTTTTCAGTCTTGTTTATATTATCAATTACCAGTCAGATTCCTGAATACCAAATGGCAGACCTCTTTGCAGAAATTATATTTAAAAATAATGAACGTGTTTTTATGAATCATTGATGATTTATATTCTGCAGAAAAAAGGTTGAATTAATAACTAAAAAAATTCAAATACCAATTTTTGAGTGAGGTAGAGACAATAAAAACATTTTTGTGAATGTTATCAGTGGAAAAGCATCATTAGAGAACATGTATCCAAATGCTGTTTTATATGTATATAATATATATAATATTATAATATTATAACATTATATATAATATAATGAGCCTCTACCTCACTCAAAAATTGGTATTTGAATTTTTTTTAGTTATTAATCCAACCTTTTTCTGCAGAATATAAATCAGCAATGATTCATAAAAACACATTATTTTTAAATATATATTATATATAATATTATATATATTATATATATAATACACACACACACACACACACACATATATCTCAGACCTTTTGTGAGTTCCCACAGTTTTAAGGAAAGGCCCAGAAAATCATATTTGCATGGGGTTTTTCAACTGAGGTTATGAAAAGGTGTGATGTTTATATAGAAGGGTAAGGAGCATTGGGGCACAGTGAACAGGTGACATTTTCTCCTTCCCCATTTATATGCAGTCACCCAGGATTACAAGCCCCAGTAAGCCATGAACCAGACTTCCTGGTGAGGGTTGCTGCTGGTAACTAGAGGTAGAGTTCCGGAGCTATGCTTGGTGTGTAACTGAACACATGGGGGCTGCTTGGTTTCTGTTGCCCAACTTGCACCCTGGTGCTTTTGGGAATGGGTCTTGGAGGAGACCCATGGGGGAGAGACCTGTAGAGACAACTGAAAGACACTCTGGGTAAGAAACATATGGAGAGGCTGACAGTGGCAGCTGTTATCTTGATATGGGATCTTTCTTTGTCCCAGCTCTCCAAGACCTGCCTAAGCCCCTTCTTGCTATTTCCCACCTGAAGATACCTGAGACTTATGGCAAGCTTTCAGGCCAGCTTCGTTTGGCTGGGCCCATGAAGAGAAATATAATTTGGGTTTTTTTATTTTGTTAGGAACATCTTTTTTTTTCCTTCTCTCTTTATATACATTAGTTCTACTAAAGACCTATCACACTAAGGGACCACTTCCTTTGCTTTTGTGTAGCAGATCACAGAATATCTTTTAAGGTATATACCCCTTAATAGTTTGGGGTCCCCGGGTGCCCCTCAGTGACATGCTAACAATATGAGATTATGCTCTGAAGCTTCTCCTTCTGGGAGAGATTTTGGGTTTCTGTTGTAATATTATGACTTCTAGTAAGAAATAAATATTTGGTCTTTATCGCTATTTCTGGCACAGCTCTTAAAACACTTGGCATTCTTTAAATGACAGAAAAAATAAGGGGGTCTTTTGTTATGTTAATGAGATGGCTTTTGGGCCCCAATCTTCAGATGGGGACTGGTTTCCAGGAGAGATGGAACTTTTCTTTCCTCCTTTGGGCCTGAGAGGTGAGGAACATGTACGGAGATTGAATCAAGAGCTGATGATTATATCAATAATGACTATGCTATGAAACTGCTGTACAAAAAGCAACAAAAAAGGAAGGAATTCAGAGAGCCTCATGGTCAGTGAGCACAGGGAGATTCAGGGAGAAAGGCATGTTCTGAGCGTGCTTGGGAGCTTTGTACCCCTTCCCCACACCTGTGTGTTTCTTCCATCTCTCCCTGAATTATACCCTTTTACAACAAGCCAGTAATCTATTAAGTGGAATGTTTGTCTCAGTTCTGTGAACTATTCTAGAAAATTAATTGAATCCAAGGAAGGAAGGAGTTTTAGAAACTGATTTAGAGCTAGTTGCTCAGAATTACAGGTAAACAACCTAGACTTGGATTGGCATCCTGAGTTGGAGAGGTTGTTGGCGCCTCCAATTCGTAGCTAGTGGATTTGATGCATAGTAACAGTCTGGGCTTGCTACTGACATCTGGTTTGCGGTAAAAGCAACAGACTTGTAGGACTAAACCCTTAAACTATGGAATCTGATGCTATCTCTGCATAGTGTCAGAACTGTGTTAAACTATAAGACACCAGCTGGTGTATATAATTGCTTGGTGGTCTGGGGTGGGGTGGGGAGAATCAACCCCATATACACATATTTAAATTGGTGACCAGAACAAACTATTTGCTGTTGCAGCAAAGTGGGTGTGTAAATTCCCATATCGTGATGATTTATGTGTCAAGTTGGCTAGGCTGTGATATTCATTTGTTTGATCAAGCACCAATTTAGATGCTGTGAAGGTAGTATTTAGATGTCATTAACATTTAAATCAGTGGACTTTGACTAAAGCCAGTTAGCTCCCATAATGTGTGCGGGCTTCATTCAGTCAGTTTAAGACTTTGAGAACACAGACTGAGGTTTCCCAAAGAATAAGAATTATCTTCCATATTGTAATGTGGAACCTCTGCCTGAATTTCTAGCCTGTTGCTGTGAAATTTGGATTCAAGTCTGGAACATCAACTGTTACCTGAATTTTCAGTTTGCTAGTTTCTGCCCTGAAGACTTTGGAATTATGAGTCCCCAAAATCTCTCTCCTATAATGCGTGTTATGTCTGTTTCTCTATCACTCAATCTGTCTTTCCATCCATCTGTCTGTCCGTCCATCTATCCGTCCATCTGTCCGTCTGCCCATCCATCCATCCATCCATCCATCATCTACCTATCTACCTATCATCTCTTTCTCCTATTGTTCTCTTTCTCTGGAAAGCCTTGACTAATATACCCACTAAATTATAAGCACTCTCACTTCCCCCACCCCCAGCAAATACTGTTTTTGCTGCAGTAGGGAAGTACTAAGGTTGTGATTTGCTGCGTTTGCCAGAGGAGGGGGCTGGTCTACTGCTGTACTTCTGCATCTTGGGTACTGAGGGCTTAAATTCCTCCCATATCATTTCTGCATTTCTGTACTATTAGCTCCTTCACCAGTACTACCTTCCTCTCACCCATTTAGCCACACTGCAAGCCCATAAGCCATGCATGCATATACACACACATACACAAGACAAAGCAAAAGTACCATTTCTGTCACATTCTTGCAAATTAATAGCTTGCTCTATTTCCTCAGGGCAGATTACTGGACTTGCCAAATGTGAGTGCATCCACCACTCCTTCTGTACCTTATTCAGAGCAGCCCCTTTCATAGAAATCCACATGCCTCTATTTCAACAAGTTACTACAGCTCTGAATGCTGTCAATGCCTGGAAAAATCTTATCTGTCCAGGGTATTATACAATAGTATCTCTCAAGTTATCTATAAAGAAGGACACTTTCTCATCTAATCTAAAGATCAGTACTTTTTTTTTACAAAACATGAGATTGCAAAACTGTTGAATTTGTACCATGAGATTGCAAAACTGTTGAGTTTCTATAAAAGCTCAAGCTGTTAAAGGAACAGTAATAAGTAAATTCTGAACCAGTGAATGACTTCCTGAATGAACTCTATCCCTAATATCTTTATGGACTCCAACCCATCTCCATGATGACAGATCTCAGGAGCCAAGGACTACAACTCCCATCATGCCATCAACCTGACTACCTAAACAGGGGTTCCTGGGAACTAGGGGAAGACTTAAGTAGACATGCTTGACTTATAACTTAACACATGCATGCCCTTGTTCTTGTTTTTCTGGCTTGACTTGTACCCTCGTGTCTTAGCTTAGATGATGTTGCTGGAGGATTGAGTTGGTCATTTAATATCTCTCTCTCTCTCTCTTTCTTTTTCTCATCCCCCTTATAAATATGCCTCTTAAAATTCCTCTCTGCCTGTCTGTTTTGTGTTCTTGTTCAAAGTTCTTAAGCAAGCAGGTGAGGATTCCAAGCTCAGATCACAACCCCCCTGGGGTTGCCCCATAACAAAGTCATTTTTCTTTCATATGCCTGTCCAACTAAGATTATATCAGATTATATCACTTACTCTATAATCCACTCTATATGATTTTCCCAGATAATCAATGACAGGAAGTTAAAAAATACAGGTCAACAATTCATAGGTTTTTAATCCAGTGAAAGGGTATCCAATCTCAGTTTCAGAGGAAGATTCTTCCCATCCCCTTAAGTATCTCATGGTGGCATCTGCCATGCATCTAACTAACTCAAGATTGTAATACAACACCTAATCTTGTGTATTTTAAACAAGGAAGATGAAGTAAAACTCCATAACAATGATGGTGGTAAGAGAAAATTCCACAGAGAGGTAAGGTGTGTGTGTTGAAGTTTCTTTTTTGTAAGCCATGATGACAGAGATAGTAAAATGTCAGACTTCAATAGAATAGGTTATAGTTACAGAGGAATGTCCAAAATATTAAGGTTTAAACACTTATGATAGGGTGACTCCTTACTGAAATGTCTCTAAAATGTTCCTTATCAAAATATTTCTTAGATATGAAGGTTTGGCAGATGTGAAAAGGCATATTAGGACAAGGGAGGTTGCAACAACTAAGAGATTATTCTTCCTCACTAGAGAGTCCTGGGTAAGTATACCTGATAATGTCTACCTATTCAGTGGACATCTTTCCTCAGTGGTGACGCAGGGAGTTGCACCTCCCACCTGTTGGCTCTGTCATCTCCCACGGTATTGAGGGAAAGCGTCTCTCAAAACCACCCCATTTCACTCATGCTCATATTCCCTTGCCAAGTCCTGAGTTTCACCGCCACACCTCACTGCAAAGGAACCATGAAATGGAGTGCAGGTATGTGCTTGGAAAAGAAAAGGGGAAATAATAACAACAGCAATAAACACAGAAAAGTGCTAATATTGTCAACCCCAGAGGAGAAAACCTGGAGGAGCTGGCCAATGGTTAGAGACAAGCATAAAGGAAACACTTAACAAGACTTCTTATAAATCACAACCCAAGGAGATCAATATCTGAAAGGAAATATGAAAATGAGAAGGGATCACCAAAAAATCCACAAGAAAAGAAAGAAGTATTAAGTGGTGTTACAAATGTAAAGGAAAAAGAGATCCGCACCAGAAGACAATTGTGATCTCATGGAGGAAACAGCATTGACACGTCACGTATGAAGGGCTCTTTGGTACACTGTGGAGCAGTGGAGGAAAGTAGGGAGGACTCCAATTGCAAGAATTCCAAAATTCTGATTCGTGCTTGACTCTAGTTTTATCAAAGGCAATGGAGACCACAGTTGTAGTCTCTCAAGGCATTTATTTCACTTAGTTTTGAGAAACTGTCTACCAAACATTGTCCTTCATTTAGTGTTGAGAAAACATCTGTCAAATTCCATGTCTACCTGTTGGCCTTTGAAATCAAAATGGAGTTCCATTTACAGAGAATTTACTTCAGCTCAGCTCAAACAATTGCACAAGAACTTTTCCTGGAAACTATCATCATTCTTCAGCATGCAGCTCAACTACTTTCTGTGTACTCTGTCCTGTCATTCGGTTTATGAAGATGACATTTAATTAAGGACTGGGTTGTAATACAGTAAGTCCCTTTGACTGATTCATCAAAGACACTTTTAAATAAAACAAGCAGAATTGTTTTCCCCCCTGCAAATGTGTGATGGCGAAGGGTGCACTGATTGCTAAGAGTTTGGTGCGGCTGCATTTATTTGTGCTCAGGCACCCATACTTTTGCTCCCCATTGCTTTTGCACTGTAGATGTGATTTTAAAATAATTGTTCCAGGTTAAACCATGAGATTCGGAAGAGTTATTCAACACTGAATATTTCAGCCTCACTTGGGTCAGTTGCCAAGCATCCTCCTCAACAACAAAGCTGTTTTCCTGAGCTGTGGGTCTTGGTACTAGATGCACATCAGGGAAACAGCAAGACCTGCCTTGTTTGTGGATATAACTGAAAGACATAAGCTTAATTCTGCAGAAAGCTCAGTCTTCACACTTTCAGCTAAAACTTGTATTGCTGGAAAGTGCCATGGTGATTTCTTTCCACTGAGCAGGCATTTGGCAATATCAACTGTACACGGATTGATGAGTCTTTCAGGTATTGTGTGAGTTTCTGTAGTCAACACAATAACTTACTCCATAGGATGCTTCTTGAATTCATTTCACATTTAAAATTTTGATAGTTATTTTTTTTGCCTTTAAAATGCTCACAGCATCTATGTTTAAAATACTAGATTACTTTTCCCTTAAACTCTGAATAATTGTTCTCAATATGATGCTGACATTTACTTGGCACCAGAATCACATTCAAAAAACTCTGGGGCTCAAGACACTGAACAGTCTTGTTCACTGACTAGTCTTGTTTCTTACAAATTCCTTTAGCTTGAAGGAACTTAGCTGACACTCCAAAAGCAAGTCTCATCCCTCCCTTTTAAAAATAAAATTAATTTCAAATGTAAATATTTATTGTAATAAAATATCATAAATTATAAAATGATAAAAGATTTAGATAAAAATTAGATGAGTTTCAAAGATAATCTCAGACATTATTGAAAGTAAGGAAATGATTTGTTTTTTACTGTGTTTCTATATATAAGTGCAGTCTGTGGAGTTTCAAATTATTTATTGGCATTAAAGAAATTACAGCTATTTGTCTCCCTGGTAGCTCAGGGGTTAAAGTCTCAACACTATCAAGCTATCACCAGCCACTGTGGCACGAGTTAGATCCCTGGCCAGGTAGCTGGCACACATGGTGCAGCAGACCTCTTTTCCAAGAGAATCAAGCAAGTAGCTCCAAGAGCTATCTCTTTCTGTGTTTGAAAATGTTGGCTACAGTCACTCTGCTCCTTTCAGCTCAGGCACTTCCTCCAAGTCTCTGTATCCTTGAAGGACAAAGCTCTACACTCTCAGATACTAGTGTTACCTCTTGTTGATGTTTAAGGTGACCTTGACTGTTTCTATTCCAGTGAAAGTGAATGTTCTTCTCGACAGGGACACAGGTACACCTGCATGAAAACAGCAAGCTTTCTGTAAAAATAAACCATTAAGCAACAACCTATCTATTTAACTAACTTGATTGATTTCCTGAAGGTCAATACTGTTTGTATTCCCCAAGCCGGCTCCTGGATGGTGAAATCTCCACCAACAAGTGTAAGAGGAGCCTGTTGTGTGGACTTTTACCTCGCTCCATCCAACAGAACTGGCCTCCAAGTGTGGTTTTGTCACTGCACATAGAAAGTGAACGTAGGCAAGTCACCAGACTCTGAGAGCCTGTCCCCAAATCTATAATAAGGGGATCAGACTCTCTCAGCTTGACCATTGAATGAGATCATGTCTATAAATCACATAGTATAGCACTTGACAGTATTGAAACTTCCAATAGTTTTTCTATTGACATTAATGTTCCCTTTCTTTTTTCCACGTAAGGTTTTGTGGTTATGACAGTAAAAGCATAGCCATTAAGAAATAACTACACACACACACAAAAAAATAATTGGGCCACAAAAAAAAAAATTGGAGCTGTTGGCAGCAGTGACACGAGTTCGAATTCCAGCCAGGGAGATTCCCACATGGCATGGCAGACCTCTCCTGCCTCGCCTGCTGCTCCCCTCAACAGTGTATTTCCTTCGATCTCCTGTTCTGCTCCCGCTCTGTCTCTGGTGAACCCTCTCACTGCCTCCATGCCTCTGGCCTGTACCCCAGCTTGTATGCATAAATAAATAAATCTTAAAAAAAAAGAAATAACTACAGACACAAAACTAAGTATAGGACAGACAGGCAGACAAGATGAATGATTCATTATCTAACAATACCCAGTACAAGCTTATAAAGATGTGGCAACCTAAAAAGTGCTGTCACTCATTATTTGATTAAAGCAATTTGGATAATATATTGCAGTATAAATTGAAAATGTCTTTAAAGCATACAAATTAGTCACTGAAATAGAGACTTATTAACATTTTTCTCTTTAAAGTATACTGAGTGGGAGTGGCTTATCAGAGAGGAATCAATATAAAAATCATGACACACTCTATTTATTGGGCCACACAATTCATGGCGTATAACTTTCAATGAGTGTTGTCATTTGAATATGTGATTATTTAACTGTGAGTAGACTTGTGTAATAGGGAAAATTAAATCTCTTATTCACTGGCCTTCAAAAGTTGCTGTTACAGTTCCATACATCTGGGGTCACAGTGATACATCTATTTTTTAAAGATTTATTTATTTATGTATACAAAAGCTGGGGTGTAGGCCAGAGGTGTGGGGGTGAAAAGACTCACCAGAGACAGAGTGGGGAGCAGAACAGGCAGATCTACTGAAATACACTGCTGAGGGGAGCAGCGGGCAAGACAGGAGAGGTCTGCTGCTCCATGTGGGAAGCTCCCTGGCCAGGGATCGAACTCGTGCTGCAGTGGCTCTGGATAGCTTCATAGCGCTGAGACTTAACCCCTTGCACCACCAGGGAGGCCCCGGACTTGGATGGTTTTTACAAAGAACTTTACCCGTCAATGAAGTGGGAGCTCCCACAGAAGAGCCTTGAAGCCCAAGTGTCTCAAGTGTTTTATGCCTTTGCTGTTTTGTAAGGGATTATTTTTGCAGCTTTAATATTATGCCTAAACATTTCATAGTTATCCTAATTATTTGATATTAGCTAGCATGGAACTCATGTGACAGTTTTACACGGAAACATTAAAATGAGTTTTCATGACAGAAGAGCAAGTGTTTGGGTTAAGTTCAGGATGGCCTTGATCTCAAGGATCACCAGTCATGGCCTGAATAGGTAGGTGGATGGATGGCAAGAGAGGAATCTATGCATTGCTAGATGATAGAGAGATATCAGAGAGAGAGATGGGTATCTTTGCTAAGAGATAAAACTGGCAAGCATCCAGGTACTGGGTTTTAAAAGCATTGACTATTGGGCCTCCCTGGTGGCACAGCGGATTAAATCGCAGCACTATGAAGCTATCCAGAGCCACTGCAGCACGAGTTCGATCCCCAACAGGGAGCCGGAGCTGACCCACCTGGCGCAACAGACCTCTCCTGCTTCACCTGCTGCTCCCCTCTGCAGTGTACTTCAGTAGATCTGCCTGTTCTTCTCCCCACTCTGTCTCTGGTGAATCCTCTCACCCCCTCACCTCTGCCCTACACCCCAGCTTGTATGCATAAATAAATAAAAATAAATAAAAGCATTGACTATTGCTATTGACTATTGGTCTAATTGTTAACATTCTCTGCCAAATATACCAATGAATTACTATTTCCAGTTATTTCCTGGGACCCTTTTCAAGTTGATGATTAAACAGAATCAAAACCAAACCTAAAGCTCATACAATAGCGGTCAATTTTGAATATAATTCTCAACCGTCTATTTGCTACCACAGAAGATTAACAACTTAATTTACATTTCTGTGACTGGGGAAGGTGGTTGGAATTTGGAATTCCAGGTCATCTGAGACTGGATTGACTTCTTTATAGCTACGTGCTTGAGAATAAATCCCGTAACTTTATTGAGTTTGGTGTCCTCTTTTTTTATTTTTAAGATTTTATTTATTTATGCATACAAGCCTGGGTACAGGCCAGAGGCAGGGGGGCAGCGAGAGGGTTCACCAGAGACAGAGCAGGGAGCAGAACAGGCAGATCAACCGAAATACACTGCTGAGGGGAGCAGCGGGTGAAGCAGGAGAGGTCTGCCGCGCCAAGTGGGAATCTCCCGGGTCAGGCTTCGAACTCAAGTCACCTCTGCCGACAGCTCCACAGCACAGCGCTTAACTGCTGCACCACCAGGGAGGCCCAAGTTTGGTGTCTTCTTAAGTGTACTTACCCATTATATTGCATGGAACTCAGGAGAAATTATAGGTGGGGCTTTTTGTAAATTGTTGAGCACTTTAAACAAATTATCTATAGAAGCAATATGCTAGGACTAGCACTGCACAATGTGTACAGTGGGGGCTTGGGAGGGGAATGAGGAGAGCACCAGGCAGAGTTTAGTAATCTGCTCGTACACATATTGTTTGACATGTGACCTGTTTTCTGTGAGTTGGTTTCCCAGCTCAGGAGACACCTGGAAGAGTGATGGCCACCATTTCTGTCAGAGACTGAGCCAATCCAGAAGGAGCGAAGAGCTCTCAATCCATATGCCAGCAGAGGGGGAGCTGCTGGGGAGACAAGCACCATAAAATTCCCAGAGTTGTCAACCATCTGGAATGAAACCCGCTCACTGATAATGAACTGTCGACTGTGCAAAGCCAGGTGAGTCTTTGAATCCCTTTGGCAATCTGTAAAATAATGATACAAACATACATAGTTGAAAAAAGCAATGGGTCAATTAAAGTGAAATATTTAAAAAGTATTTAACCCCAAAGAACACAGGAAAAAGAAGCATGAAAGCCAGAGAGAACAAACAGAAAACAAATACCAAAATGGCAGACTCAAATCCAAACATACCAGTAGCTCCATTCATTGTAACTTGTCTAAACACACCAAATAAAAGACGTCTTTGTCAGACTAGATTTGAAAAGCTACAACTGTAATTAAAAAAAAATAATGACATGGGTGTACCACCAGCTGTCTAAAAGAAGCTCACTTCAAAAATAATGAAAGAGGTCGATGAAAATAAACAGATGGAAAAATGCACCATCAAAATATCTATTAACAGAGTGGGAACAGATATATTAATATCAGGGAAACTAGATTTAGATCTTGGGGAGTTCCCAGGGATAAAGACAGACATTTCGTAATGACAAAAAAGTCAGTTCGCCAAGAAGGCATGTCAGTCCTCGATGTTTATACACCTAACAACACAGCTTCAAACGACGTGATGCAACACCAGAGAGATCTGAGACTAGGTCTCTCTGAATAGAAAAGAATAGAATAGAAAAGCCCTTAATTTTTGTTAAAATCTTTAATACCCCAGTCTCAGTAATCAGCAGAACTGGTAGGCTGAAAATCAGCCAAAGTATAGAAAAGTGAACATCAGCACCCAACTAGAGCCAGTGGACCTTATCTAATACCCTACTCAGCAACGGGAGAATCTCTATTTGCAAGTACACGGAATATTCAGCAAGAGAGATTATTTCCCAAGGAATAAAACAAGTCTCAACAGATCTGACATATAAAAGTAAATTTTCTGACTATAAAAGAATAAAATTAGAAAACAATAACAAAAAGATAACGGAAATCTCCAGGCACTTTTAAACTAAACAACACACATCTGAATAGTTTATAGAGTGAGGCATATGTCTCTGGGGAGAATAGAAATTATTCTGAACTGAATGAAAATGACAACAGGGATATAAATCCTGACTGTCCAAGCAACGATGTCAATCATGTGTAGAAGAGTCTTTCTCTGATGAAGCTGTTTATTGTCTCATGGTTTAAAGAAAGTTTTAAGTGTTGATATTATCCGCAATATTCTCGTACATCAGATAATATTGGATTATGACATAATTGCTAATGTTGAATTTCCTCTATAAGGTTGCTCTTTAGAATGTGATACCACCAAGCTACCAAAAATAAATACCACTGCCCCACAGGATATGGCTGAGTGTCAATGAAAAAGCAAACAGCCAAGAGTAATCACGTGAACATGAGGTTTGGAAGCACCAACAGATTGAGGTCAGACTTCTCTTCTGAAAACCATATTCACAGTGACTTTTTCCCAAATGTCAAACAGGAAAATCTAGAGCCCAGAGAAAAAATGTGAATTGTTTTCTTCTAAACAAGGAGATCAGTGGAATAACTGTGATTCTAGATTCCTTGCTTCTGATTTCTCAAAGGTAAGTTGATTTTTTTTTTTCTGTTTTGTCTTGTGCATTTTGCTTTGGGCTTTATCTCATTTTCATGTCACAAATCAGGCTTCAGGAACTGAATGCCAACCATCTGTGTGGATATTATTTTGAAAATGAGTTGACTATTTTGATGTTTTTGAATATTTAGTTTGAATGTTATAGAAATGTAAGTATGGAGGTAAAACATAAGTTTTGGGAAGTTATGCAACTATTAAGCAGTTTTAAGCCAGAAACCAAGTGTAGGAAAAAGCATAAATTTGTTAATAAGCTGAGAAGAACTAAAAGAATACTGAGAATTGATTTGTAAACCTGACTTGTTCTTGAAGTTATAGTTACTTTATTGCACAAGAATCTGTGGGAGGGACACTTTGGAAAAACGTTTTCTGACTTTGAGAATGTTTACCAAGAATGTTTACCATAATTACCAGAAATATTTTTATTGTTCCTTTCATGCTCAGACTATAAGAATTTGGGGAGTGTAAGATGATTTCCAAGAACTTTTTGCTCTGTGCACATAGAGTATTGAATCAGAATGAGAAATATATAGCTCTTCTTATCATAGTGTTATCTCAGTTTTATCACATGATTTGCAATAAGGAGAACTTTCCTAATCCTAAAATGTCAGCATTTGTCCTCAGGGAAATGACCAGATGAGAGGGGGAAAAGTCAGAACCTGCTACCTGTAGAAAAGGGGGTTCATGCAGTCATTGGTCTTCTGATAGACTCCAAGCAGACAGAAACTGGGAAAGAAAGCAGGCAGTACTAACTTGTGATGGAGCACCTGGGGGGAGAGGGGGAAGTTCCCTGCTTCACAGGGCTCTGGCTGATTCCACAGTGAGACAGTATTTTCCTGCCCTGCTAAGTTCCCTTCCATGTGTCTACACCGATGCTTTATTTTTAAAAAATATTTATTTATTTATGCATACAAGAACTGAGGTGTAGACCAGTGGCGTGGGGTGGTGAGAGGATTCACCAGAGACAGAGTGGGGAGCAGAAGAGGCAGATCTACTGAAGTACACTGCTGAGGGGAGCAGCGGGCGAGACAGGAGAGGTCTGCTGCGCCATGTGGGAAGCTCCCTGGCCGGGGATCGAACTCTTGCTGCAGTGGCTGGCGATAACTTCACAGGTTGAGACTTAACCCCTTGCACCACCAGGGAGGTCCTACTCTGATGCTTTATACTGGGGGCCACCTGTGGGGATCCCCAGTCTTTCTAGGAGACACCCTAACTTAATGTCTTTTCCTGGGAACTGCCTACCAAATATTGTTCACGGGCCTTATGAGCTCTTTGCTTCCTCTCTTCTGCCTGCACTGGCCTTGGTCTCCTTGGGCCGCCTCTGTAGCCTCTTCTTTCGGTATCGCTTCTGGAAGCTGTCTCTGCCGATAACCCCTCCCGTTGGAGCTGAGCCCTGCACACTGGAACTGAGTTTTCTCTCGGAAATAGCGCCCTCAGAGCATCATCCTGCTCCAGAAACAGAACAGTTGCTCCAGGCGGGGCACACCCCCTCCTTATGGCTGGGGAGGAGTCCAAGGCCGTGAGGGGGTTTCTGTCCCCGGACAACTTGACATTCAGGTAGAGGGAGCCGACCCCTTGCTCCAGATTCGGGACTTAAAAGCCAACTGCCAACTGTGGGCCCCCGAGGCAGAGACGCTGACTTTGTGTCCCCACTTCCTGGCCCATCTTCCAAGCCACCTCCCTGGCACACTTCCCAGGGGTCCGATGGTTGTTCCAGGATCTCTGCACTTTCTTTAACTCAGTTTACAGACACTGTTCACTCTGCACTGTTCACTCTGCAGTGAAATCTTTTTTAAAAATAAAAGTGCAGAGTGGACTCAAGCTCCATGGTTTTCAGGAGGAGCCCATTAAATTGTATTTGTGTAGTATTGGTTGATTAGGGTTATGGAAAGAGGTAGTGGTTTTGTTGTACACTAAAGCATCTCTTTCTGGGAGGAATACTATGTTCCTACTGCATCAAAGAAAATAAAGAGAGAGAGAGAAAGGTATAATCTAATCCTCAACACACACAAACACATACACACACACACACACACACACACACACTCACACACACACAGAGCTCATAGTTGAATGCACTCACTCCTGGGCAGGAGACACTGCTGCATTCCTGCTTTCTGGTTGCCTGGTTCCTGGTACAGCAATGAAGGAATAATACTGCTCTCTGAGGGAATTTTAGGGAAAGACCAAGGGAAACTTTCATAGTGAACTGGCCTACACTCAAGTTAAAGGATCCTGGGTTCTTTTTTTTAAAGACTTTTTTATTTATGCATACAATGCTGGGGTGTAGGTCAGAGGTGTGTGTGGGGGGTGGTGGTGGTGAGAGGATTCACCAGAGACAGAGTGGGGAGCAGAACAGGCAGATCTACTGAAATAACTGCTGAGGGGAGCAGTAGGTGGGACAGGAGAAGTCTGCTGCGCCATGTGGGAAGCTCCCTGGCTGGGGATGGAACTCGTGCTGCAGAGGCTCTGGATAGCTTCATAGTGCTGAGACTTAACCCCTTACGCCACCAGGGAGACACTGATCCTGGATTCTTAATCCAGTTAATACCTATCCAAGCCTAGTCACTATGGGATTGGGTATATTTGTACCTTCTATCTTAAGCACACGTGCAAATATATCACAACCTCCCCATTCTAGCCTGGAAAATCCATTGCATATCTGGTTAGCAATGGGTGATATATAATAAGAGATATAATAAGAAATTAGCAAACCTATTATCAGGGTGGAAATTTTTAATAGAAGTCTATCATGAAATAATTGACCTAATGAATATAACATTAGAACAGATGCTGAAGATTCAAAAGCACCATTAAAAAGATTCAATAGAGATGAACAAGCAATCTAAAGGTGTCAGACATTTATTTCAAGTACCCATGGAATGTCTTCAAATATTAAAATGTGCTGCATCATTCAGTCTCAAGTAGTTCAGAGAGGCAGAATCTTCCAGAACAATCGTTCCTCAGATCACATGACTAAGTCAGAACTCGGAAACGAAAAGTCACTGAAAGCAGAGAAACATTAATACAGCAGAAGCTACAGAGGCTGGCGAAGGGGCATGGCTGAGCTCTTGCTGCACTGACAGCGCACGACAGAAAAGCAACGACAGCCATCTGCCTTGGTGCGTGGTGCCTTCCCCAGGAGCTCTGCTGGTCTTGGGTAGGTTTGCACCTCCTCTGGAGGGTTATGGGCTGACACAGAGTTCTCCAAACTGGGGTGACTGGTGCATCTTTTGATTTCTTCTTTAACTCAATCGTTGTTTAGTTTCTACATATTTGTAAATTTTCTAGCTTTTAGTTTCCTGCTGTTACCACCTGAAAATTATTTGGTGTAATATCCGTCTTTTTAGACTTTTCCAGCTTATCATACCATCTACTCTCCTATCTGTTGGCGGTCAGCTTCCTCTCCCTCTTTGCAGCAGCCTGGCCCTGCTCTGTATGAACGCTGGGTCCTCACAGCAAACCTCAGCGGCAGCTTTGTTCTGGGGGAGGGGCAGGAAGCGTTCCCGCCCATTCTCAGTGGTAGTTGGCCATTGCTGTTCTCAAGGTGTAAGGGTTGGTTCCAAGGAAGGTGGTTTCTTTGCTCTTCTCTGGGGAAGATGGCTGTTTGCCTCGACGCACCCCTTAGCCACAGTATAAGCGTGCCTGGGTGTGTGTGGGAAGGGACAGGTTGCCTCTGGGCCAGGAGCACTTGGCTTTTGTTTCAACGCCTCCCCTGGGTGCAACAGCAGGTCTTTGTACAGGGCTGAGGAGCTTCCCTAGGAGGCTTACACCTCCTGCCCTTGTAACATTCTGGGAAGCCACAAGCTTTTGTGGTTTTTGGGCCCCATCTAGCCTGGCCCCTTCTAGCCTGGGAGGAGGCTTTCACCTGGTTTCCTTGTGACCTCAGCTCTTTGGTAGCAGACCATCTGGGTTTCTGTTGTAAGGAAGGTAGCAGCATTTTCTTAAGCCTTTATGCACTATGATTTGGGAGAATAGTTAGATAGATGAACACAGAGAGGGTAGATCTATATAGATAGATGATAGATAAATAGATGGGGGTTGGAGGAGGGAGATATGGATATTCTAGAATATATTCCTCTTTACAATCTGCCAAGTCCTAAACTCTGGCAACTTTTCTATCTCAAAAGGATAACTTCATAGGATGAAAATGAAAAATAAAGTTGTTTTTTTTTCCCCAATGGGGAAAGAAAATATTATAGTCTTTACCTAAGAAATCAATGTAGAGTGCAAGGGCTTTTGCTAGAAATAGCAAAGATCCCATTGAATTTTCATCAATTAATTCTTAAGATGATCATTTCTGTTAGGCATGCAAGGATGTGTTTATTGAGGCTAAGAAGGGTGCATGTCTGCACTGGTCTGGGTGCCAGCAGATGAAACCACAGTCATTTACAGGGGGGACTTAATATAGAGAATTAGTAAGCAATAGCAGAAGAATAACTGTGAATATGGACTGAGAGGTGAAAAGGGCATCGGAAGGCTGAGGGAACAACAGACTTGTATGAGTAGACAAGGTGTTAAATAAGGCAAGGTTGATGGGGTGTGCTGGCAGCCCCCCACGTAATAGCAGGGAAGCCACAATGTCAAGCTTTGAACACAAGGAGTGGAATGCACTGTCTTTGCAAGAGCAAAACTGAATGAGAAAATTTGTGGGGAGAGGTTCTTGTGACGGTCTGAGACTCCCAGACACACTCTTGTTCCCTTCGTCAAGAGCTGGAGAAAACAGTGAAACCAGCAGTTTTCAGGTTCTTTGCCATGGAAAAATCATCGAGTCTGAGCAGTGGGAAAAAAACACATTCCCAAGGAAGCAGGCAAATGAACCCTCTGATACAGGAGAAAGAGCCTTTTCTTCCTGCTTTCTGTTTTCTCTCCAGTCCTTTCTACTGACAAAGCTTTTCATCATAGTATTGAAAGGGTCCAAATCTATTTTCATAAAGTAGACTGTGAAATACGAATTTGTATCTGAGAAACAATCCATTAATAACTGGCACAGTATCTAACAAAGAAAAAAATGATGAGGTAGGGGACTTAGCAGTTGCAGGGGTAGGAGGAGCAGGGGAGTAATGAAATGCCAGCGTCAGCACCTGGGAGTCTAAGGTCTTACTGGGAAGGCTGAGTTCTCAGGGAATTGTTCTAGTTTGTTTGTTTGCAGACTCTTTTCTCTTATTAAGACATTCACATTGACTTTTTCTTCTCCTTTTATTTCTTATTAAACAGGAAAAAATGATTAAAAGAGAGATAAGTGTGTGTCAACAAACTTGGGTCTTACTCTGCAAGAACTTTTTAAAACAATGGAGAATGAAGAGAGAGTTTTTGATGGTATGTACCAATTTCTGGGCCACTGTGTATTTAGGATTGGAAAATAGATCTCTTGGGAACTATCTGTGGCTTGTTTTTCTCGCCCCCTAAAAAATAAAGACCTTTATACGACAGAAAGAATTCCTCAACCACAAGTAGATCTGAAAGCATTTTGATGGAGGTCTAAAAGCACTGAGCTGGTGAGAAATACAGAATCCAATAAATGTTCTCAAAGTCAATGGTCACACTTTTTTACTAATCGTTCCCACTCATGGATCTCAGGTTAAATACGGTTTTCTGAAAATAGACTAAACAAATTAACCCATAGAAATAGTAACTGATGTTTTCTCTTTTACATCTCTTTCCCTTTTAAAAAACAAACTCATTCTCTTCAAAAATAATAAAAAAGAAAAACTGGAAATGTTCCCAGTGCCAAGAGGAAAATCAGCATTAGATCTTATACTCTTGCCATAGAACAAAAATTCTGGTTCATCTTTAGTGGCTTTTTAAAATCAGAAATACATATATATACATATGTGTGTGTGTGTGTGTGTGTGTGTGTATGTGTCACTCAGTAACAAATTTAACTAAATTGAAATTCTGTTATATAATTATTGTGAATTTTTTTCTACAGTCAATGCATTGAGAAATAAAGTGATTTCTGGTTAGAAGTTTGCAAGTGGCGAATATTGATAATTAACCAAGATAGTGTTTACCATGTCACCTGAATTCTGTTGAGTTTCTAATATCAGAATCTTGTCATGCAAACAGTATATTATCACTGAGCGTATGATGCCCCAAACTGTGTGTTTGCCCAATTGGCTTTCAACTGAGTCAAGTACAGCTTGCATAGGTATCCACTGGAATAGCAGCTGATAATTTATAACAGAAGAATGCTGTTGCCTTTCATATTATTATAATGAATGCATGCTTTAGATTGTCTCATGGATCATTACATTTGAATTCCTTTTAATAGCTCATTGGGATGACTCAGATTGCTGAATTCTTTATTGTATATATTTTTGAACAATTCATAATCTGGGATATATTGAATTTAGGAAAAAACAGATGCAACAAATGATAAGAGCAAATGTTTGTGGATGACTGATTATAACTATTCTCTTTATTCTTTCTTTTGGATCCTGTAGGAATGGTTCTTGACATTAATGCTACTGCTTATTTTATACTTAATTCCCAAGAGTCATCAGGTTCATGATTTTTCTTCGTGGCCAAGCATAAACCTGGGACGGGTAGATTCATTCAGTAGATCTAAATTTGACATTGCATACACACCTCTGACCAATACAACCAAACAGATAATGAATAAAGTAGCCTCAGCCTCTTTCATGAAAGGTGAGCTTTCCTTACCTGATGCCAATACTTAGTTCATTTGTGTGCAGAAGCATGCATTTAATTTGCAGTATCAGTTGTTAAACCACGTCAGCTGTCAATATCTCTAGATTATGTGACAAATATACATTTCCTTTGTTGTTAATAAGACACTATTACTCAATGTAAGTCACAGCTGTGAATGTATTTCTTGCCAAGCGAGGTAATATCACTTAGAGCCCACAGTCTCTTGACCAAGTAATTTGCTGATCTTTCATGGGCTTGGAGAAGCACAGAATACACACATTGGCAGACTTGGAAAAGCAGACGTGTATTGACAGGTTGCTATAGAAGCATATGACATGACTATGACTATGACTAGAGTGAGACTATTGCTTTAATATTTGCTGGCTATTCTGGACACAAAGAAACAGAAACTCTGTCTTTGCTGTCCTTGCATTTGATCATAGGAGTTTGATTCTTACCTTTTGTTACCAAAAACGATTGCCTTAGTTTGTTTGTAGATTCTCTTGAAGGTATTCTGTGTTTCCAATTTTCAACCTTTGGTGTTAAGGTATTTGCCAGTGGAAATAAGCGCAGCATGAATGTGTTTGCGATCACTTCTACAGCGATTTCCTCAAGTCACAGAAACTTGCAGGCGAGAGAACAGTGTCCTCTGACCAACGGTAGTTCTAGATTGTGACTGTGGCACAGTTTGTGTAAATCATCCACTCCTCTGAGCCTCATTACTGCCATATTCAAAATAAGATGAACAATACTTGATTTTTAATGAGTATTTCAGTTGAGAGCGAGAACCCCAATTCAATTTGTCTTAAGGAAAAGGCGTTGCAGGGATGCACGGCAGTGACCCATATGACGGGGGTGAAAGAATTCACCAGAGACGGAACGAGGGACAGAAAAGGCAGATTTATTGAATGCACTGCAAAAGGGAGCAGGATTCATCTGCAACGGAGAGGGAGTTTGAGGTCTTTTCATATTCTGAAAGGGGGGGGCTCTCAGATCTAGGGCACCTGCTTTTCCTGGCTGTTTACTAGGGTGTTGGTCAGGATTACTTCTGCTTTCCTTTGGAATTCACACTGGCTTCTAAAGGCCACAGGTGGTTGTGGCTGGCATCCATAACAATTTTTGGTTCCTTTGTCAGAGCAAGGTTTTATGGCCTTGTTCCCATGGCAACCCCCAGGCGCCTCTTGTCTGTTAAAGCCTCCCAACCTTGTTTGCTAGGCAAGAAGCTGAAGCTTGTTTTTAACCTTATAACCTTCAAGAAAAGGAGTATTGCTTGCCTCGCTTAAAGAAAAAGAGTGTTCATACATGACTAGATAGTGTGTCACCAAAAAAGGAAGCCATGCCTCCACTTCTCGGGTTTGCAGGGCTGCGCGCCACCATCACGCAGGCAGGCTCTCCCCAAACAGAGGCTGGATTGGTATTTAGAAACCCAGACCTAAGCCTTACCATGTGGACAGCTCCAGAGGAAGCTTAGATCTTTCCTAATGCAGTGTGAAATGATATACCCACTGGGACAAGTGGTTCCTTTGGATTAGTGCTGGTCTTGGTCCATCAAGAACGGATCTCATTGGAGGATTGGATGCAGTATCAGCACTGCCCATTGATTGGACCCCAGGTCTCCCTGTGACCAGCATTCAAGCTACATGATGCTTGAATGGAAGAGGGCCACTGTCCCAAATAAGGCTTAGGGCATTCAGTAGGACTGTTTAATAGGCAAATAAAAACAACTGTTCTTTACAAATATGAACTCACACCTTACATGGGAATCTACAAGGATTGTCCCATAAATGTGAGTTGAAAAGTAGCTCACTACGAAGTTAAATGGTTTAAAAGTAGCTTAGAGAGCTTGTCCAACTTTGTGATTTGACCAAAAGCCATGAACTTTTCATATATTCCTCCTGATTGTATCTGGATAGTGCTGAGAAATATCTCTCCCAAACTTTGCCTGACTTACTCAAAGTTAATACTTGATGTCATTTTATTTTCGTAAAGAAATCTAATAAAAGCAATTGAACACGACATCCTGAAGTTGGTCTACTCCTAAATGGTTACCATACTAACCCCCTCTTGTAATGGCAGATAACAATGTCTTGGGATTGCCCGATGAAGAAAGTATTGAAAAATTACCTTACTATCATAATGAAATAGTAAGAGTCATCTTTACTACTGCATACTCTTATCATTTGAAATTCTTGCTGGAATACAGAATACCAACCACAAAGGAACACAGAGATCACACAGGTAACTTTCCAGCTCTAAGTGCCACTATTCTGTTTCAATTATGTCATAAACCATATATGGGAATAGATATTAGTGCAGGAAGTCTAAAACTTTGGCTGTAATATGATGTCAACAGACCAATCAACACTATTTTTAAAATGTACATTTTTATGATAATGTGTTGGCACTGAAGTTTGGGGAACATGAGTGAAGCATGTACACCTGTTGAGGTATGAAGTTGTACCCCGCAAATTATATCGTTATACAACTGAATGGCCACTGAATAAAATTTGATCAACAATTAACAACAGATTTTTAAAAGTATATTTATTTTTGCATATATTAGCATACTGTATTATATGGTGATTGAACATGATAATAGATACATATATTTACACACTCATATATGCTTGCATGTGCATGCATGTAGATACACCCATTATAAAGGTGTGTTATGGGAAAATAAAGCTGTTTATAGACAAAATTGGACAGGCTTCCCTTTAAAAATTTGAATAAGCTTAGAAGAAAAATAAAGGAAGTTCCCAAGGGCCCAGTAGAGGAGGACACCGGATCCAAGTGATAGATTATTAATGCTCCATGACCTTTCCAACCTCAATAGTCAAGAGGTTTGGGTTGCAGCGACTACACAAGGACAGGTGAGAGGATCCTGGTTTAAAGGAGGTGAAGATTCCCATATCATGGAAAGGCCATCTTTTCACTGAAAGAGCAGACAAAATAATGTCTCCTATGGATGAAGGAGAAACAAAAGAAAGCTTGTTTGTCTTTTTATGGGTTCTGGATAAAAGAAGAGAATTCCCCTTTGCGAATTTGTAGCTTGAGACCACCTTCTCTTGGGTTTGGGATTCTTATTCTTTTCACTTGCCAGTTCTGGGAAAACCACTATAAACCTGGATAAAGTGATCCTAGGTTGGTCAGGCTCTGGGATGCTGCACAAAAGAGATTATAAACCTTCAACTTGGAACACAAAGACAAAATGTCTCTGGGTGTGAATTTATAGTTCAATCTGAGAACAGGCATTAAAAGTATTTCCCGAGAGTGAGGAGATAGCAAGAAAACAGAATATATCTTCCCAGGGGAGTTATAAGATTGAGAATATAGCATGAATGTGCCTAAAGTGTTCAAGAATAAAAGAATCAAAAGCACAATAAAGGAAGAAGATACCACAGAAAATACAAAGTGTTAATAATTATTTGGAAAATACAATTTTTAAAAGATACAATCAATAACCGATTAAAGAAAAGATAGTAGCAACTAATGATTTACCTGGGAGAAAAAAATTTCTAAGATCAAGATTATGGAAAAATGATAAAACTTTTCATAAACCTACTAGTGGACCTTTTTTTTTTAAGGAAACTTTTTTCTTCAAAGGACATACTGATATAATTTATATAGAGTTGTCTATAGTCTCCAAACTTCCAGTGCTTCTCAATTCATATTAGACTCTGCTAACTTTTGAAAACCATATAGTGATAATGCAAAATCAGGAAAAAATGGATTCAACAAGATCCTTAATTGGCAAAGTACAGAGAGCATGAGAAAGCTTACAGGGTGTGTTCATTATAATTTAATACAGAACTTTCCCTTGCCCACCAGTTTTGAGAATCATTACTATAATCTATGTTTTCATAGGCTCTGGGTCAAAATCAGAACATTTAGAATTGGGGTGACTATAAAGTCCAGTTTTCAATCATCAGGACTGAAATAACTCATGTTGATAGTTATGATTTTCTTCTTTTCTGAAAGCTCATTGCTATGAAACTGAATACAGTGTTGAGTGTGAAGTTTCAGAATTCTGGGAGGGAGGTTTCGTGGCTCTTCAAGCTGCCATCAATGCGGCCATAATAGAAGTAAGTACAAAATGTCCCATGCCAATTAGTGTTCAATACAGACTCACGGTACTAGAAACATCAAAAGCTTTGTGGAAGAAAATATAAATGGGACAGCCTTGTTCTTTTGCTTACGCAAGGGTTTCTTTCCAACAGTTTAGTTAAGTTGCTAAATGCCATGGGGAACAGAGACATTAAAAAAAAAAACAAAAAAAAAAACCAGACATTTTCTTCCAGACAGGACGCTAAGCATATACTAAGAAAATTATTAGACTAGGAGAAGTAGGCTATCACAGAGGTAGGACTAAAGAACTGAGACATATACAAGCAAAAGCCTTTCAGCAGAAAATGCCATAGAAAAATTCTTAGTTGAAGTTACATTCAAAGCTACCGCTTGAGATAATGGGGCTGCTGGATATAAGGCCATAAAGGCCTTTTAAGCAAATCACTGGGTGATGGTAGGCAGGAGGGTATGTAATACACAGTGACATTTGAAAACCATGGGTAGCTCAGAATGCCTCAGGCAGCTGGGGAACTCTGAGTATATGGAAGTAAGTAGTTAGGTTAACATCAGACCTATCAGAAAAAAGACAATTGAAAGAAAATTGGACATTTCATCATTAAATATAAAATGTGTTTGCTAATATCTTCCTTCAGATCACAACAAATCACCCCGTGATGGAGCAGTTGATGTCAACTACAGGAAAAAGCATGAAGTTACACCCCTTCATTGGTCAAAAAGGATTCATAATTGATATCTGCATTTCCATCTGTGTTATTTCCTTTTCCCCATTCATCTATTATGCATCTATTAATGTCACAAAAGAGAGGAAGAAGATGAAGGGCTTTATGACCGTGATGGGTCTTCATGACTCTGCATTCTGGTGAGTAAGGGGTAGCTCAGACAAGTAAATGTAGGAATTTGGGAGAAGTGGACTTCTTCAAAGTCAACTGACTCCTTGACTTCTGCCCCGTTTCTCTCTGAATGAAATAAGTTGTCTCTGGTGTGATGCCAGCCAGGCCAAGGTGGGGAGATGGTGTGCCTCTCTCTGTCTGGGGGAAGAACATCAAATTCAGGTTTGCTGGGTGGTTGTGAAGCAGGGGTCATGGGAATGTCCTTTGACCTGGGAAAAGCATGGTAGAAAATGGTGACTTTGGTGTCTAAGCCACATAGAAATAGAATCCAGGGATTGAACAGGACTGAAGCCAACCATATGGAAAAGAACAGTTCAGGAATTGGGAGCCCTTCTGAGACCTATGAGCAGCTATGATGGTTATATTTTAGAGAATAAGCTGACAGAACAGGTTTGTGAAGAGGGGCTGGGTCATTTGAATATAAAAATGTCAAAGGTTTTATAATTCCCATGTATAGATAAGGTCCTGTGTGAGAACTTGCGTCTAACGGACTGGAAGGGCAGGGAGGTGATGTTTATTGTGAGGAAGAAGGAAAATAAAGGGAAGGCTAGGGAGCCAGGTGGAATGCGTATATGACAACAAATCAGGAATCTGTAAGAAAATCCCATAAACCAACGATGACCTCTTTATTGAATTAATATTGGACAGAAGTTTTAGCAGAGCAGTGAACCTAAAGATTTTAGAATCAAAATGCCTGGACTTAAAACACTATTATTGAAACCCTTTGCTCAATAGGTTATATGTTTATGAAATGAAGAAAACAATGGTATTTCTGCTTAGGGTTAGTATGAGGACAAAAGGGCTTAATATTTTCTAAGTTTTTAAAACATGCTCTGACACATAGCCATTGCTCTATGTGTCACCTATTGTTTTGTTGGGTTTACTCTTATTTTTATTATTTCATTATACCCTTCAAAAACATGAATAAACAAGATTAAGGAATTGATGAAGAAAAGAAAGCACACTATTTAAATGATGGCATTAAGGGTAAGTATATAGATTATTTGGTGTCCATCTCCAAGAAAGATGAAAGTTTTTGGAGAGAGAGATGGTAGAATTCCTGACCACCAAAGAAATGGGTCAAGTTTCTCACCCTTGGTATCCCCCAGAAAATAGAAAAGTACCCAAGAGTCCTGAGGGGTCTCTGCCCAACTCTCCTGGGCAGCAAGAGTTTAGGGAGATCCCAGAATTAGCCTGAGACCACAGGGTAAGAATGCAGCAAAAATAACATTTGAGCCAAAATATATCCGACTGGGTGCTGGTTTTTTGTTTTGTTTTGTTTTACTTTTTGCCACATTGGAGTGTGTGTATTTGTGTGTTTCTGGAATTAATTTTAGAAAAAAGAGGGGTCTCCCTGGTGGCCTAGAGGTTAAGTCTCAGAGCTATCACTGCTAAGGCCTGAGTTCAGTCTCCAGCCAGGGAGCTGACCCACATGGCGCAGCAGACCTCTCCTGTCTCACCCGCTGCTCCCCTCAGCACTGTATTTCAGTGGATCTGCCTGTTCTGCTCCCCACTCTGTCTCTGGTGAATCCTCTCACCTCCTGCACCCCAGTTCTATGCAAAAATAAATAAATAAAATCTTTAAAAAATGAAAATAATTTTAAGAAAAAGAATATTCCTTTTACCTAAAGAATTCTTCCAAAAATTTTTACCTTGTATTTACATATCCTCAACACAAGATAATATCTGCTGAGTGAATGAGTGGATGAATGATGTCATATTCCATTCAAGGGCCTCCTTTGTGATGGACATGAAGTACCACAGTAATGTTTTGTTTCCTTATTAGGCTCTCCTGGGGATTGTTCTATGCTGGCTTCATCTTCATTATAGCTCTCTTAATGGCACTTATTATAAAATCTTCCCAGTTTATCATTCTGACTGGCTTCGCGGTGGTCTTTCTCTTCATTCTCCTCTATGGATTGTCTTTGGTGAGTTGGTGAATTCAATGTCTTCCTATCCAATGTTTGGCTTCCAAGCAAAGGCCCATAGACCTTTTCTTCTCCGTCTGCCCTCCTCATGGAGACTCATACCCAACCATTTCTCTACCTTTGTCATGCAAATTTTTAGCATAATTTTCAGGGTAACCTTTTGTGTTTTGTAGACCAAATAATGACAGCACTCTAATTTTGTAGAGTAGATCTCATTTTATGCAAATAATAATTCTTATTGAAACATAAACCAACTGGATCTTCTCTCATTTTAGATAGCTTTGACGTTTCTAATGAGCGTGTTGGTAAAGAAATCTTTCCTCACCTGGTTGACTGTGTTCCTTCTCACTGTCTTTTGGGGGAGCTTGGGATTGATGGCATTGTACAGACAGCTACCAACATCACTCGAGTGGATTTTCAGTTTTCTGAGCCCCTTTGCCTTCATGCTTGGAATGGCTCAGGTGAGATCTAATGATTTTTAATGGTTTTTCTAAAACAGCTTTCCTCTTTGGAATTCAGTCGTTTAGCTCATGGCCACACTCAGCATCATAAGGTTTAAAACCCTAGTGAAGGCTCCTGGGAGGTTGAGAAGATGAACTCTAAAAAGCTTTGCAAGTGTTTCAGCCTTACAAGACAAGCCATTTGGTAAATGGACACAGAACCTCAATTTATCAGTCTCTAGAGACGATACAAAGTTCTCCTTTGGCTTTTAATTAAATATGGACTTGTTGCAGTTCGAATTCTAAATAACCATTCCAGTTCACATTTGACTTCATAATTAGCAATACACATAGCTGTAAAAAACTACAAGGTAAAAGAAAAGAAAAATTAAAGGTTACAAACTGCCATCACCGTGGGCCTCCCTGGTGGCGCAAGGAGTTAAGTCTCAGCACTATGAAGTTGTCTGCAGCCATGGCAGCATGAGTTCGATCCCCAGCCAGGGAGCTTCCCACAGGGCGCAGCAGACCTCTCCTACCTCACCCGCTGCTCCCTTCAGCAGTGGATTTCAGCAGATCTGCCTGTTCTGCTCCCCACTCTGACTTTGGTGAACCCTCTCACCCCCAACACCTCTGGCCTACACCCCAGCTCTTGTATGCGGAAATAAATCTTAAAAAAAAAAAAAAAACTACCATCACGGGAGAGTGGGGAGTAGAGAGGAATGGGGAGTGGGGACTGTGGGTGCTTTGGTGGTACATGTGGTAACATTCATCAGAAGAGGCATGAACCTCTATCTCTGAACCATACACAGTGTCATACATCAGCGTTACCTTAATAAAAATAAATAATAGAAATAAAGTGCCAGTTAAAAACTCAAAAGGAAATGAATAGGTTTGTACATCATTTAAAAAAAAAAAACCCAGCTGAACATTTAATGTGGAAACACATAAATTGATTATCACATTCTGTTCATAAATTGTCTTTTCATCCAATTCTCACATTGAACTCTGCCATCCCTCCACTTAAATGGTAGTGCCAGTCATTTCAAATCCATTATTTAGTGCTTAGCAAATTACTGTTTATTGTAAGTGCTCATAAACTTGAACATTAGACAAATGCTTTTCCCTCAGTGCTTTGTCCAGGAGCATACATTCTCTTTTATCCAGACGTTTTCGATAAACCCCACACCTTTTCCCACTGTGTCCTATTTGGCCAAACCATATCTAATGCTCCGAATACATTTGGAACATACTTTTATTATAGTTGGCCACATGCCCTTGTCTTCCAATAGGTTTGAGAATTGTCAAGCAGACCCATCCCCTTGCTATCTGTCTTCCCAGCATGAGGGCCAAAGTAGCTATTTTATTTTTATGCAGAATGCAACTGTTTAAAATGGCTCATAAATCTGACTTTCTTTAATTAATTGCTTTTTGATTTTCAGCTTATCCACTTGGACTATGATTTGAATTCAAACGCACTACATGGCACTCTGGACTCCTCACATCTCATAGCAACCCTCTTCGTGATGGCTTTGGACATCTTCCTCTATTTGGCCTTGGCAATTTATTTTGAGAAAGTTTTGCCCAGTGAGTAGTGATTGATTAAAACTGAACATCATTCTATTCATTGTATTTCCTAAAGTGAGTCTTCCGGCATTTGTGTCATTTCTATCTGAGAGGTACTTGTGCACCAACGGGAAGGAAATGACAGTCGTGGCTACTGGACAAATCAGTGCTTCATTTCTCTTTTGCTGCCAGATGGGTCAGAACGAAAGCCTGAAATTTGTTTACTGAATCACTAAGCTTTGTTTGAACTTCACTCTACTTAAAGTGTATGGTTTGTTAGTTTTTTAAGAGATGCTTAGGAAGCTAGTTTCTCAGTCACTCTGACATGGTACTAAGTTATGGAAATGTACGGCAGCTTTGCCTAAATACTTAGTTCAGAGGTTCTGAGCCCTGACGATTTCAAAGCTGCCCATGCAGAGATGCCAGTCCAGCCCCACCCGAGAGATCCTGGGTCAATTCGTGCAGGCGGGACGAGGCTGTCTCTATTTTAAACTATCTGCTCAGATTTTGGCAATAGGAAAGCCAAGAGGCCATTCATTTTCATTTTTATCACCTTGCAACTCAAAAGGGTATGAGTTCCTCAAAGCAAGGATCTGCTTTGTCATAAACGCTCCTGAAACACCCACCTTTGTGCCTGATCACCTCTGTAAATCCATGTGGCCGAATTGCTGGTTCATTTTTTCCCCTCCCTCTTTGTGTAATCAAAGGCAGAGTCCTTGGCTTTCACCTCTGAATTTTCTATTGAAGACAGAAAATCCAGGACTCTCCACATGCTTTGTAATCCAGCAATTCCACTTCTAAGTGTGTAGCCAAAGGAAATAAAATCACTACAATGGGTCTACACTCTGAAGCTCTCTGCATTATTATTCGTGATACCAAGATAGGGAAAATGATCTAAGTGTCCATCTATGGATGAGTGGATGTAAATATTATTCAGCCTTAAAAAAGATGGAAATTATGTCATTTGCAACATCCTGGATAAATGCAGGAGACATTATACTAAGTGAAATAAGCCAGACACTGAAAAGTCAGTATTGCATAACCTCCTTACATATGGTATTTAAAAAATTAGAAATAAAACATATAGTTACATTGTAGAATCAAGTAGAGTGTATAGAGATCCTATACAGTGTAGAATCAAGGTTACCAGTGGCTGGGGCATGGAAGAAATGGGAGACTTGATCAAGGGGTACAGTTTTCAGTCATGAGACAAGTAAGTTCTGGGCTCTATGTACAGCATGGTAACTCTAGTTAATAATCATGTAGTCTATGTTTGGAATTTGCTGAGATAGTAAATCTCCATTGTTCTTATCACACACACACAGGTAACTGTGTGAGATAATTGATCAGTAGCCTGATGGTGGTGATTATTTTCACAATGTACAGCCATATCAAAACACTGCATTGTACACTAGGATGAAGACAATTGTTATTTGTCAATCACACTTTAATAATGCTGGGGGAAATTATGAGAATTACTAGTTAAATAAATACATTGTGTTTGTAGAAAAGGAAGGAGGAAAAGGGTGAAATCAAAGACTCAGAGAACATCTTAAAGCAGTGAAACAATCAGTTGCTTTTTTAGATAATCGCTTAGGAACAATAACTGCCTCTGACTTTCAGAAGCATCTAGAATAATGGATGTCTGGATCATCAAATTTAGGTTCATTCCTTTCTTACATTGTTGGAATTATTTGAATGCACATGGTACATTTTCGTTTTATGTCTTTCCAGCAGAGATAAAAATCACTCAGCTATGTAGCAAACTTTTTCTTCACCCACTAATATTGTAAGTGGCTAACATTGCTTCTAAGAAACATATTTGAATTCTTCCTCTGAGTACTCCTGTGGTTTTGCTTTCACAGAGAAATCTCAATGATCAGGGCTTGTGTGGGTGCCTTAGCTTCTCTCCCCCAGGGCACTGTTACTCCAGAGGTCTATTCCTGTGATCCTTGCAATTACTAATTATTCTTTTATCTTTTGCTTCTTCAAAAATTCTATTTATATTTCCCTCCATTTTTCTTTGTTTGTTCCAATGTGTTTATTCCCATTGCATCTGTAAAGAGATGTCACTGTATTTTCGAGCACTTAGTAGCATCCTCTTGAGCAATTGTTTCCTCTAATTAGTTGAAACTTTCTGCGGTGTGCATGGTGTGATATTTGTCTTCTTTCTTCAATCTTTGTTTTAAATACATTAGATGATTTTTACCTAAAATATTATATCTTATGGTATTTTCACCTATTCTCATGTCTAGTATTTTCACATTTTTATCTCTCCATCTTATTTCTTATTCAACCTGTTCTTCTCATCGCAAAGATTTTTCATATGTGCAGTGTTTCTACTTCCAAAGCCATCTTATTTTATGAATACACCCAGAATGTTTAACTTGAAACAGCTGAATTTTTATATTTTCTTCCTAGTTACTGTCTTTTCATTAAATCTGACTTTAAGACCTGATGCAGCTTTGTTCAGAATCATTTTAAAGATAAGAAATACGAATGACAGAAAGAGAAATTAACTAGATGATGTGACAGAACCATTTAGCGGTATACCTAGTGCTGAGTGTTTCCATTATGGCTGCATACTTCTATTAGCTGGGCGTCCTAATCAAGGGAAAGAGATTAGATCTAATAATGTACCATGTGCCAGGTATACAGAAAGAGCTCAGTAAATATCAATTGCATAAATGAATAATGAAATGTGAAAAATATAGAGAAGACTGAAAACCTATCAATCTTATAGTGGAAGTCAGTTCCAGAATATTAGAGAAATATAATTCTTCCATTTCATCATGTCTCCTAACACATAAAAAAACAAGTGATAATTAAGTGCAAATACACTGTGGACTAGTTTTCAGCAAGAGGATCATGGACAATGTTTTTGAAGCAGATCATGAATTTGCTTCAAGGGATAGCCAGTTTGGGGAATGAAATAGAGGATAACAGTCGCTTAAAAAATTCTTCTTTGTGTTAAATTTCAATAAATTATTTTGCCCCATTTTCTCTTTCTTAGGGTGTATCACTCATTCTGTTTTTTTCTTGAAATATTTTTTATTTACCCACTAATCACTTCTCCATTTCTTCTTCCTTCGACACCTGTGGTCCTAAATTGAATCCAGCATACCTGCCTTCTCTAGCTTGGAGAGTCTAATACTTAGTTTTCTGGAGGCTGAGAAAGATCAGCCTTTATTTAAATTCCTCCTGAATTTTTTTAAAACCACAAAACAATTGTTGCAATAGAGACACATTCATGATTTGTTTTTCCTTATGACGCTACACATACCGAAATACGAGCATTATTCTGTGTCTACCTAGCGCTGGGGTTTGTGACCCTCTGTGTATAACACTGAACATGTGTGGTGCGTGAGGGTGTCCTGGGGTGACAGTCCCTTCCTAGCACGACTCTGCCTTCCAGTGGTGACTAATCCAGCCTTTCATTGTCTCCTGGCGTGTAGATGAACATGGACACCAGTATCCACCCTTGTTCTTCCTGAGGTCCTCGTTTTGGTCACAGAAACAAAAACCTGGACATGTAACCCTTGAAGATGAAATAGATTTCCATCCTTCTCCCAGTGACTCCTTTGAACCAATGCCTCCAGAATTCCATGGGAAAGAAGCCATCAGGTAACAAGGGTGCAGAGAACAGGCCAGACCGAGTGGCTGCTGCTCCTGAAGCAAGCAAAGTTCTCTTGCGTGCCCTGCAGCACCTCTGCTGCCCCTGTCCCTTCCCACTTTAAATTGAAAGAAAAGTTCCCTTGACACTGTTGTCTTCCCCCGCTGTTGACATCTACATTGAATGCAGGCTCAGATTTGTACCCACAAAAGTCATTCAATAGAAACTTTGCCCCGACTCTCAGTCTCCATCCTTAATTTACTTCTTTGTCTGGTCTCATTTATTCACCCTTGGCCCCCTCTTACTGATAATATTCCCCATTATTTCCTAAACTTTTTTAACTTCTCTTTTTTATTTACTGACTTTCAAAGAAGATGAAAGAATAGGGAAGGGGAAGGGAGACCTAGAGACAGACATAAAGGGAAGTGAGAAAGATGCTTTTAGAGTCGGGCACATCTTCTCTCTGAGATAATGAAATGTACATTGTGTTTGATGCTGGTGAGTTTCATGTTCAACTAAGAAAATAGGAAGAAAGTCCTCAAGGTCCCTGAGGTCACATCTGCCCCATTCATCAGTGGGCAGCACCTGTGAGTCCTCCTTGAGCTGTGTCATTACTCCAGCCCACTGGCCTCTGGAACCAGCTTCACTTTTCATTTTGGCTGCCTCCATATTTATCTTCCACGTAGGCATGTGTTTATGTGTCTCCTTTTGCTTTTCTTCTATCTTGTAAGCATCTCTCAACTACAAGTGCTACAGGTTGACAAATCAACTGTTAATCTAAGTTCTTCTGACTAGTCACACATATGTTTATTTGTATATTTTCTCAATTCCTCGGGTGGCAGCGATATCCTGTCAGAGCTGGAAAGCAGTGTTCTAACTGATCCTCTCACACCAACGTGATTTGCAAGAGTCAGATGCCAGATCTCGTGGGATTCACCCAATCCTGAAATTGAAGAAAATAGTTACATTTTTTGTTTTTCTTCTCAGAATCAGAAATGTTACAAAAGAATATAAAGGAAAACGTGATAAAATAGAAGCCTTGAAAGGTAAAAAGAAAACATATAGTTATGATATTGATTTCCTGGTTTAAGTTCAATTTTATATTGCTTTTGGTAAGCAATTACTGGTGGCATTTCAGATTGAAAAGTGTTATTTGAGTCACGTGATAAAATTTCCCTTCCAACACAATGCTTTTACAGAAATGTTAGAAAAATAAATGAGTATCCTTTAGAAGGATATGTATTTGAAAGATATTGTATGTAATGATACTGAGGTATCATTTTTTTTATTGTTATTTATCTCTTTTACATTTTGTATTCCCCTTGGGCAGCCCACCACCAATTCACCCGTGATCCATCTCCATGGTCCCCTGTATTCTCCTCTCTTCCATTTTGTGCCCTTATCCTCCCCTCCCCCCACCCACCCCCCACCTCTGAGTGTCTCTCTCCCACCCGGCCTGAGGTATCATTTTTTAATGGATAATCTGGGTTTTTTCTACAAACTAAAATTTTTCTTTTATAATTCCAAAGCTGTTGTAGATATTGTATATTTTTCTTTTGTACAGTCATTTAACTCAAAGGATTTTAACTATGTGACCATTTACTGAACTGTTTATCTACTCTTCCATTCAATAAATGTTAATATCCGCCTACATTATGCCAGATAGTGCCATGGAACCTGGGAGTATAAGACAGGTTTTGTTTCTTTAAACCAAGCAATTGAAAAAATTCCAAGCAGGAGAGGCAATAAATTTATAAAAGGGTATTGTATCATACTTTATTTTGAATTTAATTACAGTATACTCATGATTTTAAAACATGACATGCAAGGAAATAAAAAGCCAATTCATCAGCTTCATAATAGAATTTTGCAGTTCTGATTGTTTTCCATTCTACCTCCCTATCCCATTTTTTTCCCCATCCTTCTTGTTTTTACTTTTTCTCCACCTAGATATGGTATTTGACATATATGAAGGCCAAATCACTGCAATACTTGGTCACAGTGGAGCCGGAAAATCAACATTATTAAATATTCTTAGTGGGTTGTCTATTCCCACCAAGGGTAAGAGACATTTTTATTCTGAAGTCAGGTTGACAAATAAATCAACTATTAATCTAAGTCCTTCTGATTAATCACAAAACAGATAGCTGGGGCAGTGGGTGGGTGGGTGGAGGGGGAGGAATGGAAGTTAATTTATAGTGTTGTTCTATTTAATTGGTATATATGCAATTTGAGTATTTCCTAATCCTTACTTGCATGGTGACGAGTTACCATTTGACATTCCATTGTGTACCTGTTAGCTTTTTTGCATGACAAGCAACCCTAAGGTGAATGGCTTAAAATAAACATGTCCATCAGTTCTCAACACTGTGGACTGACAGTTTTTCTGTCTAGTCTAACAAGACTGGGACTACATGGTTAGTGTGACCTCACATACATGAGGCTTCATTCATTTAGGACAGTGCCTCTCTTCCTACATGAACTTTCATCTTTCAGGAGGCTGCTCTGGGATTCTTCATACCACAGTGGCTTCCATGCTCCCAGAAGCCAAGAAAGGGCAATTGTCAAAGGAGACAGCTGACAGCCTCTGCTTGTGTTCCATTTGCTAAGATCCCATTGGTTGTAGAGACAAGCTGTACCGCACTTGCTAAGATCCCATTGGTTGTAGAGCCTGAATGTGAGGGATGGATAAATAGACTACATATTAGTGAAAAATGCTACAGATGGGACAGCCCTCCCCTCCATAATACCATGTAACTGAAATGGAAGTTCATAATTCCTGAATCATGTAATCAGTAAAGATAAAGTCAAATACAGGTTTCCTCCACTATCTGAAAGTAGAGTATGCCTCAGGCAACTTTTGTGAGCTAAAATTATCAAGTGAGGAAACAATTGCCATTAATTTATGTGGAAGTTTTCTTGAGTGTTCCCAGAAATAACCTACGAGGTCATATCAAATAACACTGAAGCCTAAAATCACACTGACAGCAGTAAATACAGGAATTATCTAATAAATAGGCAGTCTGTATAAAGTAGCTGAATACTTGTAGCTAGGCGAAGAGGAGTGTTTGTAGTAGGAGATGGAGCTTGGCGCCGTCTAGAACGGCTGCTGCAATACAAACACTGGACACTGGCCTCACTCTTCAGATTTCTTGTAGGTCCTTCATCAGTGTGAAGTGACTAAATGGGAACTTTTGAAAAGCAGGAGATATCTGTATCTAAAACATAATAAGAAATATGTGATGATTTTTCATTTAGAAAGGTCTTAACTGAGGCCTCTGTGGTGGCACAAGGGGTTAAGTCTCAGCACTATGAAGCTATCAGCTTCTGCGCTATCAGCTATCAGCCACTGCAGCACAAGTTCGATCCCCGGCCAGGGAGCTTCCCACATGGCACAGCAGACCTCTCCTGTCTCCCCACTGCCCCCTCAGCAGTGTATTTCAGTCCATCCGCCTGTTCTGCTCCCCACTTTGTCTCTGCTGAATCCTCTCCCCCACCCCCACCCCCACCCCCACCCCCACACACACAACTCTGGCCTACATCCCAGCTCTTATATGCATAAATAAGTATTTTTTAAAAAAAAAAAGAAAGAAAAGTCTTGACTTAAGCATTCTCCTGATATTAACTTTTAATCTTTGTTATAGGTTCAGTCACTATCTATAATAACACACTTTCCAAAATGGCTGGCCTAGAAAATATCAGCATGCTCACTGGAGTTTGTCCGCAATCCAATGTGCAATTCGACTTCCTCACAGTGAGAGAAAATCTCAGGCTATTTGCTAAAATAAAAGGGATTCGGCCACACGAAGTGGATAAAGAGGTACATAAATATATTAGAATTAATATATTGGCTAAGCTGAGATTGCTAACTCTACTTGCACTGAGATTTGATGCTGTCATTAAGTTATCTTTGTATAAACATTGTATAAATGTTGGACAAAATATAATTTAGGTAATATCTAACATTTACATGCAATTTTCATTGTGCTAAGTATTATATTTAACTTGAGATATAATAACTTCTGTATTCCTGAGCTAGGTACTATTGATAAGCTTGTGGTAGACACTATTATTATCCCATTTTACACATGTGAAAACTGAGGTTTCAGAGAGTGAGTAACTTGACCAAGATTATGCAGCTAGTTGATGTGGAGTGATAGTCAAACCCCATCAGTCTGGCTCAGAGTCCGTATTTTGAACTCTTATACTTTACAGTCTTGCATTTTGTAATATCAAATGAAATGTGAGAATTCTTGGTTTATGATATAAATGTGGTCATTTGCTTAGATAAAAAGAGTTTTGCTGGAATTGGAAATGAAAAATATTCAGGACATCCTTGCTCAAAACTTAAGTGGTGGACAGAAAAGGAAACTTACTTTTGGGATTGCCATCTTAGGAGATCCTCAGGTATGTGACACTAAATTTAAGAGTAATTCAAATGTTTTTAAATGAAATTTTTGGTCGTAGCTCAAACCTTTTATTTGCAAAAGACATCTGCAATGAAACATTTACGATAGACCATTAGATAGTAAAGAAAAATTCCTAACCACAGTACCCTTTTAAATTAATAATATTCTTTCGACGTGCTTTCCAAAAGAAACACATTTGAATGGAACCTGTTTCTGTACACCCCTCCTCTGTAGATTTTCCTGCTGGATGAACCAACTGCTGGATTGGATCCCTTTTCAAGGCACCAAGTTTGGAACCTCTTGAAGGAGCGGAAAACAGACCGTGTAGTCCTCTTCAGTACCCAGTTCATGGATGAGGCTGACATCCTGGCTGGTAATTGCTGGCTTCCTTTAAGTCTGATAACAAGGGTTTTGATAATCTGGTAATCTGGCTGCATCTGGCATTCTGAGCAGCTGGCAATGACCTGAACTGGGCCCAACAAGTCTCGCTCCCAACAGTTGTCATGCACCTCCTAGACTCTTATATCACTTGTACATTAAAACAGGCCAAGCCAGTCATTGCAAAGCAAGTGAGAGTGTATATTGTATTTGAAGACCTTAAGCCTTTTACTCAAATTGAGGTCAATCTACTTGAAATATCCAAATGATTTTGATGTTTGGTTCAAACTATAATTCAGAGACATTTTGCAGGGGAGGGAGAGGGAGAGGACTGAAAACGAGGGCGGCAAGAGCCAAGGGACTCTGGTGACGGTGCACGGGTGAATTGGTGATGGAAATTCTAGGGGGACTACACCTGAGAAAAGAAGAAATCATTGTAATGAAAATACATAAATAAATTTTTTAAAAGAAAATAATAAAATAAAATATGGAATGGTATCAACCATTTGAACACTGCCAAAAAATAAAGTAAAATAAAATGCATAATGTGATGATGCTTCTCTGCATTAGAAGATATGTCCATGTAACTTAAGCTCCCTGACTGGTTAGATGGCAGAACAGTAACCTAAAGTTCATAAGTAAGATTAAGATGTGTCTGTTTTAATGAATCTTTACTAAGTCTTGTATTTGAAAATGTAGAAACTTCTGAGTTAGAGTTGGATTATGGGGATAATTACCTGTGTTTTCTTGGGACAGAATAACTTAAGTGTTTTCTTTGCTTCTTCCTTTTCAGATAGGAAAGTGTTTCTCTCCAAAGGGGAGCTGAAGTGTGCAGGCTCTTCTCTGTTTCTAAAGAGGAAGTGGGGGATTGGATATCACTTAAGGTACAGTCACTTGAGAAGCTGGAAAATGAGAAATGGACTAGAGTAAGACGCGATGCTTGAAACAACACAGGACAACACAGAAGAGAGATGTTTTCACGTCCATGTACACACACCTGCACACATATATTAAAGTGTACACCTAATGTATCCATGTATAGACACCTATACACAGCCTATATTTAATTATACACCTAATGTGTCCATGTATATACATCTATACATGTATTATATTCAAGTGTACACCTATTTACATATATGGAGTTAGTTACCATGTATAGAATAAGATATTTAGTGGTAGATTTTTAAGAATATAAGATAACTTAAACAAATTTAAGTAATGTGATAGCAAATCTGTCCACAATACATTGTTAAGGGAGGCTTGTATAAAGGGATTTTCTCAACTGATGCATAGTATTTCACACTATCATTATTTCTCACCCAAGACAGTAACATAATTTCTTAAGTAAACTTCCTATTTCTGCTCCTCCTCTTAGCTTTTCTTCTTCTCTCTTGTTCTTCCTCTCCATCTTTTTATTTTTATCATTATTTTGAACATTTCATGTTCTAGATGCTATTTATTGAGTGATGCTGAGATAGCACACTTAACATTTCATTTAAATTTGTTATTTTTTGAGAGAGGAACTTTTGTTATTTTTACTCTACACACTTCCTTGGTTAATAAATGGTAGGACAAGGAATTACATCTGGATGTTTTTAATTTTCAAGTCTAATATCTAAAACCATATTTTCAATTACTTTTTAATTTCTACATGAGTCAGTTTATCAAAAGTATAGCTGTGATTTAGACCATTTGCATTTTAACACTTTGTGTGCCGGTGCCCTTTACATTTACCAGCCCTTGGGGCCGGCCATTTTCTGTGCCACCGCATGAATGGTATAAACATTCAATAAAACACACACAACTCCTGAACTATTGGATATTAAAAAAAACTGTAATATCTCTCATAAAACACCTTACACTTTCACCAAAACAATGTGTAAAGCTTCTAGACTGAGTGCCATCAAAGAAATAGCTCCTAATAGTTCCAAATAAATCCACCGTGGCGTGAAAAACCAGAGACTAGATTAACACGTATTAATATGTGAGCGGCCACCTGATACTGGTGACAAAAACACGTACTAATACGTGAGCGGACCACAAAGTGTCAAAAAGAAAGCAAGATTGTGACATGACAAAACAACAAGCCTCCAGTGGTTCCATTATATCTTCCAGAGTCCAAACGACACAACCAAGTATTGCTGGTCGATTATGACCCTCATATCATTTGCACCTATCTCACCCAATACCCCCTAGTTGAAAGGAAATATTCGTTGTTTTATGTACAGCTATTTCCCATTGTCATGAACTATATTTCCCATCATTTGAGGTTATTTCCTAAAGCTGGTATTTTTCTTGAACAAATTTCCACCTGTTCGAGTGTGCAAGAGTTATCTGAATGCTATTTTGTGTAAATTTTATTCACCTTCCCATTCTATGGAATATCCCTTTTTTTTTAATTCCCTAAGGCACTTGTTTGACTCTCCCCTTGAAAATTAATGCAACTGCCTGAAACGCAACTTTCCCTAGAGTGGGGGTAGTTCTTATATTACTTTATTTTATTATAAAGTGCACAATAATTCTGAGTTAGAAGAGAATGTTAAAGAAATATAAATAAAATGGCAGCTGACACCTTCCATGGCAACATCACATGTTCTCAAAATAAAAATGACGTCAGAATCCCTGGGCTCCTGAGAGTAAGCTGTGAAATGGCCTCGGTTCTTCTTCTAAGTCAGGGCAGCCCACTATGGCCTGTGAGCCCTAGCCAGCCACTTCCTGCTTTCGTGAGTCAAGGTTGACTGGAACACGGCCCTTCCCATTTCTTTGGGGATTGGCAACTGCCATGTTACTGTGTTTGGTCAGATTCAGGATCTCTGGAGTGCTCACTTCCACAGAGTGGGAAGACGTCATTTACAACTCAAGTCAGTATGTCTAACCACATCAGGGACCTCCTGGGGAAGAGCCACATGACAGTAATAAAATCGCACCATCCATCTGGCATTAGGATGGGGGGGAAGGCTAGAAAACTCTTGGCAAGGTTTGGGAGGCAGGCATGAGGAGTGCGTGGGCTGGGCTGAACAGCTCCCACAGGCCGCCATCTGCAGGGTGGGCTTTCCATTCTCAGAGCAAACTTGCCCGATGGCTCTTGCCAATTCCTAGAGAGGGTTTCAGGACTAGTGACAGGTGTCAACAAACATCTCAAACTGCCACAAATTTGGTGTCTTTCCATGTATACGACTTCTCAGAGGCATATTATCTGGACCACCTGTTAATTTTGATTCAGCAGGGCCTTTCACCACAGCCAGGTTTTTGTCTGGCCTTGCTTTTTGCGTGTCTCCCTAAACAAGTGGTAGCTTTTCAATTGATAACTTAAGCTGCTCTATCCCAACTGCCCCACCTTTCCATTAATCAGGATCGTTATATAAATAGATCACCCAGTGGCAGCATCAAATACTTGCAACAGAAATATACTGACCTGAAAAGCCTAGAATATTTCCTATCTAGCCATTTTCAGGAAGTTTCCTGACCTCAATAAACTTTTCTGAGGGAGGACACGTGTATACTCCACTTGTGCCAGCACAAGTTTTTACAAGTGGCCAAGAAATATTTCTTGATTTGCTTTAACTTCAGTGGAAAACACACTGAAAATATTCAGTGGAAAATTATGATGTTTTCGTCTTTATTCTATCAATGATTTCATGGCATATATTCTTGTAGATTCATACAAAGCTTATGAGTAAGTGGAATAATATTGACATAGGCATTTGATGAAGTTAAATAACTATCATTATTTAAGGACTCGCTAAGTGCAAGCATCACTATTACTCATTTCCTAGAACAACATATTTGGACTTCTCATTCCCTTTTACTAATGAGGAAACTGTTCAGGTAGGCTACACAACGTATTTCAAATAGAATAAGTTTCAGAGTAAAATCATGGCTGATATTTTATCTACTGATTACCTTATAACCTTAATAGATTTTTTTTTTTTTGCTTTCTACATTGGGAAAATATATGTGGTATTTTTAAATGGTAGACTGATTATCTGGATGATACTTTGTTCTTGGTCAAAGGTCGAGGGTTAGCCCTACAAAGAAAGCAAAAACTAGAGGTGCTACCAACCCAAACTCACTTTCATCCATAATTGACTATGAACAATTTCTACCCTTGATCCTATTTGTTTCACAGCACTTATTATTGTT